>JAPWLS010000117.1:0-141598 GCA_028551675.1 Tineola bisselliella
GTGTTGACACATCTAGACTTATTACGAGCTGGAAATCGAATCGCAATATAATACGTGAAAAACTAGATACAATACAATACTAGTATACAATTTGAACACACTGTTTCTACCCTAAATAAATATTAAAATCCTCTGTCTTTAAGTGACTACGATAGCTGCAAAACCATCGAAACGTCAGAGTTAACTTTCAATTTTTTTTTAATTAGTGTTTGTTTTACGAAGGAATATAGTTCATACATTTTTGTTTAAAGAATATAATATTATATGATTTCAAAAATTTTATTAAAAAAAAACAATAATTAAAATTTTCAATTGTTTTTTGTATAATTATTTTCTAGGAAAATATGAAAAGTTGGCGCGATGGACCGGGCAGGTGAAAGGTCCTAGGCAACCAATCAGCAAGCGGTTTCATTATAAACCTGTTAGTGTTGCGCCTGCGCATCATAGTTACACCATTTGCGGGGGCTTTTATTAAACGCTTTACTTTTTCTAAATAAACACTATTCGGTTTTACATAGTAACTCAAAACCACCTCCGCTATACTGGCTTAAGAAGATTTAGGTTTAAAATGACAATGGAAAGTGAAAACATAAAACATTTATTATTTTTGGATATTTGTCTTTTGATCTATATATTGCATTTGTTTTTGTTTATAAATTAAATACATTATTAATAGATTGATGGCTTATAATATCATATGACGTGCTTATATATGGTAGGCAGACTGATGATGGCATTAGCCCAGCCCTCCACTTTCAAGCGGAATGCCCTTGAAGTGACCTAGTCGCGTTTCGGGATCAGCTTGGAAGTAGCCGGGATAACGAGAGGAGTCTCCTCAAGCCGGCATAGTGGACATCTATCCGTAGTAAAATTTGTCTCCAATCATGGACCGCACTCTAGTTTAACATCAGGCGGAGTGTGGTCATATGCTGGGCTATCAATAAAAAAAAATAGGTGTATTGGACGACCTCTGTAATAATACAGTGATTAGTAGCTGTTAGTTATTAACTGATGCAGGGCGTCCTAATCTGGGTTCAAGGCGTAATTCAGGCAAGGTTTAGGTTTAGGTATACTATTGTGGATAATAAGCTTTGTGAGTTTGCACTTGTTTAAATAATTTGAAAAGTTTTATATACAGAAATAGTCCTTGGATTAGTTCTGTAGATAAATCAATATTGTATATAGCAGCCATTCTGAAAGTGTGTTCCGCGGAACCCTAGGTCTAAAATACTGCAAAAAATACCTACCAAAGGGAGATTATAAGGTTACATCCAAATATTACGTAATATTACATTGCAATATGATTATTCATAAATACATATAAATCAGTTTTTTATTATTATATTAAGGCTTTTTCCTTCGCCAAAAAGTTTGAGAACCGCTGGTATATAGGGTTTTTGCATTTGATGAAATAAAGATTGTTATTATTATTGGTTTCCGTGAAACCGAGCTTTCAAAATCTTTACATGCATAATGGTACTGACAAAATTTTTGAAAGTGGTGATACCACAATATTAATCAGTTAGTCATTGTTAGTCAATGAACTTGTAAAAGAAGTAAAAATCAATTTCAATATTAAATATTCTAATCGCAGTTTTAAAAAAGGACCGGTTTATCAAAGAAGATAAACTGAAGTATTGTTTTAAATTTATTGTGTTGATTATAAAATTTAAAAAAGGTAGTCGTAAAATGCCTTCCGTGCGAATCGAGACGCACCGGGCGGCATTCGCGTGTTTTATTTTAAATTTTTTACCTTATATTACCAAATGAATGATGTTCACACGCACAATTTTGAAATTTATAACCTAATCATAAATCTTTAATTAGTTATTTAATTTTGTTGGTGAAATTGGGCCTGACTTTCCTACCAAAACCATCTCATTAAAAATATTTAACTATTCAGTATCCGCATTATAATTTTTAGTATGGCAACAAATAGTAACTGTCACTGACATTTTGAATTAGGAACTTCTATCTAGCAAGTATGAATAAGTTATAACAGAACTTTGAAGATAAAATTGCAATTGATTAAATTCACAGTTCACAGTTTAGATTTGAGATGTCGAAAAATTTTAATTCTTTCAATGCATACTTATTTATAAAAGTTTTTTTAATGATTTTATCTAGGGATTTACGTAGTTGCCCGCAACTACGTCTGCGTAATAATGAATGAAATAAATCTAATAAGATTTATACAAACTTTCATCCCCTATTTTATCCCCTTAGGGGTGGAATTTATCAAAATCCTTTCTTAGCGGATGCCTACGTCATAACATCTACCTGCATGCTAAATTTCAGCCCGATCCGTCCAGTGGTTTGGGCTGTGCGTTGATAGATCACTATGTCAGTCAGTCAGTCACCTTTGAGTTATATATATTTAAGACTAGCTGTTGCCCGCAACCACGTCTGCGTAATAATGAAGATGTTTCATATTTCAGTCAACAGACAATGCCTATCACACTTCTGTAACAAAGTGGCATCTAACTATAAAAATGACACCTAACCTCAAAAATTCAAATAGTATTATACTGCACAAATGCAATCCAAAATATGCCAAGAAAAGAACAGCCAAAATCGTCAAATATAATCTGCTAGAAATATTTAGGTATAGTATGTACTATTAGATACGGCGGCCACTCATCATCGGGTATATGTAACTCAGTGAAAACACAACGATAGCGCGTTTGAAAATACTACTAACGCCATCTGTTGTCAACATTTAGAACTAAAAATTATTTTGTTCGTCTTAATTTATTCGTTCCATTAGGTACTGATAGGTTCAAACTAATATATCCTATTTAAGCGGACGTCTTCATCACAGTAACTCCAATCTTTAATTTCAGTTCAATCAGTCGAAAATCTAATAAGATTTATACAAACTTTCATCCCCTATTTTATCCCCTTAGGGATGGAATTTTTCAAAATCCTTTCTTAGGGGATGCCTACGTCATAGTAGCTATATGCATGCAAAGTCTCAGCCCGATCGGTTTAAAATTGACAAAGTTTCATACAAACTTTCATCCCTAGCTTTTGCCAGCGGCTTCGCTCGCGTTAAGAAGTATTATTATTAATTAGGTTTAGTTTGTGTGGCTTTACTTTTGTTTAACGTGTGTTAAGTAGTTATCACCATTCCTGTCGTGGGTCATAATTGAAAACTTGCTCCAGTTATTAACCACATATCTGTCAATTTTTAATTTCAGTTCAATCAGTCGAAAATCTAATAAGATTTATACAAACTTTCATCCCCTATTTTATCCCCTTGGGGGTAGAATTGATCAAAATCCTTTCTTAGCGGATGCCTACGTCATAACATCTACCTGCATGCCAAATTTCAGCCCGATCCGTCCAGTGGTTTGGGCTGTGCGTTGATAGATCACTAAGTCAGTCAGTCAGTCAGTCACCTTTGAGTTTTATATATATAGATTTTAAGAAAAGAGATAGGTTATTACTGATACACACTCCACTGTTATTGTGGTCACGACGAGACAATAGCTGCAAAGCGTTCGAAACAATAAATTAAAATAATAATGTTCGCGAATATACCCTAAAAGCCTTTGTATCTTGAAAGGTTGTTTATACAATGAAAAAATAATAACAATTAAATAACATTGTATTTTAACAGCGTGTGCGGATATTTAAAAATGCGTACAGTAATAACACTCGTTCGAAGGCTTCGCGGGATTATTATAAGTCGCTCGCTCGTACGCACTGTGCCTCGATTATTTCTTATTAATTTACACTTGTTTGCTGTGTAGCATTTCATGTCCTTTTTAAGGCTTGTGCATACTGCAACGATTATTATATCGCATGTGACATTTTAGTAATTTTCGTTGGAATGGCTTCAAAATATAATTCTCCATCTAATGTAAAAAAAATCTTAACAGTTTCTGAGATACTCAATACAACTGACTGTTTGTTCTTAAGGGCGCAATACTAAATTTGAAAATCACCGAGGGCGCATATTTTACAAATCTGTCCACATGCCTATTCTAAACTCAACTGACTATTTGCTGTTGACAAGAGTAAGAAATCGCTCTGGCTATCATACATTTACATTAGTCCAGCGAGGACGCATTAAAAATCGATCGGGGGCACCATGGCCATAGATTCTACACAAACAAACTATGAACAATAACAACTGAACAACTTTAAATTGCCCTCCTGTGAAATTGCAATTTTGTAGATTAAAATCACTGAATAACATGGAGTAGATTATTCGTGATAATGATTTAACTAATTAAAATGACATTTTGCGGCTTACATCAGCGTTTTGTTTTGTTGATTTGCCAAAACTATTAATGCCAAGTAACAGGTAGTAAATGCTATGTCATAGACATTTTTTAAGACTTGTAATGAAAACACTTATTCTGTCGTGTTTTAAACACATTATTTATATTAGTTTATTCCGCTATATCATTATGGTTGTGTTACTTAGATCACTTAAAAATTATGCAACAAAAAAAAGAAAACATTAAACAGCACTAGACTGCATTTTAATTGAACATCCGAAAATTAATATTAAATTTTATTCTAATATAATTGTAGATAAATACTAAATAGCTTTAAATAATTATAAAATCGAATATGTATTTAAAAAATATATATATTTTTAAATTTTTCCTCTTTATTTGATTATTGAGTCATATTTTACATAACAATCGTATTGTTTTTAGAACAACGATCTTCCTCTGGTCCCCCTAGTCTAGCCACGGCCATAATGGTAGCAAAACTTGTGATGCTTCGAATTAAAAATAATCAAAATAAAAATGATAAACCACGTTAAGTCTTTTAAATTAATTATTATTCTAGATATACTATATCACGTAAGACATATATTTTATAGAGATACCCACCAAAAATGTCATTGCAATTAAACAAAATTTTCTTTATATTTATAAAAGCTACCAGGAACTAATAACAATTACACCGAAGTTGGACACATATTTGCGGTAAAACCGCAACCGCAAAGCATGAATAAGCCTTAAATATATTATCTTTTATTTTCCTCGTAGTGGATGCCCGCTGTGTGCTCCTTTTATTTTGTTACCGTTTCTGACATGGATTTCTGCTTTTTTAATTATAATTTTGCGAGTAATTGTTGTGCGATTTTTTTTCTTTGTTATATACTCACGCTTGTATGCTAATATTGTTAAGTGTAGGCAGAATTAATTTAATTTAGAAACTTACTAATTATGTACAACGAACAAATAAGTTACATTCAAGCAAAAATTAACTGTTTTTAAATTAGAGTCCCATTCTATTCAGCACAGGTCCCAGGTTCGATTCCCAATCCTAAAAATAATTATTTAACAATAAATCCTACTACATTATAAATGTAACTGTCAGTTTGTTTGTTACGTTTTCACGCAACAACTACTTAACCGATCATCATGAAACTTTGTACACATATTTTTGGTGGTACTAGAATAATATAGGATACTTTTTATCAGACAAAAATAAATAAATTATTTTTTACTATAGTTTCCAATTGACTATAGTTTCAGCTGTTTGGAATCATTTATTTATATTGACTTAAATAAAGCCGCGTGTAAAAGCTAGTTCTTAATAGTGTTGACTTAAGCTATTCGCAAAAAGAATCTAACTTATTTAAAATACTTTTTATTGTACCTTACTATTAAGTTTATTTAGGACAATGTCAGTATTGTTTTTGAAGCTTTAGTAAACCGCAAAAGTAACTTTTATTAAGCATTTGTTTTGGGTATTAAAGTTGTCCGTTCTTGTAGCCTTTCCTCATAGGGCAGGGTTACTCTTGTTTGAAGTCAGGGTATATTGTAATGTATGTTTGTTTCTTTAAAAGCGCTAATCTTAGAAATTATAGGCATAATTTTATGTCTTCCCTAACTATCATTTAGTGATATTAGTAGCCTCTCTCTTTACAGTTTAAGAAAATCATAAAAAGCAAACTTATTCAAAAATCATATTACACGTTAGATGAATATCTTATAGATAAAAAAGCTTGGACATGTTTACATAATGTGTATGTGTGTTACATGTTTACATAGGTATATAATAGGATGACAATGTCCCTATACAGCAGCTATTCTTCTACATCAAATTGATTGAAATAATTTATTTCATTTATATGTGTATTCATTTTGATGAGTAAAAGCACTCTATCCCAATTACTAGAGTGAATAAATAAAAAAAATAAAGATGTGTATATTTAAAATATTTCATATACCATACCATATGATAATTCGCCTCCTGGTTCTTTAATTGGTCATATTGACAATATCTTTTAGTAATTTGTGCCGAAAATATAATTATTTTATTACATTTACATAACCAACACGAGAAAGCCTCCAAGCTGTTTATCTGTTTTCGTTTTTGTTAAAAAAATTACAGTCAATTTGCAAAAACCGAACGCATCACGATCTCTGTCCGAAATTAGTGTAAAACGTGTTGTTCTCCACTGACTGCTCACTTTAGTTCGACTTTTGCGTTACTTAAAACAATTGTAATGTTCTCATGGAAAATGGAGTAATTTAAAAATTTTAAGAAAAAATAATAATACCCATACTTATTACTAAACTTTAATTGTTTTAATTCGAAATTTCGGAAACCTTGCAGCCAATGTAGTAACAGCTGATTAAAGACCATTTCTTTCAATTCACGGATACCAAATGAAATGAAAATCTCTACCGTGACTTCGAAAAGGCATATGACGAGAAGAATACCACAAGAAACTCGCTAATCATAGCCTCTACATTAAATAATTAACAAAAAAAACTGAATTTTCGTTCAGAAAAAAAGTAAATAACAATTCAAAAGTCACATAATTCGCAATAATACATAATTCACAAGAATTAAAATTAGATCAGATCCACTATAATCTACCAAACAATCAATTGGAATCAAATTATCAATAATCAAATCGTTAGTGAACTTATTCTAAAAATCTATGTATATATAAATGAATTGCTGTTCGTTTGTCTCGCTAAAACTCGAGAATGGCTGGACCGATTTGGCTAATTTTGATTTTGAAATATTTGTGGAAGTTCAGGGAAGGTTTAAGCGGTAAGAAACATAAATAATAAGTAACGGAAAATACATAAAACGACAATTTAATTTTCCAATACAAAATGTAAATAAAGAATCTATCTCACAGAAATACATATAGAGCTAGGTTTATCTAGGTTTTGATATTTTTATGGACATACTAGGATCATTTCAATAGAAATGAATCAATATGATAACTATATTTTCTTGCTTGGCTGGGTTTATCAATTTTTAAAAATTACTACATACAATAAGTTTCAAAAACTCAAAATATGCTTTATTGAATTACAACAACAAATATACTTCAAATAAATAATTTTGAATTCTAACAATTTAAAAAGATAAAATACAGAGTTTTAATCTATATGTATATCTATATAATATAAGTATTTCGTCGGGTGCAAATATGTGCAAATAAAAATTCTTATTTTTTTAAATAAAAAGTATCCTATGTTACTTCTAGTACCTCCAAAAATATGTGTACAAAGTTTCATGATGATCGGTTAAGTAGTTGTTGCGTGAAAACGTAACAAACAAACTCACATTCACTTTTATAATATTAGTAGGGATACAGAATAATAAAAGTATATTATAATATAGAAATATAAGAATGTAAAAGAGTATAAATGTCAAAGATAATGCGTTAACAATGTTGGAATCGAGTATAAAATTTCATTTCACACAAACAGTGATATTTAATATTTTATTATTGTATTATTAATTTTAAACAAAGCGAAATGTAACCGAAGAGGCTTCACGCGTCTGTTAACACGTGGTCGAGCGACGGTTCTTCGTAAACCTAAGTACGAAATTACTTTCTAAGGTAACTGATTTACATGCTATATTTCATCCACTTATTACCGTACTGTTTATTCCAGCCATCTTTAACATATATAATTGTGAAACAGATATACGTATGTTTTATACAGATAGTTCTCTTTTTACGTCATTTCGTCAGCGGCAGTCAAAATTTTGACAACATTCCTCGTTCTAACGGTCTAAGATTAAGTTTTACGTTACGGAAATGTGTCTCGCTTTACATCGTTTCGTTTTGCGTCACTAAACTTCTTCTCTTCTATTATCTTATCTTCTTCTATCTTCTATCTTCTCTGGTACCTAACATGACGTAAAACCGAAGACTTATTATGTATTGTAAAACTATTTTAAACCGTGTGGTGTCGTCCTATCCTATAATTTATTTACTTATATAGCCTACCTACAAAATTACATTATGACTATATATTATAAAAAGGACTACTATTATATAAACTAAATGAAATTTTAATTATAGGATAGGACGGCATGCTCAAGGTGATACTACACTTCTAATAAAATTACAAAAATACATAATTTAGATGTTACACAATAATACAAATAAAAATAAAAGAAACAAGAACCAAATAGATGTAAGGAAGAGGAAGAAAATATGAAATTTCATTTAGTTTAAAATAATAGCGGTAATTTATATCATATAATGTGTTAATGTAAATTTGTTGGTAGGCTTAATAAATATGTATAATAATTTTCTTTAATTGAAACAGTTTTTTTTTTATTTGGTGTTTATTTTACCTTAGATTGCAAATAATCAAAGAATCTTTTGTGTTCATTAGAAATTTTGGTGGTTTACTATCGCGTTTAGTTTTTATTAATTTAGTATGATAGCTCGAACGACATACAGCCGTGTCTTATATTAGCTAAAAAAAATGTATTCGCGAGTAAAATAAGAATGAATTAAAACTCTTTCATTGTATTTATTAATAAGTCTACTAGTCTACTTTATAATTTATAATATACTAGCTGTTGCCAGCGACTTCGTTCGCGTAGTAATGAAGATATGAAGTTTAAATTTTAACATGTAAAAGTAGTTATTGTGACATAACTGTAATAGTTAGACATATGGTATCACAGACTTTTTTGTAGATATTGATGTCCTCTATAAAACTGTAGTACATCACTTTGCTCTATTGTCAATAATTTCCGCAGCGTACGCAATATAATGATTTTTTTGTATTTTTTTCACATTTTGAGTTACATTATTGAAATTTTCATCCGGGTTTTTGAAAATATTCTATAGCCTATGTTCATCAGGGATAATGTACGATTCCACTGGTGAAAGAATTTTTCAAATCCGTCCAGTAGTTTCGGGGCCTATTCAATACATACAAACAAATAATCAAATGTTTTCTCTTTATATATTAGTATATAGATATTTGACATATGCGAATAAAAAAGTAAACATATATGTAAGCAAAATACCTATATACACTAATACG
Organism: Tineola bisselliella; assembly: GCA_028551675.1. NCBI lineage: Eukaryota > Metazoa > Arthropoda > Insecta > Lepidoptera > Tineidae > Tineola > Tineola bisselliella. The sequence continues at coordinate 9,294 of JAPWLS010000117.1, forward strand.
GTAGAATTTATAAAATCGCAATGTTAACGGGGAACTATTTATATTTATTTGTGTACGTCAACCATTCTCAAAGTGGTGTTTCGCGGAACCCTAGGGCTAAAGTACTGCAAAAAATACCTACCAAAGGGAGATTATAAGGTTACATCTAAATATTCCAACTAAATATTACGTAATATTACATTGCAATATAATTATTTATATTGTATTTATATAAATCAGTTTTTTATAATTATATTAAGGCTTTTTCATTCGCCAAAAAAGTTTGAGAACCGCTGGTGTACGTTATTCGTTGTTGTATTGAGGATCTTATGAATCACAAAATTTAAATTAAATATATATAATTCTTTAATAATTTAATTTTGACATATGAATAGGTAACTATATATATATTTTTTATTAAATTGTAAATATGTTTAAAATGTAATGTAACCTTGCTCATTGTAATGTTAGCGCATGCAGTGTTCACTGTGCATAGGGCCTACAATTAGATTATTATAATTCTTAGTGTGATATTAATTCCTAGTCTAGTTGTAGAGCCCTGTTTGTGGACCCAACAAATAAATCATTGAGAAACCTTTTTTTTTTTAAATAGAGAATTATATTTTAAATCTATTCTAGCAAAAAACTAGAAGAATAAATACTGCATTTTGTTTTAAGCTATTATTATTTATTATATTTATTTATGTTACTATATTAGGTTTATTTTTCAGTATATTTCAAATATAATACACATGAAAGACTATGAAATAACATCATTAAGTTTTTTCTTTATATTTCGTTTGATTCTTATACAATACCTATAAGTACTATTTAAATAACCTAAAATTTATTATTATTATTTTCGACAATAAATGTTTATTATTCTAGCAAATATTACACGCATATAAGTTCACACAGTGTGGAAGCATTTCTGTTTATTTGTAAAAAAAACTTACTAGATGATATTGGTTCTTATTGTTACGCAGATTCATATTATTTATATAATTATTTATGTTACTATATTAGGTTTATTTTTCAGTATTTCATTCAAATATAATAAACATGAAAGACTATGAAATAACATCATTAAGTTTTTTCTTTATATTTCGTTTGATTCTTATACAATACCTATAAGTACTTGCGTTAAATAACCTAAAATTTATTATTATTATTTTTGACTATAAATGTTTATTATTCTAGCAAATATTACACGCATATAAGGTTTATATTATAAGGTAGCTTTCGCATTTATTTGTACAAAAAACGGGGACTTACTAGATGATATTGGTTTGTATGTGCTACTAATTCATATAAAGCTAGTATTTATATAAATAGGGAGGGAATATAAGAATAGATTTAGATTTGACTGTGTCAGGCACAAATATAATGTCAATAATGACTTGACTTTTGCATGAATTTGTGGCGGTCGATTCTACAGGCCGAAAATACTTATTTAAGAAGATTTGAGGTTTTGAATATATATGTATATAAAATACATATATATTTTCAATAATATGTATAAATAATAAAACGTAATGCATTGTAGTAATTATATTAGTTCACTTAAGTTTCTCTGAAGATTAACTATGTAAAAATGTATTTTATTATTGTATTTAATAGACTGTAATATTCATATTAGTTTTAGCAAAGCCACGGATGACGAGTTCCACTTAGTCAATTACTAAAACATATATTTGTCTATTTGCCTTCAATTACTAAAATATATCGATTATACAAATTATTATTATTTAGATAAATTAATAATTTCGCTAATTCAACTGTTTTATAACTATGAATAAATGCCTAGTTGTTTTTACACTAATAAAGTGTCTTTTATATCTGCTTTAATCTAGAATACTGTGATGAAGTTGTCAATATTCTACGTACGTTTTGTTTATTTATAATTATTGTCTCAATGAAGTGAATTACTGTAGTTCTTATTGAGAAAATAAATGTCTTAAACCTTATATTGATTACAGAGAAATATTAGAAAAGATGTGTAAAGCCGTTACGCTAAGGGAATTGTTATAGCGTACTAATATTTAACAGGTGCCTATTGTATCCTAATTAGACAATATTCCTTGAGATAAAGAAGCCGCTTGAACTGCCTAACATATATATAGCTATATATAGCTAGTAGCTAACTCAAATTAAAACCTAGTAATGACAGTTTTCCGTACCTTTATCTAGACGTAAGTAAAACCATCATTCACTTTTCACAGTACACCCTCTTAGTACTTAATCATGTTCACTGTTCAAAATCATACACACAGATATCCACACGTGTTACTAGTTGAATACATTATCACAAACTCACACATTATATTCTTATTGGAAAAGTTCAAATAAAAAGCGCACGCGATTTCACATACTTTGCATCATCGGACAGGTGGTCACTCAACAACCTGCTTATAGGCATGCGCCGGCGCAACTGAAATCACCTTGCAAGGACCACTGTTTGCCTCTCACTCTAAATTACGCCTAACTCACTCTAGCGGGCATTGTGCCGTAGTTGTGAACCTGCGGACTAACCCATTCAAAACATGTTTAGTGAAACAACGAGTCGATTATGAGCTTAAACACCTTTGCTATTAGAATTATATTTTTTTGTATATCTATAAGTGTGTTTAAGAAGGCTTTGACAATAAATTATCTATCAGAATCTAATCACTTTAATATATTGTGCATGTGTGTGTGTGTGTGTGTGTGTGTGTGTGTGTGTGTGTGTGTGTGTGTGTGTGTGTGTGTGTGTGTGTGTCAAATGTAAACGCGGTAGAAAAAGAAAGCTTACGTGCTTTTTAGAATCTAACACGAAAATATATAATACCACCATCAACCACCTTCACTATGCCGGCTGAGCTGACAACATTAATAAAATGTCGTCGACAGAAAAGAGGTTGCGGCGGCAATGTAAATAATGTATATATTTTTATAAATAAAACTGTAAATTTGAATTTGGAATGAAAGAAAAGAGGAACGCGAGGGACGTTCGAATGAGGACTTGGATGTTGGTTGCGAATGGGAACGGATGTGTGTGCTTAGATTATAAGAGATTGGTAATATAGTGTAAATATAATTTTCAATAGTTTTCATTTGATACAGTCCACTGCTCTATTGGTTATAATAATACTGGAACACATTGGACTATTATGATATGCTAATTCAGACAGCTTGTATTAACCAAACGTCTGGCTAACTTGGTGGCTGTAATGAGACGAGTGTGGTCCTTCAATCTGGAAGGAGCAGTAGTCACACACGTGGCAGTTGTGTCCTCTCAATCTTTAGCTTAACGTCAAGTAGAGTGTGTCCAACAATATGATTAACGATGGTCCCACACTAGGCAATGCCAGATTATTAACACTATATTTACCAGACCAATCAAAATGACTGGTCTTGCAAAATCAAATTAAAATTCCTACTGCATGTAACATTTTCCTTAATTCTTCTAATCTTCTTTGATCTATAACAGAAGAATTAGTTTTATGAACTTTATATTATTTATTTTATATATATTTGTAACAAATATATACTTTTTTGGTTTTGGTAGAAATAGGTATATTTAAATAGCTGATAAATCTTTTTTTTTTTTATTTTATTGATAGCCCAGCATATGACCACACTCCGCTTGATGTTAAGCTAGAGTGTAGTCCATGAGCATAGACAACTGTTACTACAGAGAGATGTCCGCGCGCAACAGTCGACTCCACTATGCCGGCTTGAGGAGACGAATGTGCTCTGTCCAAATTAACAGGGCACACTCCTCTCGTTATCCCGGTCTCATTATCTCGTTATTTAGTGTTAATATACAGTAATACCCCGCTTTACGCGACCCCGTTATGCGCGGTTTCACTATAACGCGAAATTCAAATTTATTATTAAATTACGCGAAAGAGTGCGTATAAACATAATGTAGTCATTATACTCGTACTTCTCTATGGTCGCGGGAATTTCAGTTAACGTGATTTTTTCCGGTAATTATCACTCGCGTAAAGCGGGGCATTACTGTATAATATTAATATACATATAAGCGTTATGGTGGAAAGAGCTCAGGTTTATAATAAATTGTCGATTATTATAACTAATAATTTTTAAATTTCCAAATTTCCAAATGTAATGGGTCTGAGTGCCTTGTAATGGTGTTGTAAATATTCTAGTACATATAATACGATATATTTAGTCTAAGTACGTTATGTTTATTTATTCTTTTTGAATAAATAAATATCTTAAACCTTAATATAAGTTGTCTAGTTTAGAAGCATCAAAAGTTAAATGTATATAAGTGAAAGTGATACGTAACGGGAGAATCGTTGACAGAACGAATTCTCCCAACGATGATGTTGTTTTTCTAAGAAATATAGTTTATTTATTTATTTATAAAGCCTACCTACAAAATTACATTAGAACTACATATTATAAAAAGGACTACTATTATATAAACTAAATGAAATTTTAATTATAGGATAGGACGGCATGCTTAAGGTGATAAAGGGATAGATACTACACTTCTAATAAAATTACAAAAATACATAAAAAAACAAGAACCAAATAGATGTAAGGAAGAGGGAAGAGAAAAACAAAAAAAAAACACAAATAAAAAAAACAAAATTAAAATACTGGTTAGTTAGTTGAAGAGTTGAGTTACACCAATACTTAATTTATTCAGCAGGTATAGTGAGAATTACTTGTTAAAAATATGTGTATGTATTTTTCCTTTTCTTTCTATTTAAGCTTCTGCCCAATATATAGTAAGTAGCTTAAAGCATCGCTAATTAATATTTATGCTTTCTTTAACGTCTTTCAAGTTATAATTTGTGTCAATAACACAGTTCAATAGCCATCTTTGTATTGAACGATTTCATTATTGAGTTCTAAAATATAAAAATAACTGAGTACTTGTATGATTTGTAATAAATACTATTTTGATAAATAAAATAATTAATAAAAAATTATTTTTTTTATCTAAAAACCTACCAATTGACGTAAATAAACCAATGTCCAGTTTTGAGTAAAAAAATAAATTGTCACATTATTTAACACTAGGTTTACGGACGTTTTCTATATACCTACTTCTACTAAAACGCGTCAATTTGACGCATATCGTAGCGATAGGTATACCATATAGAAAAGTTCAGTAATTCAACACTTTTGAAGAAAATACACTTCAATACATATTTCCCTCGATCAATGAATAAAAGTCATACAAAGAGATAAAATAAAAATTTGAACAGTTTTTGGTAATTCTCTGATAAAAGTCAAAATGCGTCAAAATGACGCGTCCCGTAAACCTAGTGTTAAGTACAAAATTACCAATTATTATTATTAAATATATGAAAACCGATTATAATATTATTATTGTAAAAACATATGCTTGAAATACTGTACAGTGAATAGGTATGTTATTACGTGGACTAAGTAGAAAGCCTAGTCTGAACCTAGATGCTCATTAAACGCACACATTGACTTGATTAGCTGTAAACTTGGGGTCGGTATTTCAAGGTAAATTTAATTATACCCACATATATATCCCAACGTTTTTCCCCATATAAATCAAATAAGATAAATTATAATCTTTAGGTTGATTGCCAGCTTAGTAGCCTTCAACTACTACTAGATATTTTGATCAAATCGATGGTCGTACATACAAGCATCTTCTGGTGTCTAGTCTATTCAGGGTTTTTTTGTATGAATTCTATATTTATATATATAAAACAATTATATACATACCAATACATTTACATGAATTGAATGATTTTTTGACCCCCACATTTATGAGACCCCCCTAGCTAGTGTGACGCCACATATTGTACAATTATACACCTAGAAATTATTAAATCAAAACAACACATCCGAAATTATTTTTATTCCATTTAATTTTTCAATAAAATCAAACATCGGTATGAAAATTATCAAAATAATGCTTTAACACTTGGATATATTTTGAAATCTGACGTCACGAAATTTAAAATGTATTATTTTTAACTATAATTTCCAACTGACTATAGTTTCAGCTGTTTGGAATCATATTGATTCATTTCTATTGAAATGATCTCTGATACTTATTTAATGACTTAAATGCGATCGAAGCCGCGGGTAAAAGCTAATATTAAATACATTGGGATTGAAGGGCCGTGACTACATTTAATAAAAATTCAACAAATATTAATCCTTAATCGTTACTTAAAATATAACTTGAAATAGCGTCCCCAACTATTATTATAGTAGATGTATGGTCGCCTTTATTATATTAACTAAGCTTACAGCGCGGTTTCACTTATAAAAAAAATGCCTTCGTAGCTTAGGAATTTGAGAAGCTGTGTAGTTATTTTAACAACGTAGGGTAGGCAGAATTATTGAAAGACTTGTGTACCAGAATCATAGATTTAAATTTTCCCCTATTTATTATCTATTTTACTGACTGGTAACATCCTTGTTCCTTCCGCCACCTTTTTTCGTCCCGACAGCAGCGCCCCCTCGGCGACATGGTGTAACTAGCAAGCCGACATTAAATTGTGCATTATAATTGTAATTTGGGTTTCACCACCATAATCAAGGGAGAAATCAATTATCATAGAACACCTTAATTCGCTCCGGAAACGACAGTGGAAAAGAGGGAAAGCCGAGCCCATCGTAAGTACCTTTCTTTTCCATTCCTGGATACTGTCTGTCAGCCAGCAGCAAAGAATACGAGTGTCGTCGACAGAAAAGAGGTTGCGGCGGCGATGTTAATAGTATATATTTTTATAAATAAAACTGTCAATTTTGAATTTGGAATGAATGAAAAGAGGAACGCGAGGGACGTACGAATGAAGACTTGGATGCTGGTTGCGAATGGGAACGGATGCATGTGCTTAGATTATAAGAGATTGGTGATATAGTGTAAATACAATTTTCAATAGTTTTCATTTAATACAGTCCACTTACTCTATTGGCTACAATGAGTATTGTGAAGTTAAATTATGTACATACTAGCTTTTACCCGCGGATTCGCTCGCATTTAAGTCATTAAATAAGTATCAGAGATCATTTCAATAGAAATAAATCAATATGATTCCAAACAGCTGAAACTGTAGTCAATTGGAAACTATAGTAAAAATATATATTTTTTAAATAATAAGTATCCTATGTTACTTGTAGTACCTCCAAAAATATGTGTACAAAGTTTCATGATGATCGGTTAAGCAGTTGTTGCGTGAAAACGTAACAAACAAACTCAAATTCACATTTATAATATTAGTAGGGATTGATAACTAAATAATGTGTTACAAGAAAAAAGCACATTGTATTCTAATCAAAGCAATGCACTTCGCACTGCCATAATAGGTGATTATTACAATTTGTAATACAACGACAATGCGGTTGAGTCCAGGAGCTGACGAGAAAAAACTAGATTTCTTAAAATGGCTACGAAAACTTGCGACCACTGGTTGTTGACTCCTGCGCCTCCTGTGCATAGAGCCTGCAATTATTAGACACGCCTATCAGACATACAGTAATGCCCCGCTTTACGCGAGGAATACGTTCCGGAAAAAACTGAAATTCCCGCGACCATAGAGAAGTTGATGACTACATTATGTTTATACGCACTCTTTCGCGTAATGCGGGGCAATTGAGCGCGAAATTTGAATTTCGCGTTATAGTGAAACTGCGCATAACGGGATCGCGTAAAGCGGGATATTACTATACTTATATGTAAATTTGATAACGGCATTGATTTGAAATATTACCACTTAATCAATTCTTTTTGTGTACTTTATTATTGTCATCTATATATGTAATTTTATTTTATTTTTTTGTACCCTACTATTTGCTTCCTGATCTACTACCCTAAGATTGGTTGCCTGGTAGAGATCACTGTTTAGTGATAAGGCCGCCTTTTGTTCTTTTTTTTCTTCTGTTCTTCTTTATATGTATTATTTTATGCAATAAAGTGTTATTATTATTATTATACATATATAAATATATAGCTTATTTCATAGAAATACCAAAGTAGTGTATAAAAAAGTGACCCATAGTCGTGATATTAATTAATTTTATCCGAATTCGAGTCATAGCTGGGGTCTAATTCTTTGATCAAATAAGTTTAACGTCATATCTAAATATAACAGCTCTATTGTACAAAGTAGTTTTGTAGCATTTCCTAATAAAGAACACATTTTCTCTCGTCCGACGGTTACCGTTCTCTTATCAAGGAAAAAACGTACTATTGACAAATAGATATTTTTTAAAGACCAATACTCGAGCTTACCAAAACTGAGTGCGGTCATCGCAGAGTTATAAAAGTACATGTAAAACAAACAATGAATCAATAAAATCTAAAACAAATTCAAAGGTCATCTTAACAATGACATCAGCTATAATCAAATAAGTTGTCATGTGTGACTATATTGACCCAGAGCCGTATTTATAGTATGTACTGCTTGTTTAAAAATTTTCTCTTGACAATCTTAAACAAGCGCCATCTATCCGTGACATAAAACACTTTAGTAATTTGGATAGATCAGCCATTCTCAAAGTGGTGTTAAAATACTGCAAAAAATACCTACCAAAGGGAGATTATAAGGTTACATCTAAATATTCCAACTAAATATTACATTGCAATATGATTATTCATAAATACACATAAATCAGTTTTTTATAATTATATTAAGGCCAAAAAAGTTTGAGAACCGCTGGGATAGATGACTTCATTGAACACCGCTTGCATTCCAGCTGAGATGAAGGCTTCAATAAGGCAGTGGTAGCTCCTTCCTGCACAGAGGTCTCAAATTGTACGGGATGAGAGTTGAACTAAAATGCTATAACCACGTGTACCAATCGTCTCTACTATGCTGACTTGTGTTCTATCCAAATTGATAACTGACTTCCAAACTAGGTCACTTCACACCGCAGGGGCCCAGCTACCGCCGTATCAGCCGTATCAATGACCCTCAGGCTACAGGGGCCCCTAACGTGTGTAAGCACAAATGTTATCCACAATGTCACTTGATCTCGTTCTTATAGAGCTTTTATTTCAGAAATGACAAAAGTCAATGGACAAAGACAAAGGAAGTGATAAGTAACAATCAATAAATATTTATTTCCATTCCCCCCCCTCCCTCCTCCTCCTCCTCCTCCTCCTCCTCAACACGCACCTAATTTTAATACAGGATCCCTAAGGAATTCTTGAAAGTGGTGGTACTACATACCAGCCTTATAACCATTGTCAGTATGTCTACCACAAATGGGTTCGGTTTATGAATACGGTTCCTTGTGAATGAGTTATTGTAAATCATTAGTAATAAGATACCGGTATAGCGCGTCTAGACAAATACACACGATTGTTGAACTTAGGTCTCTCACGACATTTATTATTGTATAGGGTAAGCAGTAATTATGGAAGATAACAAAAATTGTTTATTCTTTTTTATTATTTTTTTTTATTGAAAGCCCAGCATATGACCACACTCCGCCTGATGTTAAGCTAGAGTGCGATCCATGAGCATAGACAACTGTTACCACAGGCAGATGTCCACTATGCCGGCTTGAGGAGACGAATGTGCTCTGTCCAAATTAACAGGGCACATTCCTCTCGTTATCCCGGCTACTTCCAAGCTGATCCCGAAACTCGACTAGATCACTTCACGGGTGTTCCGCTCGAAAGTGGTGGTACTTCCCCAGGACGGCATACTGGGCTAATGCCATCATCAGTCTGCAGACCACTTTTTAATTTATTTCTATTTAGAAATAAATTGATAGAAATATTAAAGGTATATTTGCGATCTTTGTGGGGTAGTAATTAGGTTCCCAGATAAATCTTGCGAGATGTAAAATTAACAATTTATTATTTGTATGAAGTAGCGCTCATGTGAGATAATTATAAATGTTAATCAACAATTTAAAGTAACTGTGGAAAGAATATGCCAAAAAAATCTTTTGAGATAGACTGTTATATAAGATTTTTACCCTATACAGATACGAACGTTTGAAGTCAAAGATGTGGTATTTAAAAATAGTAGAATCCATCCTCAAGGTCATTTTTTTTAAATTTTCAATCAACCGCTATATGTATGTGTGTCAGGATTTGATTCAATTCAATACAGAAGAAAACATAATGCATTTATTATTTTTTTAAAATAAATGATGGTTTTCACTTCTAATTTTAAATGTGTGTATTTTAAGTACAACAAAACTTTATTAGTGAAATGAAATAAAATGAAAATCGTTTATTAGCATAGGCACTAAAGGCATCGTTAGAACAGCCATTCTCAAAGTGGTGTTCCGCGGAATCCTAGGGCTAAAATACTGCAAAAAATATCTACCAAAGGGAGATTATAAGGTTACATTTAAATATTCCAACTAAACATTACATTGCAATATGATTATTCATAAATACATATAAATCAGTTTTTATAATTATATTAAGGCGTTTTCCTTCGCCAAAAAAGTTTGAGAACCGCTGCGTTAGACTCTACCATGGCTTCCGAAAGGCGTATGACGAGAAGAAGACCACAAGAAACTAGACTAAATAAGAACCATGTGACTCCATACATCTTGACAATACAATAATAATTTTAATACTTATAGTAAAAAAGCACACGCAGACAGTAGGTGGTCCATTATTTGTTAAGAATTGACACAAGTTTAACTTATTACAGAGCTATTTTAATTATACACCCGTTTATAATTCGAGTTCATTCGTATAATTGTATTTTTATATTTTGATGTATTGATACCGGTTTTTTTGTATCACTTCTTATAATTATTTGTAAGGTTCATTTTGTACGATGGATTGTGTTTTATATACATAAATAAAGCTGGAACTGAAAAAGGAGGGATTTTTTAAAGAGTGGTAGGCAGACTGATGATGGCATTAGCTCAGTATGCCGTCCTGGGGAAGTACCACCACTTTCAAGCGGAACATCCGAGACCGTGACCTAGTCGCGTTTCGGGATCAGCTTGGAAGTAGCCGGGATAACGAGAGGAGTGAGGTCTGTCAATTTGAACAGAGCACATTCGTCTCCTCAAGCCGGGATAGTGGAGTCGACTGTTGCGCGCGGACATCTGTCTGTGGTAACAGTTGTCTGTGCTCATGGACCGCACTCTAGCTTAACATCAGGCGGAGTGTGGTCATATGCTGGGCTATCAATAAAAAAAAACTCAGTCGTGATACAAAAATATGCCCATTGCCCACACACTGTGCCATTTTACATAAATATATTTTATATATCGAATTTAAAAAAAAATATAAAAATTTAGTTTCACTGACTACTTTAGAATATTGACAACACAAACATATATCTAAACTCAAAACTATACCAAATTTATTATTGATATTTTTTTAAATAAAAGACATTATTGTTTTATATTTATTTCTTAATTATAAAATAGAGTGTTCCTAAATTGCATTGCCCGATACTAACACTGCTTCTCCTATGACAATTGGTTATCTGGAAGAAATTACTTTTAGTGATAAGATCGCCAATTGCTCTAAATTTGTTTCTTATGTGTTAAATTGTATTATTATTATGTGATTTACTATGGACAGAGTAACAATATTACAATACCTACAACAACAAACTAAAAATAAATGATTGGCCACTTGTTTAAAATTAAAATAAAAAACGACAACGTACATAGAAATGTTATAATTATAATAGCAAAGTAAATTTACCTAAGTATAGCCATTTACAGTTTATACATACTTTAGTGTAATATTTATACAATAAAAAGAAAAACAAATGAAAAAAAAACATAAACAGTCGTGGGACTGCCGATAGAAGTGAAAACGGAACTATTAAGTTAAGAGTAATTGAAACTATATGCAAAAATTATATGAAATTTTTTAAAAATATATTTGTTGTTTTCATTATTCATTTATCTGTATAAAAATATTAATATGTTTCATACTCACTTTTATACTGAAGTCAATGAATTTAAAGTCAATAAATAAACAGTAATCCTTCAATTAAATAATTACAATAATAGTCAAATTAAAAATTCACTTAAATAAACAAAATCCAGTACACACAAGTTGACCTTCCCACGTGGTCAATTTAACTTTACTTATGTAGATAACCACACTCTAATACTTAATGTACAACGCGTCACATTTACAATTACATATTTAATGCTACTATAACGTATTGGTGACGTGAACTTACAAAATTATACTTATCCAAAAAGCGTCCAACGCGCACATAATAGTAGTCTGTCTCTCCATAGCTATAGATATACTATTATCATTAGCATGTCGGTGACGCGAACCGAGGATTTTACCCTCTACCAAAACGCTCAACACGCCTAAAGAAGTTTTCACTTCAAAAACAAAATACGTAATATAACAATTAGAAATCAAATATCTAGTATAAATAAATTAAAATTGCAATCGAAATTAATTAATATTAATTATAATTCGGTATTTTTTTAAATGTGGGAGGATCCCGTGCCCCACCCTGTACTTTCTTAAACTCAATTTAAATTTGTTCATATGAATATATTAATAAATATAGATGTCAGACTACTTTCAAATGATAATCTTCTCACGAACGGAACAATTATAAGCACACAATTGTTAAAAAGCACACTTTAACGACGTTGTAAAAAACCGTGTTTTCAGATAACTCATTGACCGCATTCCACAAATACTTCCGCTTTTACACGTTTACTAATAAACACATTCTATGCTTTCGTTTGGATGACCATCACTGCAATTTAGAAGTGCTCTTCTTCCACTGTTTTATTATTCATTGTTTTATATGTTAAGAAATAGAATTTAAATAAATATAATTTTAATATTCACTTTAATGTAAAGGTCGTATTTATATTTAAAAACTAGAACTGTCAAAATCTTATCTTTGAATAAAATCACATTACTCGTGCCTTGTTTTTCTTTCTTAAATATTATTTAAAAGTACAATCCATAAAACCTTTCATTGCATACATACTAGCTTTTACCCGCAGCTTCTAAAATTAAATAAGCGTCTGAGATCATTTCAATAGAAATGAATCAATATGTTCTAACCTCAAGAATTCAAATAGTTTTATACTGCATATATAAAAATGACAGATGGAAATAAAAATAAATATAGAAAAATCCAAACAGCTGAAACTATAGTCAATTGGAAACTATAGTGAAAAATAATTATTTTTTTTTTAAATAAAAAGTATCCTATGGTACTTGTAGTACCTCCAAAAATATGTGTACAAAGTTTCATGATGATCGGTTAAGTAGTTGTTGCGTGAAAACGTAACAAACAAACTCACATTCACATTTATATAGTAGAGAGGATACTATGTTAAGAAATATAAAACGAATGTGCAGCGCCAAGACAAACCAACCCTAGTTTTTGGCTTAGTTTTTTATAACAAATTGATTTTAACAATAAACGTTTTATTTATTTATTTATTATTGTTTAACGAGTTTCCAAAGCCATTGTAGAGTCTAACGATGAGCAAGCGCACGCCTTTAGTGCCTATGCTAATAAACGATTTTCATTTCATTTATTTGTAAGTCAATTAAATACCATAGAGAAGTCGTATTTTTAGACATCTATATGATATTTCAACAACATACAAAGTGCTGGATGGAGTACATTCGTCTTCTTAGGCCGGCATAGTGGGAAGGACTGTGACACTGGCTACATCAGGCAGAGCGTGGTTGAACGACTTTCTTTTATAATTAAAATATAATTATGATACTTTTGAATGTAATATAAAAGATCTGTTCGTAAAATTGCAGATGACCGCTGACCTCGTCCGTAATAGATATAGAAAAATCAATTTGTTTTTAATTGCGTCTAAAAGAGGCTATGGTATAATTTTCTAGAGCCATCGCTTTTTTATAACCGGTAGTTTTTTTTTTAATCGCTCCCACTAACGAAGTGAAATCGTAGGAGCGATTTTTTTTATTGTCTACGACTAAATTTAGTGTCATTTTTTTCGTTAATTTAATTATATAGTTTTTTTACACTAATTTAAATTTACCTGCGGCATTTAATTATTTCTATGAAAAAATACGAATTAACTAATTATCTACAATGCGATGAGAGTCATAAAAGCGTATTATTGAATAAAAAAGTACGTTTTATTATTATTATTATTGTAATTAATTTAAAACACCTTTTACGGCTTAGTTTTTACAGTACAATTGTTTGTCTGGAAGAAATTACTACGCCTAAATGTTCAATAGCTGTTAAATAAATATTTAAAAATCGAATCCGTATCTCGTCTCTCATTGGCTGCCGTCGGTTTCCATCTTAAGGTAACATTTCATGCATTTTTCTGTTGTACCATTGAATGGGGTACAGTTGAACACATAATACGTCGTCTTTTCACATCTGTAAGTGGCTTAAAGCCGACGACGGACACTTATTCGCTTAATTGGCTGTTCATTGGACATCAAACTTAAATATACATTTAGCAAATATCACCTTTATGTTTATAGTGATAAAAACGAAATTAAAATCCATTTGATTTGTGTTTAACTAATAATGTTGCTTAAGTACAGTCAAGGACGGGACAGGAGTAAAAGACATTTGTAAAACGCCGCGTGTTCTTGAATCATGGGAAGGTATTATTTATTTAATTTGTACTGGCTAAGAATGCGTTTGCTATTTCAAAGTACACTATATACTAGCAAACGTTTTACATAATATGTAACATGTAACATTATTGTATAAAACGCACTATAAGATGTAAGGTTTAAGCCATTTATTTCCTCAAAAAGAATTACATAAATTCACTTAATTGAGATAAAAAATAATTATAAATAAACATAACGTACATAGACTAAATATATCTTATTATACTAGAATATTGACAACACCATCACAGGCACTCAAACCCATTATATGTTTTTTAAATTCATATTTAAATTTAATATTTTTAATATTAGTTATATTAATCGGCAATTCATTATAGATCTGCGCTCCTTCCACGAGTAATTATAAAAATATATATTTGTTATCATAGACTAGCGGTCCGTCATGGCTTCGCACGGGTGAACATGTATTTTTTAAACATTTAGAATTTTAGAAAGCAATTGTATCTAATAATATGAAACAGTCTTGCTTAGGAAATGATTTATTTGGATAAGGATCAGTGCAAAGGTATACTCGTAGATAACTTGGTCTGATTTTGGTCGGAATTTCTATTAACTTTTAAAACATTAAAAAGTAGTTATAGTGACGTAACTACAATAGTTAGACATATGCTATCGAGACTTTTTTTTGTAGATATTGATATGTTCTTTCGTCAATAGTTTTCGTAGCGCATGCGATGAAAAACCATTTTATGGCAATTTTTGGCTACCTTGGGTTACATTATTGTAGTTTTCGTAAGGATCCTTATTTTTTTCATGTAATTTATATAGCCTATATTGATCAGTGATAATGTAGCATTCAAATGGTGATTGAATTTTTGAAATTGGTCCAGTAGTATAACATTAGTATAGATGAACGTGGACTGAGAACACTAGTTTCCACTATACAGGCTTAACTGGAATAAAATCTAGATTGACAAATTTAAAATACATAAAAAGTGTTAAAATATACGTGTAAAAACCGAAAAAAAATGTAATTAATTACAAAAACAGAAGATAAACGTCAAAACTCAACAAACCGTGTAAACGAGAGATTAAATGTAACAAAACGCAATCACTCCCCACGTTGTTAAACGTACCGTGAAACCGTTTGCAAAAACATAACGCTTAAACAATTGTCACGGGTTTTTAAACAAGTGTTTATTGTCGGCGCGTGTCGCTCTTTACCTGCCCGTTCGTGCTGTTCACACGCGAGTTACATACCGTGAAAGCTTTATTACTGTTTTTCAGTAACACATATACAACCTAAGGCTTCCAATCCCGCTATAGCTATATTAACATATAGAAAACTTCCTATTTATTTTTACTATCAATCAAATTACACTGTCTATTTATCACAGGATACAGAAACAATACTGAAAAATCTATCAACTACAAAATATAATATATATTAAATTTCAAAGAAAACTGAATGTTGACAGAAGTTTTTATGACGTTAATTACGACGCGAGAGGTCGTCTGCATGCTTCTTTCCAATCCCGCAATCCCGCAAATAACGCACCCGTAATCCCGCAGTACGCGGGATTGAAAGTCCTAATTCAACCTGATGTTAGACACGAAGGAAAAGAACTGCTTCAACGAAGAAGGTGTAAAGGTAGAAGTCACACCGACTATGCCAGCTGTACATAGAAGACCTAACCTAAAAATTGATTATTACATTATTAATTCCCTCTTACACTACGTCAGCGGTTCTCAAACTTTTTTGGCGAAGGAAAAAGCCTTAATATAATTATAAAAAACTTATTATTATTATACTTACTTATTAAAATTGTTATTATCATTTTAAAGGCAATAATTTATTATTATTATTACCACGTGGAAAATCATTTTACTTCATATTTTTTCAAGATAATTCCATATTATACGCAAAAGTGACTATAATAATAGTTTTAGATTAATATAAAACTATCATATTTCTATAATATAAAATAAATAAATACAAACAGTAGCCAATTGTCGCGAATTCCAACTCGAGCCAGGCTATTTGTTTTCATTCGCAGCTCGAATTTCAAAACCTAGGTAACTAGTCCATTCAGAAGTCTAGACCTGGCATACAATGTCTGGGCTGTCAATGCCTACAGGCGTGAACTTAGAGCCTGTTTGTAATACCTACACCTAGGACTTAGGTCAAGATTGTTTTTCTTTTTGCATTTAACCGGCCTCTGGTGCTATTACACAGTGTTGCAAAGTTTGATATTCGTTTCATGTGCTATTTTTTAAAATTCACTTTATATTAAAATAATGCTTAAGAAATGTACTGAATAATTTCTTCATATATTTATCTTTTCAGTCGTTAAAAAAACCTTTAGTACACTTTCTAATTCAGACGTATTCACTGTTAATGGAAAAATTGTTTATGATCATTAAGGGACTGCGCATTTTTTGAATTGTCGCTAAATGTAGAGAAGAGAAATCAATTTTATTTTACTATTATAATACATATGTTTTTACTAATAAAGTATAAAGAACGTACACAGCTGCAGTTCTTATTAATTTCTGCAACTTAGAAAGTACTGTTTATTGCTTAATAATGACGTATTGATGTCGTTATTTAGAGTGAGTGTGTTGCTATGGATAACAAAGTTACATAACTGCGTTTTAGGGAGTTTGTCGTTAAATCGAGTGGCGTCAAAAGCCGACAAATGGTCAATTCTTAAAGTGTATTTTTATATGTGTTTATACGTATATTGTTTGATGCGTGTGTAAAAAAAGCTGTAGTTTTTGTTTTATCAATTTGTATATGTCCACGTATAGATGCGGTCGGCGTCTCTCTGTTCTTCGTATTAATATATATTAAGAGATGTTAATTGATACAAAAAAAATATATAGGTACTAACATAATATTGTATAGGCTATGATTGGCGAGTGACTTGTGAGTTCTTTTTGTCATATGCCTTTCCGAAATGTCACAGATACTGACTATGCGCAAGAACCTATAGGGCTTATGATATATCTATATATATAAAATCAAAGGTATGACTTAGTGATCTATCAACGCACAGCCCAAACCACTGGACGGATCGGACTGAAATTTGGCATGCAGGTAGATGTTATGACGTAGGCATCCGCTAAGAAAGGATTTTGATCAATTCCACCCCTAAGAGGATAAAATAGGGGATGAAAGTTTGTATAAATCTTCTTAGATTTATTTCATTCATTATTACGCAGACGTAGTTGCGGGCAACAGCTAGTATATATATATAGTATGTTACTGACAAATGACCACTCCGGCTTAGCTAGAGACTGGTCCATGAGCGACTATTACCAACTTATGCCGGCTTAAGAGCACACTTCTCTAGTTAAAGGTATAATTTATTTTAAAACAATTGAACAAAAAGAACCCGTTCGTTGTCTAGCTTGAGTTAAAATGAGGTTCTATTATTCGCTAGGTAATATAATAATAATGAACAACGTTCTTTTAACACTAGCTTTACCATGGGTATACTCGTATGTATACATATTTATAAAATATGGCTGAAATTTTTTAAATGAAAATTAACAAAAAAAATTTCAATGGGGTCAACATTACCCCTCGGTAAACATAGTGTTAAAATGAACTTTGAATTATAATTGTTTAGAATGTGTGTTGTAACAGCTCTATATGCATATATGTATATCTGTGGAGGTAACATTTCTCATATTGGTTACTACCGTAGCCGGTTCATCGTACTTTTTATTGGCCGGCGTTTGTTACCCAGATAACTTCGGTATTAGCTTTTATAATCCTATCTTTCGAGTTCTTACTGTAACGTTTTAGGCCTTCAATACATTGAATACCTGCGCTTTTTATATTTATATATTTACCGTAACACAATTCCAATTAGAATTGGGCACACTCGTCTTCTCAAGCCGGCATAGTGAAGGCGAATTTGTACTAAAAGACCACATTCTAGCTTAATATCATATGACAGACTAAATAGTCTATACTAATATTATAAAGAGCAAAGATTTGTACTTTTGTATGTTTGTAACGGATTTTCTTAAAAACTACTGGACCGATTTCAAAAATTCTTTCACCATTTGAATGCTACATTATCACTGATCAATATAGGCTATATAAATTACAGGAGGATAGGAGGACGTGAGGGCAGCGTTAAAATATGAAATATTATTAAACTTCATAGCACTTTATATCTTCATTACTACGCGAACGAAGTCGGGAGTAACAGCTAGTATATAATATGCCGCAAAATATCTTTTTAATTAATAATTACATAATGATGTACAAACGGCTTAAGATGGTTGTTAGCGAGTTTTTCTCTACCTTTTGTCTTCCCACAGTCGAGATAATGTCAAGTTATTGGCGACATCTTGGATAACGATGTTATTGCATATATACTTAGTCGTTGACGATACTAAGACAGTTTATTGTTTAAAATTAACTAGTAATTTATAGATCCACTATCTAATTAAAAAGAAATCCACAATTATTATTTACTAGCTTTTACCCGCGGCTTCGCTCGCATTTAAGTCATTAAATAAGTATCAGAGATCATTTCAATAGAAATGAATCAATATGATTCCAAACAGATGAAATTATAGTCAGTTGGAAACTATAGTAAAAAATCTTTTTTTAAAATAAAATGTGTTCTATGTTACTCCTAGTACCTCCAAAAATATGTGTACAAAGTTTCATGATGATCGGTTAAGTAGTTGTTGCGTGAAAACCTAACAAACAAATCCACATTCACATTTATAATATTAGTAGGGATATGACCTGTGACCTGTTACTGGTACAACACTTTTTTCTATATGACCACACTCCGCCTGATGTTAAGCTAGAGTGCGGTCCATGAGCATAGACAACTGTTACCACAGACATATGTCCGCGCGCAACAGTCGACTCCACTATGCCGGCTTGAGGAGACGAATGTGCTCTGTCCAAATTAACAGGGCACACTCCTCTCGTTATCCCGGCTACTTCCAAGCTGATCCCGAAACGCGACTAGGTCACTTCACGGGTGTTCCGCTTGAAAGTGGTGGTACTACCCTGGGACGGCATAATGGGCTAATGCCATCATCAGCCACCGAAGACGTCTTGAGCAGCAGTCAAGTTTCAGACTTGTATTATAGTGTAATTTAAAAGCAAAAAAGGGCAAAAAAGGCAACGTTTAATGAGAATATCTCGCGGTAAGCAACAAAGGAGGAATTGTAGAAGCAAATAAAACGGTTTTCTGATTCTCCTGCTTATTGTTTTAATTTAAACTGATGGTACAATGGGTAGCTGCCTTCAATGGACTCACGCCGACACAATGATCTATATAACAGGATTACATGGCAGGAACTAACAATACGGACATATAAAAAAACACTTCACATATAAAAAATCGTTTTTAATAGTGATTCATGCTCGGCTAAAGGGAAATTTCAAGACTAATTGAAGCTATGAATAAATATAAATGAGTATAAATCTAAATATATATAACTCAAAGGTGACTGACTGACATAGTGATCTATCAACGCACAGCCCAAACCACTGGACGGATCGGGCTGAAATTTGGCATGCAGGTAGATGTTATGACGTAGGCATCCGCTAAGAAAGGATTTTGATCAATTCTACCCCCAAAGGGATAAAATAGGGGATGAAAGTTTGTATAAATCTTATTAGATTTATTTCATTCATTATTACGCAGACGTAGTTGCGGGCAACAGCTAGTATAATATATAAATGAATAGGGTGCATGTAATCCGAGCTTTATTACGTCTTGAGAGTGAACATAAGTGGACAATAGGGAACAATGGTATGCCTTGCTTGTGAACATAATGTTAATGTGATATAATACATTTCATTGTACAGTCACCTCAAACGCGCTGGCGGCCTCTGAAAGAACTGGGGGGAAAGCTACCTAATATTGTATAATATACGAATTGTTTTATTATATTTTATGTACAGGCTATGATTGACGAGTGTCTTGTGGTATTCTTCTCTCCATACGCCTTTTTATGCTAATGAACGATTTTCATTTCATATATAAAAAACCCAAAGGATTTTTTTTAAGTATTCCATTTAACACACGCTTCCCCTAGAAACATTTTACAAACACCACGTTGTCAGTTATGTATCTATAACTTGTCAATCGTATCCACATATAATTACTGTTTATTTTACGTTTAATGCCAACAGTTTTAACAGTTTTAATTCACTTATAACCTTTCTTGATAAATATGTATGTATTTAATACTATGTAAATAATATGTATGTATATATTATTAGTTATTATGTTATGTAATGTATGTATTGTGTATATTTAGTTATTATTTTCTTTTCATTGCACCAAATATCACCGCTCACATCGACAAAGGTTAGCTGGTAGATAATGCCGATGGCATTAAGCTCGCCTATGTATAAAAAATATTAGTTTTTTTTTTGCAATGAATTTATTTATTTATTTTAATGAGTTTTCAATTTACTGACAACTTTCTGATATTCGATAAAGAATTATAATTTATATAGGTATTATTGTTAAACTTAACGAAAGGTTTCAGCTTATAATTTGTGTACTGGTAATATTTCTGCTTCGTATTATTAAGCTATTAGATATTTCGTCTGCAAGAAACAGTTGCAGCACATTGGGTTCATAACAACAGCTGTCAGAAACTGGCTAAATATGATTATAAGGAAACCTTGAATATCACTTCTGTGGGCTTATCACGAATTTAGTCTGGCTTTCGAATCGAGCTGTCATAAGTAAAACGGATCCGTTAGCAATCGGGATCATGAATTTTTACTAACGACTAACGAGCACCAGCAATCTATCAAATGAACGAAAGATCGAGACGTTCGAAAATTAACAAAAAGTATCTAAAATATTGTAGTTCCAAATCCGCACGCGGTGGCGCTGCTCAAATTTCCATACAAATCGCTTGAAGCGAACTCGGTTCGAAAGCTAGACTAAAATTCGTGATAAGCCCACTGCTCTTCAAACCTATATCATATTATTTACTATGACCCAAATTCTAGATAAGGACCTCTTTTTAACAGATTATTGAACTAACTATCGTCTTTAACCTAGATCAGTGGTTCTCAAACTTTTTTGGCGAAGGAAAAGCCTTAATATAATTATAAAAAACTGATTTATATGTATTTATGAATAATCATATTGCAATGTAATATTACGTAATATTTAGTTGGAATATTTAGATGTAACTTTATAATCTCCCTTTGGTAGGTATTTTTCGCAGTATTTTAGCCCTAGAGTTCCGCGGTTTTCCTTCGCCAAAAAAGTTTGAAAACCTATGGTATAGGATAACATATTTGGTATGTATGTATTTTTGTAATTTTATTAGAAGTGTAGTATCTATCCCTTTATCACCTTGAGCATGCCGTCCTATCCTATAATTAAAATTTCATTCAGTTTATATAATAGTAGTCCTTTTTATAATATGTAGTTCTAATGTAATTTTGTAGGTAGGTAGAATAAATAAATAAATAACAAAAATCGCGTGTCAAAGAAAGCGATACGAATTTTAAAATAAATAAAAAAGAGCCGACTCATGTTAACTTTCGCACAATTTCAAACGCATATTATGGCATCTGTCACTACTCCCGAATATTTTTAACAATCATAAGGATGGAAAAACAATCCGTGCATATTGTATAAAATTAAAGGAGTAATAATTTATTATATCTTAGTGTGGTTCCGCAGTTTTAGATCTTCGTAGTGCGTATAAAATACAACTTATATTCTGTATATAAGCACTTTGGAAGGTTTTTTATTTACACCAATTGAATCCTAATATTATAACAAAATAATAATAAACAGTTAAAATGAACTCTCCGACAAAGAAAATTACGTCGCCTTCAATTTCATCTTAACGCTTCATTCATTTGTAAATATTTAGATGCGGTATATTATTTTTAATAATTAATATACCGCATCTGATTGCGTCTACTTTTTCGATTTTATGGACCTAAACTTAGATAACCTAACCTATACTATAATTCATTCATCCATATGTACAAGTACAGTCGACAATCTTCAAATGGATACAGATTGGACTTTGGACTGGAAGAAACAATCATTAGAAAGAGATAACTATATTCTTACCGTGTCGCAGCTGAGGCATGTGTGAAAGGGATGCAGATATCTCCGTTGCCGTTCACGATACCGCGATCGTTTGTCTTTCCACCTATAAAGAGTGTATCCATTTGTAGAAATTTAATTAACATAAATAATTTTATTCATTCATGTAAAAAATAATACTCATTGGGTTTTTTTATTATTAAGAGAGAATTTTGGGAGACTTCATTACGGTTTTGTACGACAATAAAAATTATATACGACCTTTGTTATTTCGACAATGATATGAAATTTCATCTCTTCAGATTATTATATTACTTTGTTCTTTTTTAAATATACACTTTATTTGTTTATGTATGGTTTGCAAAACAAATCACAGATGATATGAAAAGAAAGTCGTGATCCAAAATTATGTACACACTGCATCAAATTACATTAAAAATGTTTTTTTTAAGGGAGGTTGATGCATTTTAGCAGTTGGTACTTCTATACTAAAATATTTATTTTATTTAATATATTATATGTAGGTATATATATGTCTCGAAATGTCATGAAATAAAACAAATGAATGGAAAACACATCAAAAACCAAGCCTCTAATGAATTAGAACAAAGATTACAAAGCGGGCTATAATCCAAGATAATTTAAAACTCAAAAATTCCATCGAATAATAAAAGGTCGGCAGCCATTCGGCTAATCTCGGCTGTCATCGGCCAGAACGAGTTAAACCGTAAATAAAAAAAACTCTCACATAAAAAGGTCCCCAAAGTTAATGAGACAAAGGGTTAATGAGTGAGACAATAAGTGGTAAAATATTCAATTTATTTCATATATATACGTATAAAAGTAAGGAGGGACCATCTGATAAATATCGAATGAAAAATATTTCAATCCGATCTCGTTTTGTTTAAGAATAACCAGTTTTTTTTTCGTTTGTTTTTCTTAATGTATGTGTGAACTTACGTTTAATATGGTAATCGTTTTAGGGAATACAGAGTTTT
This sequence comes from Tineola bisselliella, assembly GCA_028551675.1. NCBI lineage: Eukaryota > Metazoa > Arthropoda > Insecta > Lepidoptera > Tineidae > Tineola > Tineola bisselliella. The sequence continues at coordinate 32,873 of JAPWLS010000117.1, forward strand.
AGTAAATTAATACGCGATGACAGCGCCATCATTAGGTTGGTGGGGAAACAATAAACTATAAAATTACTAAAGAATGTAAACCAATATACCTAATACAGAGTAACCTTAATGTAACGACCCTCAATATAACGAATTTTTCGAAATCCCCTAGAACTGCCCGTAAGAGCTAATGCAAAATATACCTTTACATTACGAATACATTTGTTAAAAACCTTTTTATAACGAATTTTCAATCTTTGCAAAATATAATAAGAAAGTATTATTTAACGAAATCGTTCGCTATAACAGGGAAAGCAGATTAGTACCTACTTAAAGCTGAGATTAATAATTCGAATCGTAGACCAACCTAACCTCTGTATAACAAATTACTTGATATAACGAATTATTTTCTGATTCCTGATTGATATATACCTATTATTAAATATGCATGGTCGCCTTTACTATACCACGGTTATACATTTCACAGATGTTACGCTGGTTTTTGTTTGAGCTATTCCAAGGATTTCATACACGGTTATGTTTTACTATTTTTAGTTGTACGTATAGTATTATGATATAGTATCTTTTAACCTGTTAACCGGGGAGTTTCCTTTCTAATTATATCACTCATTTATATTACTGTTTTTATATTTATTTTTTATTTAAAATAAAATAAAAAATACTATGAAATATACCTACATTTAATGAAATGCAATGGAAAAAAAAAACAAAATTTGACATCGTTTTATTTAATTCACTTATAACTTTTCTTCATAAATACGTATGTATTTAAGTATATATTATTTTATGTAATGTATGTATTGTGTATATTTAGTTATTATTTTTTTCACGTTGCACCAAATAACACCGCTCACATCGACAAAGGTTAGCTGGTAGCATTAAGCTCGCCTATGTGAAAAAAATATGTTTTGTTTTTGCAATAAAGAATGTATTATTATTATTATATATAAAATAAACGATAAACAATTATAGGCACAATTTTCCCAAGTTGCCTTAAGGTTTTTTTTTTAAATCGACGAGGCATTGATCATCAGTCACACTTCCGATATGGTTGTCGAGCGATCACCACGACCCGCGGTTAATTGATTGGGGTGAACACAGAATGGGGTAGATACTAATAATATATTTTATTTCAAACAAAGAGTTTTGATTGAAAAAGTACTTTTTTCTAAATTTATTACAGTGCAACCTTGATATAACGATACTGAAGGGAATCAGAAAATAATTCGTTATATCAAGTAATTTGTTATACAGAGGTTAGGTTGGTCTACGATTCGATCTCAGCTTTATAGGTACTAATCTGCTTTCCCTGTTATAGCGAACGATTTCGTTAAATAGAGGTAAATAATACTATTTTTTTATATTTTACAAAGATTGAAAATCCGTTATAAAAAGGTTTTTTACAAATGTATTCGTAATGTAAAGGTATATGCTGCATTAGCTCTTACGGGCAGTTCTAGGGGATTTCGAAAAATTCGTTAAATCGAGGAAATCGTTATATTGAGGGTCGTTACATTAAGGTTAGGTACTCTGTATTATTATTTATAGTATTCTTGCATGTAATAACATCTTGTATTATACTAACATAGGGAAATATCAATAGCCCTCGCTATGCCGGCTTAACAAAACGAATACATACAATATATTTTTGTATTAACTTAATTTCTACATAAATAATAATTTAATAATATCGACTCCACACCAGCAATGTTCAGACCACTTTGACAATCGGCGGCAATTTGAAAGGGCGTATATAAACAGGTGTCCTGGGCCCTTTTGCGTGCGCGCCGCCAGTGTACCCCGGCCCTTATCTCGCCTTACAATACAGCCTTTCATGTACCGACTACGCGTGGCAAGCGCATCGCAAATTACATATAAAAAAACTTTGATTGAAGTTTGCTCTTTTACATAGATAGTGCGGTTAAGGTCAAGCCACATGAGTGCCTATATGTACGCGTATCATTTAATGTACAAATGTACGAAACTGGGGGGCTACTCAGGCGCACTTCAGACGAAAATACGGACGTTTCCTACTCAGGAAAACTTACGTAATCATTCACGAAATTACGGATTTGACAGTGATATCACGACGGATAGGCCACTCAGGGCTTATTTTACGGGTTTATGTGCAAAATTCACGTAAGCTACAGAGGTGACGGCCGTATCACGAAACTTCGAATATGCCTGAGTAGCCCCCCTGTTTACGCATTCCATAGGTAGATATAATTTTTTATGGGATTATACTTGTCCTTTTTTCTTAATTAACTAATAAAACTATAATAAAAGTCATTTATTTATTTATTAAGTCTACCAACAAAACATTAACACATGATATGATATGAATTACTTCTATTAAAAAATCAAACTAAATGAAATTTTAATTATAGAATAGGACGTTGGATCATGCAGCTCAAGATAGTATATAAAATACCTATATGTATATTTAATTTTGGTTTATAGAATTAGTCAAATATTATGTTATTTAATTTACAATATTTTTTAAAAAATAATTACAATTATAATTATCGTACTGTAAAATATTCGCTTAGATAGACATATTTAATTAAAACACCAAATACGTCCGCACTCTCTGATGGTTGCCAGCAGACTGAGGTACACTTTAATATATTTATTACACCTACCTACAAGCATTGAAATAATGTCAACTTTTTTATTAATTATTCTAAAAATAAATTAAGATTCCTTTTATAACATCTTTTAAATTCTCAAATTATTGATGTATATTATAATCTTCACACAAACGAAATGAATACAATTTACAAAATATTTAAAACAATTACAATAGAGAATATATAAATACGTTACAAAACAAAGGAATTAATAAAAAAAAACAATTGAAAGTTTAATAACTACGCTTAATTCGCTCGCATTTAAGTCATTAAATAAGTATCAGAGATCATTTCAATAGAAATAAATCAATATGATTCCAAGCAGCTGTAACTATAGTCAGTTGGAAACTATAGTAAAAAATAATTATTTTTTAAAATAAAAAATATCCTACGTTACTTTTAGTACCTCCATAAATATGTGTACAAAGTTTCATGATGATTGGTTAAGTAGTTGTTGCGTGAAAACGTAACAAACAAACTCACATTCACATTTATAATATTAGTGGGGATATTCTATTATTATTATTATTATAGGTACAGTAAGGTAAAGAAAGGGTAAATAATAGTATATTAGCAAATATATCACGTGCGCTCGTCAGTCGCCTGCGCATTGTCCGTTGCGATGAATAGATCGAAAGCCTCCATTGTAAGTTAATGCACATAAGGTTTCATACCTATTAAGTCTGTTACCAATTGACTTGAAAATTTCAATTGTTTTCCAACAAGTCAAGTCAGACTTTGTTTAATATTGCATATGCTATTACAAGTATTAGCGCTTTAACCTTACTTCCCACTGTCCTATTTTTAGGACACTATATTCAATTTTTTTTTAACCTATTAAAAGATTTATTTTTTATTGTTTCTGATGAAATTCGTATTTTTATACTATTTTTCTGATGAAATAATTTTTTCGGGCTGAGAAAAATATTTACGTAATTTTAATGTATTTTTTTCAAATTGATCATTTTTGTTGTCTCAAAAAAAAAAGCATTATTTTCCGATTTTATATACCGTAAAAGAAAACAGTAACCAACTTCAAAGTACCTACATAAAACTGATTCTTAGACTTCTACCAAATATATATAATATAAAAATAAAAACAAAATATAATTTTTATCCCCATTGTCATACTTTATAGGACAGGCTGACTCAGCGTTAAAAAAAATTTTTTTTTGTCATACTATTTTTTCTTAACGTATTATGATATTTTTATTTAAAAATTTCACCAAAAAATTCCAATGGTTAGCTGCAAATAAGACTGAAGTTAACAATACAATCCACATATAAAATAGGTCAGTATGAAACAGGCCTAAGCTGTTCAATACAGTGTCACTGGAAGCTGCCACACTGGAATGGAGATGCAGCCAGGAAGTCTTCACGTGAGCTACCTCAAATGCAATGATAAAAACGTCACAGAGCATCCCATTGTTTCTTACTCATTGTTTATTCATTTACCCCTTTTTTAAAAAAGAAATTTTATACAACAATAATTTTATACTTGGACAGTAAACGCTCGTTTCATAAATCCGTCGCCACCCTCACTGACGCAAAGAAGGGTAGTACGTCCTACTATTCTTTGAAATCAATCAGCTAACATTAGTAACCCTTACTCTTTTTATACATGACCTAGCAGTTGCCCGCGACTACGTCTGCGTAATAATGAAGATATAAAGTACTATGAAGTTTAAATTTTAACATGAAAAAGCAGTTATTGTGACGTAACTGTAATAGTTGGACATATGGTGTCGCAGACTTTTTTGTAGATATTGATATCCTCTATAAAACTGTAGTACATCACTTTGCTCTATTGTCAATAATTTCCGCAGCGTACGCAATATAATTTTTTTCACACGTTACATTATTGAAATTTTCATCAAATATTCTATAACCTATGTTCATATGTATTTTTCAAATCGGTCCAGTAGTTTCGGAGTCTATTCAATACATACAAACAAACAATCAAATGTTTCTTCTTTATATATAGGTATAGATATAGCTATATCTAAATGTTCAAAGTCATAGTATTGGACGAAGAATACATATTACAATTACTGACGTGTAAAATAGCCCACACTATGCCGGCCTATTAATTATTAAATGTGATGAACTATGCAATCAATATCGTACGGTTCACGGGGTCGCTAATTACCCCAAGTCCGGGGGTCAATTTAATTATGCCTCGAGAGTAAATTGCTTCATAAAGTTAACTTTAAGTGAAGTATCTTCGGAACTAAGTTAACTGACCATTATCTATTCCTTTGTGTCGTCGACTCCCAGTACGCTCCTAATTGGGGGGTTGTAGTGAAGTAAGAAATGTATGGATATGACTTTTTTTTTTTATTAAAATACACATGTAGCATACATTAAATACATTATGATTGACAATGATTACCTATTTAAACATAGTGTTTAAGTGTACGCTGGAAAACTAAGGTACTGTATTAAACCAAAAGTTCAATGATCTATAATGTGATCATGACCAAATATTGTGGAACGACCAATAAAGACGCGTAAGGTTAAAGAATTTTTGTGTAACTGTATACCGGGAGATCCAGTTGAATGTTTGAATTAGTTAGTTCAAGTGAATCACCCGACTTATAGTGTTGTCTTATCCATATGATGATATCGGATCGAATGTCCAGCGTCGTTCGCTTTCCACGCTAATCGAGTTATTGTGCGAGTCACAATGAGGCAATCAAGCAGCACCCTGTACTGTGACCACAGACAGTGTGTGGAACTTTACAGGTACTTCTAACTAACGTTAACTATCCAATGGTTTAGTAATTTGATACTAATATTACTATATATGTATACATATAACATATAGTAATTAATTATACCAAGAAATATAATACCCCAAATCAGGACAAGGACAGCTCAAACACAACACCCAGGCCTTAAAAGACTAGTTTCTTGTGGTTATACGCCCTTCTGAAGCCATTGTAGAGTCTAACGATGAGCAAGCGCGCGCCTTTAGTGCTAATATAATAGTATGCCAAAGAATTATTTCATTTCTAAGAAATGTCTACGTTTTTTTAAAAAAATTAACCAATATTATTAAAAAAAAATTTTTGCTCAAATGGAAATCGAACCTCTATTTCACAAAAATATATAATAATAATAAATTTTTCACATAGGCGAGCTTAATGCCGTCGGCATTATCTACCAGCTAACCTTTGTCGGTGTGAGCGGTGGTATTCGGTGCAATGTAAAGAAAATAATAACTAAATATACACAATACATACATTACATAAAATAATAAATAATAATATATACTTAAATACATACATAAGTTATAAGTGAATTAAATAAATAGAAGAATTAAGAGATATTTTGTTTTAAGATAAAATGTTTGGTCAGAAGTCTTTTAAAAATGTGATACAATCATCATCATTGTGATCATTTATAACATAGAAGTTATTAAACCAATAAACAAGCAAAATATATTATTAAAATATAGTTGTAATGTAAAAAATTAGATGAGTTAATAAACAAGCAAAATATATTATTAAAATATAGTTGTAATGTAAAAAATTAGATGAGTTAATTTTTCAGTAGAAAACGTGTAAATAAATAAATGTTACGGTCAAAGATCAAAACCGGTCATTTGTTGGAAATAACGAGCGACAATGCGACCGAACACGTAAAGACTGGGCAAACACAAAATTGCCTATGTTGTAGCCGAATTATAAAAAGGAATTTTTGTAGTAATGTCCAAGATTATTCGTGTAATTGACTCGACTAACTGAAAATACAGTGATACCTCGACATACGAGTTTAATTCGTTCCGTAACCTTGCTCGTATCTCAAAGCACCGTATGTAGATCGGGCGCATGTTGGGGTCGTGTGCGATCCCTCGGCTCTCAAAGCAAAATATCACTCGCTCGGCGGCTCATATCTCAAAACACTCGTATAACGAGGTACCACTGTACTTCCTACCAAAACTGTCGATAATTGAAACATCATAATAAATTACTAAAATACTACCAAATAAGATTGAATATATTTTTTAGTAGTCGGGCATGTATGGAACCTCATATCATCGGCTTCTATTAACATAGTTGTAACTAACATTTTGGTAATTTCCATCTCATGAAGAAAAAAGTTTTATCAATGGTTTCTGAGATACTCAATGCAGCAGATAGGTCGAGCCGTTTTTCAAAATTTGAAATTTTTCGCGAGCCGCAATTAAATACGTATTTAAAAGATATTAAAAAAACGTTGCACTTAGTCTTTCATAATGTTATCAGTAATTTAAAAGACATTTTAAAACACATAAAGAACGATAATATTTTTTAAAATATAATAGCACAAAAATGAAAAGGGAACTCGGGTACATTTATCGAGAGCCACAAATAATCCTTCAAAGAGCCGCAGGTTGACCTCCCCTGCTATCATTCATATACAGTAATACCCCGCTTTACGCGACCCTGTTATGCGCGGTTTCACTATAACGCGAAATTCAAATTTCGCGCTCAACAGCCCCGTATTACGCGATAGAGTGCGTATAAACATAATATAGTCATCAACTTCTCTATGGTCGCGGGAATTTCAGTTTTTTCCGGAACATATCCCTCGCGTAAATCAATCAAACCCAGGAACTATTGTACAAAGAACTTACTATATGTGGTAATTACTTCCCCACAGACTGCTATATTTTATTTTGTTTTTACTTAAAATAAGTAATTTCACTGAAACGTTATTGAACAGTAAATAAATTTGAAAACCTAACTTTTTGCATTAGAATCAAACTTTCCGTAATTACCCGATCAATTACGAATAATAAACGAACGTTTACAAAACTATTAATAGAAGCTATGTATAGTTACTAAACTGGTAAGTTAATGCATTAACCGAATATGTAAATATGTCCGTAACATACGTGTAGTGTCGGCGCACGCGCATCCCAGTCGCGGACACCCCGTCGATAAGCATTTGTATAGTATGCGACTGCCTTAACTTAGGTTTGGGCTACACGTATTAACTATTATTTTACTGTTAAAAACTAAATAACCCGTCCTCATTACAATAATTAAATTTAGTTAAAGTTAATCTGAGCTGATGATAATGCCAATAAACTTTTCTTTTTTTTTTATTGATAGCCCAGCATATGACCACACTCCGCCTGATGTTAAGCTAGAGTGCGGTCCATGAGCATAGACAACTGTTACCACCAATCGACTCCACTATGCCGGCTTGAGGAGACGAACAGGGCACGCTCCTCTCGTTATCCCGGCTACTTCCAAGCTGATCCCGAAACGTGACTAGGTCACTTCACAGGTGTTTTTTTCCTGTATATAATTATATAATTTAAATTGTTTTAAATTATATACAGTTTAAACTCTCTATAGCGACACTTAAGGGGATAGCGTATTTTATGGCGTTATTGAGAGATGTCGTTAAATGAGAAGAAAAATTGATTTTATTTTACTATTATAATACATATGTATTTACTGATAAAGTGTAAAGAACGTACACAGTTGCAGTTCTTATTAATTTCAGCAACTTAGAAAGCACTAAAGGAAATTGTTCAAAATTATTTTGCTTATAATTCCCGCTACAACATTCAGTAATTTGTCTCGACGCGTTTCACCACTTCACGTGGCATCATCAGGATACGTGAAGTAGCGAAACGCGTCGAGACAAATTACTGAATGTTGTAGCGGGAATTATAAGCAAAATAATTTTGAACAATTTCCTTTAATATGGATTTCCGCAAAGTAACGCCTGAAACAACTAATTATATTTAGAAAGTACTGTTTATTGCTTAATAATTAATGCTTAAACAAGGTAAATCAACTAAAGATTAGTAATTACAACGTGTCATTAAATGGAATTTACATTGTATTTTTAAATAGATATCACGTATAAATTTCCGTTTTGTTCGTGGAAGTAATCCGGGAATAGTGTAGCCGAACCCTAAAAACAAAATATCATATGCAGCGACTAACTAAGGCACAAAGTATCTACAATTCATAATAGTTATTGTGTATATCTTTCTGATAAATATCCGCTATGCTGGCTCGTTAATATTGTGCGTTACACTACATATTTTGTTTATGACGTTTCAGTTGTTTTTTAAATTTTATTTATCGATTTTTTTGTTCTTTCGCTAATTATGCATCTACTAAAATAAATGCATGTGTTCTTTATGCAAAATAAACTAAATTAAAATTTCTATTAATTTATTTTTAGTATATTACAATAAAACAAATTTGTATAAACAAAACCACATATAAATTAGATATCCCTTTTAAAATTTGTCAACCTATCTGACGCAAAGGTTAAAGCGTTAATCTGTTAGGTAGAATCCTGGACTTAATTACCTTATCTATATTTTAAAAAAAATCAATAATAATTATAAATAATGGTTTATTTTTATTTTTTATTTATTTACTTTTAGTAATTGGGCTCCAATGGAGCGCTTTTACTCGTCAATACAAATATAAATATAAATGAAATAAATTTATTAATTTAATAATTATCAATTTGATTTAGCTGCTGTATACTGGCATTGTCCACTTACATACTAATGTCATAATAATATATTATAAATCTACTATGATGTAGAAGAATAGCTGCTGTATAGGGTCATTGTCATCCTGTTATTTATTTATTTAATTATATAAGCACAGTCACTTGCATGGTCTTACAGTTAATTCCAATACACCATGCAAGGAGGAGTCAAATTACAAAATAGAATAATATTAATAATAAAATATCAAGTCTAAATAGCTTAAAAAAATAATAATAATAACCAATCAATGTCAAAATATACCTAAGGGTAAACATAAAATGATATATAATTAGTTGTTTCAGGCGTTACTTTGCGGAAATCCATATTAAATGAAATTAGTTAAAATTATTTTGCTTATAATTCCCGCTACAACATTCAGTAATTTGTCGACGCGTTTCGCCACTTCACGTGGCATCATCAGTATACGTGCTGTCGCTTCGCAGTCGTTGAAGCGAAGCCGAAGCGTCGACAAATTACTGAATGTTGTAGCGGGAATTATAAGCAAAATAATTTTAACTAATTTCATTTAAAATGATATAGATTATGTCCAAGCTTTTTTATCATTATTAGTGTTATGTTATTAGTGTTACGACAATGCTTATATATTAGATTACATATTAAGTGTAAAATTTAAAATATAATATGATTTAAAATAAAAAATCACAATGTTTATATTGGGAGACCCTAAGGGCTCGCGTATTAGCCCGCTGCTTCTACCCTTTATGTACCATTATACTGCTCACCGTTTTTATTCTACCACCAAGGTAAACGTACCATTGTTGACCTAGGCGATTATTATTAAATTATTGGAATTAATTATTTGAATTTGAAATTAATTAATAATCCCTACTAATATTATAAATGTGAATGTGAGTTTGTTTGTTACGTTTTCACGCAACAACTACTTAACCGATCGTCATGAAATTTTTTGCAGATATTTTTGGAGGTACTAGAAGTAACATAGGATACTTTTTATTTAAAAAAATTAATTGATTTTTTACTATAGTTTCCAACAGACTATAGTTTCAGCTGTTTGCAATCATATTTATTCATTTCTATTGAAATGATCTCTGATACTTATTTAATGACTTAAATGCGAGCGAAGCCGCAGGTAAAAACTAGTTATTAATAATTTTAAAAGGGTTTCGTTCTTCTTTTTTTAGACAATTCTGCCAATATCGAGCATATATTAGTGCATGTGTAAAAAAAACCTGATGTTTTATAATACCGTAAAAGACACAATCCAAGAAATTGCTTGCTTTTTTCTTGACATGAGGGTTTACGTGTGAATTATAATTTTATAATTGTTGATTTTATACGACTGATGAACTTTTCAATTACTAAGTCTACTTTTAGCGCCAAAAATACTAAATATAACAATATATGTAAAAATTTAAATTATACATAAACCGCATAAAGAGCTTTTAATTTTTTTAAATCGTGATTAAGTCGCGAATAACACCAGACATCACTACAACAGCATGTATATAACGTGAGTAAGCTAGAAGAAAATATGTGAACTATTGATGTATTAGGTTATTTTCGAATATCAATTAGGTACCTATTATTTTTCGAAGCTTTGCAGTAATCATGGCTGCAAACTGGTAGAAAGTCAAGAAAATCGCATGTGTAAATGTTGGTTCGTTTACCTCGCGAGTGTTGGTAGCCGCGTACGTCGCCCGGAGCACTCTCCGTTTATTACGGGCCCATCCAGTAATTTATTATTGCATTTTTTACATTATCAATGGCCACCGGTTGCGTTGTTTTATTTTCTGATATTAAAACTTGCTATTGTTTTTGAAAAATCGTCCGCGATTCTTATCGCCGGAGCGGCGTTTCAATCATATTACTTATGTATTCTTTTTGCATTTGTTCGAATGCCGATGGTTAATTTTAGAACGGCGATTCTGATACGTTATTCTCTATGTCTTAACGCCTATAATAAAACAAATGTTTGTTTATTAAGATCACAATATCTAATAAGACTAGCGGCCCGTCCCGGCTTCGCACGGGTAGGACATTTTATGGCAATTTTTAACAACCATTATTGTTGTTTTAGTACGGATCTTTATTGTTTTTCTTGTAATTTATATAGCCTATATTGATCAGCGATAATGTAGCATTCAAATGGAGAAAGAACTTCTGAAATCGGTAGAGTAGTATTTAGCCAATTCGTTACAAACATACACACATACAAAAATACAAATCTTTCCTCTTTTTAATATTAGTATAGATATGTCGGTAGGCAAAAATATCAGAAAGTGTTCGGCAATGAATCTTATTTACAATTTTTCCAAAGATCTTTGTCGCTCAGTAAAACAGAACAGTGGCTCTTATCAAGAAACAAAACACTATCCTACTAAAGCTAGAATAGATGACGTCATTGAACTATATGTTTCTAAAGTAAGGCTTATTGACTCAAGCAGTTTGACATATGATTGCACTCCACCTAGTTAGAATAGAGTCTGATTCATGTACGAATTCATAACCATGAAATGCTTAGCCATCATGTTAAAAAGATATTTATACTACTTTAATAATATAAAAGATTAATAAACTTTTCATATATAAAAAAAAACTAAATTATTTAACTTTAAAATGTTATAAAACTGGAAAGAATTTCGATAATAACTTGCACACCTGAATAACTAATTTAGCTGCAACGATTTTGATGTCTTTGCCTCCTCATTCCAAATTCAAAACGAGGAAGACAAGGAAATAATGGCGCCGGGTTTTTAAAAGAGGTTTTAAAAAAAGAATCGTTTAAACAGAGGCCCGTTTGCACGTAATCACTGGAGACTCGCAAACTTTATAAGGGTAAGTTCACATTGTATTTTAATTTAGTTAGTGTTTGTTTTTGCTCTTATAATTCTTGGCTTTCTGATTTCCATACGCAGATCAATTAGACTTTGATAGAGATTCGAATATTAAAGAAACAAATATTTAGTCTGATATTTACAACGAATACAACCCCATCTTAAGGAGAATAGTGGTACTATTGAAATAAATTAGTTTTATTTTAATTCTGATACCCACTGATCTGACTTAGAGATGAACTATGAACTTTGTATACTGTAACTTATAAAAAAAATTATTAAACAAAAATAATAATTAATAAAATAATCCAATATGAACAAGACTTTATTGAAATCGCGTGCTGACCCAACACAGGTGCATCTACCTCACGCCACAACTAAGCCTTCCTTCATTCATTGTTACAACACAACGTAACTTTAACGCCTTTATATAACAAAATCTGGGGTAGGTACGTGCGTTAGAGATTACACAAAATATCAGATATTCTTTTATTTTATATTAGCTGTTGCCAGCGATTTCGTTCGCGTAAAAATGAAGATGTAAAGTATTATGAAGTTTAAATTTTAACATGAAAAAGTAGTTATTGTGACATAACTGTAATAGTTAGACATATGGTATCGCACACTTTTTTGTAGATATTGATGACCTCTATAAAACTGTAGTACATCACTTTGCTCTATTGTCAATAATTTCCGCAGCGTACGCAATTTAATGTTTTTTTTTCACACTTTGGGTTACATTATTGAAGTTTTCATATGTTTATCAGGGATAATGTAGGATTCCAATGATGAAAGAATTTTTCAAATCGGTCCAGTAGTTTCGGAGCCTATTCAATACATACAAACAATCAAATGTTTCCTATATTAGTATAGATGCACATAAGATTCCCTGGCCCCAAACTAATATTCCCTGTGTTATAGATATCGGGAAAAATTCATATGATTCAACCGAGAATAGAATTAGTGACATCTAAAGAAATTATAATACAATTCCCAAACAAATAACTTATTTAAGGTAATTTACAAAAGTAATTTGAGCTACGTTTGTGAAACGGTCAAACAATTAATCAAAATAAATAAATAATAATTATTATATAACCCTTTATTGTATAAAAATCCCTACTAATATTATAAATGTGAATGTGAGTTTGTTTGTTACGTTTTCACGCAACAACTACTTAACCGATCATCACGAAACTTTGTACACATATTTTTGGAGGTACTAGAAGTAACATAGGATACTTTTTATTTTATTTTTAAAAATTTTTTTTTTTCTATAGTTTCCAACTGACTATAGTTTCAGCTGTTTGGAATCATATTGATTCATTTCTATTGAAATGATCTCTGATACCTATTTAATGACTTAAATGCCAGCGAAGCCGCAGGTAAAAGCTAGTTGTATATAAGCTAGTTTTATGCCATTGGCATTATCTACTAGCTAACCCTTGTTAGTGTGAGTGATATTCAGGGTGTAATAATAAAGAATATTATAATAACTAAAAAAACACAATACAAGCAAATAAAAATAATAAATGAGAGAAAGTTTTAAATAAAGAATAAAATTATTAAGTCTAAATAAAAAAATTAAGGGATTAATACAAAAAGTGTTAATTTTAAAATAAAAAAAGAACACGTTATTAAGAATCTTATTTTTAATAGAAGTCTATTTATTTATTTATTTACAATTGCGTGGCAAGTGAGCGGCTCATAAGACATGAATGATTGGCAACATTAGCCAGCATCCGACATGGTCCAGCTTGACGCACATGTTATTATTTTATTTATGTTTATAATATAAGATGCAATCGAGAAACGTGCTAAGTCTAAATTTAAAAGAAAAGCATATATGATAGAATAATTTTTATTTAGACCTTAGTTGCTTTTAAGATGAAGAAGGTATAAATGAAATTTTAACAATTAAAAATGCAATATTGGGAAAAACTCGAGTTTTAACTGATCAACTAAATTTTAAGATAAAATATTATTATTTTCTATACCTATATTAGCCCAGCATATGACCACACTCCGCCTGATGTTAAGCTAGAGTGCGGTCCATGAGTATAGACAGCTGTTACCACAGACAGATGTCCACTATGCCGGCTTAAGGAGACGAATGTGCTCTGTCCAAATTAACAGGGAACACTCCTTTCGTTATCCCGGCTACTTCCAAGCTGATCCCGAAACGTGACTAGGTCACTTCACGGGTATTCCGCTTGAAAGTGGTGGTACGTGCCCAGGCTAATGCCATCATCAGTCTGCCTACCACTCTTTGTGTGCCTGATTATTATACTATAGACATTGAGCGACCAAAGTACATATAAACAAAGTTACATTGGTACCGGCTTTGTTTTTATATATATTTTAGAACATAGCACGTTTTTAGATGAAGTCACAAACGGTTTTATAAATGTTTCCCTTTATAGTTGCTCATAGTAGTTCAGTGGGAGTAGCTAATAGATTTTTAATTGTAGATCTAGGCACAATCTTTAAGTACTAAAGCTCTATTCTGGTGTTTTTATAGTCTTTTTGTTAGTTAATAATAGTAAACCATCTATGCAATATGTGCAAGGTAGTTGTTGGATGAAGTTTTTTGACGTAACTTGGTTTCATTCCGAAAAGAAGCCTAATAATAGAAAATAATGTTTTGTTGAAGCGAATTTAGACGCTCTTAACACGTTAATCGCCATTTCAGTCATGTGTCTGACGCTAAGAAGTTCTACATGTGCCATGTCAGACATATATGTCTGACGTACGCGATTTGGTAGAAGACTACGTCAATCACAGATGTCCGACATTTGCATTATATTTCGAAAGCTTGGCCTATCAGGAACAAATAAATAAAGTTACTATGACCCATGTGAAAATTTTTCTGATATTATCGTGGCGATTAACGTGTTAAACGATTGTGGCTCCATCTAGTATTCCACATATGAACTTTTAAGTTATGGACAAAACATTGTTCTTCCATGGCTCGGTTATTATCGGCTGCCTCTTTTAAACCCAAGGTGATAAAATTATCGATAGTAGGTGTAGTGTACACAGAAAAAAGAATTATAAAAAAGTATATGTCAGATAGGTCGAAAATGTCAATTGTGAAAATATATTACTGAAATGAAAGAACGTCTTTTCTTATGAAAATAAATATAAATATAATATGACAATATCCGCTACAGTAGGTATTATTTTTTTAAAAAAAGCAGAAATATTGCGACCCGGTATTTCATTTTGATGGCCTGGTATCGGGTAGCGACTCGGCAAATGTGCAAACCTGGGTTGTAGAGGAAGTAGGTATAACTTCGTTTCTGATTTTTTATGTAGCTTACCCTGAATGCAAAAGATGACAGAAAGAAAACAGATTTTACATTTCAGATAATTTTATTTATTTATTATTATTATTTATTTATGACATGCAATAAAGATTCTTGAATTAGTATTTTCAATGTACGTATCTACGCATTAATATTATATTATTAATCACTTTTAATAATGCATCTTGATAATGGTTAAAATTGAATTGTCAATAATTATTGAGAAGATCGGTTGCTTTAAGGGTCAAAGGTCGTTTTAACCAAAGGTTTAACGTTTGAACCGTGCGATAAGTTGTACAAGGAGTTACATATATTTGGATAGTTTAATAGTTCGTAATAGTTTTCCAAGCTTATATACTAGCCAGATTTTGCCAGAATAGAGTTTCTGATGAAGGAAGTGGAAAGCCCAAATTGTGAACACTGTGAGCATTTATTAACGGAGTGTTTGCAGAGAAAGAGGAAGATTCTGATAAAAAGTCACAAAGTCTACTGGCTGAACTGGCATCGAATATATGTTTGGATTTCAGCAAGATGGTTCATCCGTAATCTCGTAGATTCTGACTATACGCAAAAGCCTGAAGGGCCTATCCGAAACAAAAAATTTTTTTAAATTTTATTTATTTACTTTTAGTAAATGGGCTCGTCAAAACAAATACAAATGTCAGCAACCAAATTCAATAATGTTGACTAAAGCTTTAAATATGAGTTAATTAAGTAATAATTGATACAATTAGTAATCATTTTAACGTGACAGACATGCGGCGACCCCTATCGGCTGGAAGGGGTAGACGCATATCTGTCACCCAGACGAGAAAGGCAGCCTGGTCAAAACCACCAAACAGGAATCATTTTGTTGTGTGTTAATAATAATACTGAATTAAATAAAATGTGAGTATTGATATTTTGTATGTTTTTATTTAAATAACCCCTTTCGCCACGATACCTATTTAACTGCACTTCACACAAATATAAATATAAATGAAATAAATTTATTAATTCAATAATTATCAATTTGATTTAGCTGCTGTATACTGACATTGTCCACTTACATACTAATGTCATAATAAATATATAATAAATCTACTATGATGTAGAAGAATAGCTGCTGTATAGGGGCATTGTCATCCTATTGTATACCTAAAGGTAAACATAAAATGACATAGATTATGTCCAAGCTATTTTCAATTGTAATTTGATTTTTGGAAAATAAACTAGTGTAGTATGCCGCATAAAATCTTTTAAATTAACTACTTAATGTTAAAATATTAAACCCATTCCAGTGGTTAGTAAGTCCATGTAAGTTAGCGTGTTATCAAGACGGCCGTTCATAATTAATTGCGTATAACATTGTTATTGAGAGAAAATTATATTGTAAATGTTATTTTATACTTTATTTTCTTTCCTATTTAGATAGACATGTTTAGAAATTTATATTAAACAAATGACAATCATTCTGGTATATTTTTTTAACTAGAAAAATCAATAAAAACACATGCCTTTAACGTCTAGCTACGGGCTTCAAGCAAGACAAGTATAAGACAAACCCAGACCTGAAACAAATTATGATATTACATAAATACTAGAGATGTGCCGATTATGACTTTGGCCGACTAGCCGATTAGTCGGTTGTAAATAAGCCGACTAGTCGGCCGACTAATCGGCAAAGCCGACTACGGTTTAGGGGATTCCCGTGACGCTTCGTTTACAGCTGATTCGCTGCAATTTCAGTCACTACTGACATGTGGACAAATATAAATAACAAAAAAAGTTTTTTGAGTTTTACAGCTCACTAGTCTGACGATAGTTTCAAATATCATCACGCAGTATTGCAATATATGTCATTAAATATTATGTTGATTTGTTTTTTTAATTAAGATACTAATTTTGTTTGATAAATGTCATCAATATATTTTCTTTACAAGGAAGTAACACATACATTTTATAGAGAAATAGACACAAAGTAAGAAGACAAAGTAACAAGGTAGTCGGCGCTTTTTACCGATTAGTCGCCGACTAGTCGCCGACTACGATAGTGGCCGGATAGTCGGCTTTACCGACTAGTGGCCGACTAGTCGAAACATCTTTACATAAATACTGGAAATCTACATAACATTTTACACGTTAGGTTATAGGCAACAAAGCTTGGACATAACCAATATCATTTTATGTTTACCCGTAAGTATATAATAGGATGACAATGCCCCTATACAGCAGCTATTCTTCTACATCATAGTAGATTTATTATATACTATTATGACATTAGTATGTAAGTAGACAATGCCGGTATACAGCAGCTAAATCAAACTTTCATTTGTATTTGTATTGACGAGTAAAAGCGCTCTATTGGAAGTTGGAACCCAATTACTAAAAGTAAATAAATTAAAAAAATTGGACTAGTGTATTCATTGAGTGAAGTTAGTATATACAATTTGAAATTTAAGACCTAGCCACATAACGCGTACAATGCGTCACGTGGCGTACCTATATGAATATGTGCCTAGACCTTTAATCGTCGCATAATTATATACAGTTTTTTTACAATAGTATTTCGTACATGCACCTAACATAAGATCGGCCTTCAATATATTTTACTAGACATATACATTAGCATTCAAGCACATATTTATAGACTATATACTAAACCAATAAAAATAATATTATACATATAAATTTATAGATAAACATATACCGACTTCTTTACTTTCCTATAGATGGCGCCCGTCAAAATGTAACACACATAAGTTACAGATGAATTTGTGACTGCTCAACATATGACCAATAAATATGAATATTAAACATAACAGTTAAGTAATACCACCTCTACTTGCCTGTAGATGGCGCTGTTCAAAATGTAACACACATATTTAACAAACCACTATCTTAATTTTTATAGAACATTCAATAATTTTAATTACATTGTACCTTGCTAAAAAATCACAATATTGTTTCATAATATATATTAAAAATCAGATTACTCTGCCTACCCCAGAAGTAGAAAGCATAATAATATTAATATTATCTTATAATCATGCGCATAATTCACTCTCAAATATATTCCTAAACTAAATACCTTCTATAAATAACAGCACATGCGTACGATGCGCCCGCGCAGACGCCTGTCATCTTTTATTTAATATCGTACTGTACGTGGGAAATGCATGTGAGAATTCATTCGTTATATGAATACGCGTACCTACCTATATATCTTCACGCTTTTCTTTGATGGAACGGCAGAGGGACTGGCAATTTGTATTGAATTAAAGCTAAAAACTTTTATTAGATATTTCTCAACATTCTAGGCTTCTGCTGGCCTGGAGTTATAGAGAAACAGAGCAGTTCATGAGACCCTGATGCCATACTAGACCCTACCAACGAAGTCAAGTTTTATTCAATCTATTAAATTTTATAAAGACATTACAAAAGTAAATAAATAAATTAATTAAATGTTAATTATTAAAAGTTTTGTAAGTGATGGGTCCCACGTGACAAGCAATGCCTAGTGTGGGACCATCGAAAACTATATTATGTAATATTATTCTTAAATAAATAAAAAATTAGGAGTCAATCTTTTCAGCCTAGATCAGGGGTCGGCAGACCGCGGCTCGCGAGCCGCATGCGGCTCTTGCCATAGGATTATCTGACTCTTCTTACAATACAATAGTATATAATAAAGTTCATGTTGCGGCTCTCTGAAGACATGGAAAAATCTACAAACTTAATATTCGGCTCATCTGGTTGATAAGTCTGCCGACCCCTGGCCTAGATGGATATTCCTCTGACCGCACTATAATTTAATGCCAATACAATGTCACGAACGAATAATGATCAAATATATATATATATATATATATATATATATCTTAATATATAAAAATCCAGTGTCATATGTATGTTCCCAGTGAACTCTTCACCAAGTCAACCGATTTCGATGAAAGTTGGCATTTTATGTGTAATTTGGTCTAACTTGAGATATAGGATAGTTTATATTTCGATTAATGGTCTTAATAATTTATAATTAACAATAAACTGATACATAAAGTTGTTACATAATTAAAAAACAATTGTCACTTATGTCATTGTGGTTGAAAATAAACAGCTTTTTCATGTTAAAACTGCATTTATATTTTATTAATAATGCAACATTTTATACAAACAACGAGAAGTAACGATACTTTGAAATCGAAGAAACGTCAACTACGAAACAATCAAATGTGCGTCTTCTGCGGAGGAGACTATCACGCTAATTTAGAAGAATGTCCAGTCAGAGGCAAACGCTGTAGGTTATGCGGGAAGAACAACCACTTCTCAAAAGTGTGCATTAGTAGCGGCAAAGCAACGCATAAACAGTTTCGAACGAGACGCCTAGCACGACTCAACACGTCTAGCGAATCTAGCGACAATGAAAGCAGCCAAACATATCCAGTGAATAAAAAAGATTCGCCAACTAAGGTAATGATACCAACTAAGTGAAATGTTGTTTGGAAGATAAATGCGCACTACGTTTGATCTTCTTAAATCAAGCGTCAAGGAAGATCTTGACAGAGTTAGGTTATTCCAGGAACTCAGGCCATCAGTTAAAGAAACTATTCTACCAGAATATTCGATTGGAGACATAGTCTGGGTTATCAAATTTATAGGGAAATGCTCTGAACCAGGAATTATATCAAAACGCACCAAGACTTACTCCTATCAAGTTGAAATGAACAATGGAGTAATCAAACGGAAACACTCTGATCAACTTAGGCGAAGAGAAACTAACGATGAGAACAACGATGATAATGATGTCATTCGTAACGATAACAGTTTGGAAACGAAAAACGATACTGTGAGTAACAACTAGAAGCCGAAGAATTATTCCTATTATAGTCGTGGATCAAAACGAGGTAAGGGTGATGTCAATGATCATGTTTTACCGGACACGTTCACTTATCAACCTGGTGCATCAACTCAAATCACACAACAAAATTTATCAAATGTACACGGAGACAAATCATCTGGGCCTCCTAACGCTCAACAGCAGGATCTTGAATAGCCTCAACTCAACTCTCAACATCTGCAGCATTAAACGAGGCACTACGTCGTTCCTCACGACGACGTAAACTCTTGCGCGTTTTGGATATTGAGCTTTCCTTTTTGGAGGGAGTAATGTTGTCGTATATCACAAAATGAAGAGAAGAGTGCACTATGCACCAAAATACATGAACAATAAAGAATATTTGTTTTTCCTAATAAAAAATTGAATTAATAAAATCTAAAATCTGCTTATTTATTGCTTCTAAGGCGGAACAAAGTTCGCCAGGTCAGCTATATATATATATATATATATATATATATGTATGTTATCTATAAAAGGGCGTTATAACAATACGAGAGAATTATAATTAAATACAGCCTTTTTCCCTATACATAAAGCACACACTAACAAATTAATCACTCACACGCACAAATAACAATCGACTCCTGCGCAGAATTGCGTGACGAATAGTTTTTATGTTCTATTGTTTTTCAAATGAAGTCGCGTCATTGGCTAAGATTTGACGGGCGGTAACACGCTTATTTCTGATTGGTTTATTTTATTAATGCTAATCTGAAGATTAGTTCGCGTGACATTATCATTAAGGAATGCTTTTGATTTATTATTACTTTAATATCAGGTATTCAGTCAATCAAGATATTATTTATGTATTCCTCTTATTTATTATTATTATTAAATGCATTTTTAATTTTAACATAATGAAACCTCTCGTTGGTTTTAAAGATTAACTGGAAGACAATGCTCAAACAGATTAAGTGAACCTATTATAAAAAAGTGCAACAGTCTTAAATAAGCTTATGATAATTCCTACAACTACTTTAAGAGATGACAATTGACAATAGCTTAATAATGATGAATTAACTTTTGTACTTGTCTCCTCAAGCCGGCATAGTGGAAGCGACGAACGCACTATAGCGTAATGCCAGGGTATAAAAAAGAGTTTAAAGTATAAATCAGACTAAAACAAAAGTATTTTGGAAGTGCCTAATCCTGTTATTTTTACATTATAGGCTTGGAGGTCAAACGTACAGTGTAAGGTCTCAGATTCAAGCCTCTATCGCATGTCATCATCTTGTTCTGTTGCAAACAGATTTATTAGCTTAACAAATAAAACACGTGTTTTCGATAACTTTATTTTTATGCTTTTTTTCAACTACCTACAACTACTTTGAACTTTAAGTTTTATTTATTTAATGGGTCAACAAACACGGCTTTACAACTAGACTTGGAATTAATATCACACTTAGAATTCAAACTCCAACAGGTATTATATGTTCAAACTAGCTGTTGCCCGCGGCTTCGCTCCCGTTAAAAAGTATTATTATTAATTAGGTATAGTTTTAGCGGCTTTATTTTTGTTTAGCGTGCTTAAAAACGTCTTCATCATAGTAGCTCCAATCTTTAATTTCAGTTCAATCAGTCGAAAATCTAATAAGATTTATACAAACTTTCATCCCCTATTTTGTCCCCTTGGGGGCAGAATTGATCAAAATCCTTTCTTAGCGGATGCCTACGTCATAACATCTACCGGCATGCCAAATTTCAGCCCGATCCGTCCAGTGGTTTGGGCTGTGCGTTGATAGATCACTAAGTCAGTCAGTCAGTCAGTCACCTTTGAGTTTTATATATATAGATATAGTTTTCGTATTTTTTACATTAACTCTACACTCCAATTAGGCTATATCAATGCAAACAATGAAAGCCTAATACAATTTAAAAATAAATTAAATAAATATTTGATTTTAAAATGCTTTTATTCAATTGACGAATATCTCAATGATTCGAAACAGGGTAACGCTTTAGTTGAGGACCCTAGAAATTACTAAATGAAAATACTTTTTTTTAAATTGTGTCAATTTTTAAAAAAAGACAAGCTATAACGGGCTATGACGGCCGTCGTACTAATATAGAGCTAACTATAACCTAACCTAACCTTTTCGTTATTCATACAGTTTTGGGGTCCTCAACTTAAGCCAATCCTGAAACAGTAAATGAAATCTAGTTTATTAATTGAAATTGTTTATTATTGTATTACTGTGCCCTGACCGGGTGTCACATTGACACTAAACTGTACTTGCAATAGAGTTATTTGAATTTGAACAAAGAACAGGAGTTATCAATTATGTCTGAAACAAATATTTTTTAATACTAATCTAAATACGAGTATATATAACTCAAAGGTGACTGACATAGTGATCTATCAACGCACAGCCCAAACCACTGGACGGATCGGGCTGAAATTTGGCAAGCAGGTAGATGTTATGACGTAGGCATCCGCTAAGAAAGGATTTTGATCAATTCCACCCCTAAGGGGATAAAATAGGAGATGAAAGTTTGTATAAATCTTCTTAGATTTATTTCATTCATTATTACGCAGACGTAGTTGCGGACGACAGCTAGTAATATATATAGCTTGATAATTCTATTATGGGATTAGGATAATATTTATATAACTTATCTATTCAAAGTAGTTATTTCCATAAGTCGTAATTATAAAAAAAAATTATCACATTTTAGAAGCAGAAAAAATCACTAAAAATAAGCCGTCTTATATTTATTTAGAGTAATCCATCATTAATGATAAATGTATGTCATTTTATATTAAGGATTTGTACATAAAATAAAAATATAAAACAAAAAAAAGTATATTCGCATAACAAAACCGATATAAATCAAAGAAAAGTTATCGACAATCAATTATTAATTCTGTCAACAACTCTCACATGAAGAGAAAACAGGTAAAGGCAAAAAGGGTTCGTGCCATTTCGTCACAACGTTTTGCCACATTTACGTCAATTAAATTTCTTTAGGTGTAATACAAAGTCTTTTCCAGAGGGTCAGTTTTAAGATACATTTTTGACTACCCTAAAGAAATTAACAAAATGAACGCAATTTTTTAAAATAATTTATTTACTAATAATAATTGGGCTCCAATAGACTAGATATAATATAATATAATATAATATAATATAATATAATATAATATAATATAATATAATATAATATAATATAATATAATATAATATAATATAATATAATATAATATAATATAATATAATAGAGTTACTTGTCAAAATAAATTAAATGCTGTATACTGGCATTGTCTGCTTACACACTAATGTCATAATAATATATAATAAATCTACTATGACGTAGAAGAATAGCTGCTGTATAGGGGCATTGTCATCCTATTGTATATCTGCCTAAGGGTAAACATAAAATGATGTTGGTTAAGTCCAAGCTTTTTCATCTATAAGATAATCAAATTAGCGAAATAACCTTTTTTTAAATCGTGACGAAATAGTACAAAATGTTTTATGGCAAAAAAAAGTGACGTCTATAAAGTAACGAAAAAAGCCCACACAAGTGTCTAACTGTAACAAAACATTGATTAATGACAAAATGCACTCGCGTTCAACTGTCGAAGTTCTTCAAATTCTCAATACAAATGTCTACGGAACCCTCCAAAATAATGGCTTCCTTAATAGCCCTACTTACCCCTACTTTTCCTCGTAACTCCACACACTACAACCACACAAATATCACCTTTAAACAGCAAAAGATTAAAACCCAAACTCCCTTAAAATTGAACGTGTACTTTTTCACACATTTCTTGGGAAAAGTTACATTCTTTTTGTTGGTTTTTTTATTGTAATAAAAGAAAAGGAAATGTAGGGACGCGTGTTTCCGGTTTCCTTTACATTTGAAATTGTTTCTCTCCCATTAAGTGAGGTTGACAGATCGATTCCCATTCACGAGAAAGGTATTTGAGGCAAATGGACCGATTACATATACAATGGCCATTGTGTATGTAATATATGATTAGTAATATATATATATATATATAATATATAATTAAAGCAATCCAGGTTTCTCGACATCAGCTCTGGGGATTAGCTCGATAGATGACCAGGATCTGTTCAAAGTATGGTTGTTTTATCAGGATTATTTATTTATTTACTGCTTAATAATAGAGAAAAATAATACAGAGTAAGGAGATAGAAGAAGCGATCTCTTCCAGGCAACCAACTTTGATATGTAGAGAAATGCAGAAGACAAATAGCGGAATAGACTGTTTCTATAAGAATATTTGAATCAGTTGGAATCTAATCACACGTCGGGATATGCTTAACAATTTCCCTGCACCTGAAACTAGATATTCCTGTTTCTTTGAAGACAGTTAAAACAGCACAATTTACCACTACGATGATATAATACAATGATTTTACACCTGAGTTGAGATCTCTCAAATATTAAGCCGGTACCATATGTAACTTTGGTATATATGGTATACACTTAAGGCAGGCAAAAAAGTGGTATTTAGTTTAGATAGTACCACAACTTTTAAGAGAATAATAATAATAATATGGTGGACAAAATACGAGACTATACCAGTTACCACAATAGCTGCAAAGTTATTAAAAAAACGCTATTGTAAACAGCAATAAGTCTTTTTATTTTATTGCGTAAATAACAGTAATATCTAAATGGATAGGTACGTATCAATGTTAGGTATCCTAGGCATTGAAATAATGAATGAAAGACGGTATCTATCAAAGATATTAATAAAAATATTAATAATGAAAGCAGAAAGTTATTGCGTTGAGATTTCACAGCGGTGCATTTTCTTTAAGAAGCGAGCCAAGGGAAATGACGTTCAAACCACACGTAGATAATATTATGGATAAGGCGTTTTATTTTTATTATTTATTTAATAATTATTTTTTATTCTAATAAATCGATTATTAGGAATTAAAATATCAGTTCATAAACACATAATGTCATTTTTAATGTATAAAACTGACAGGTGCATACATTGACAGTTATGTCAAAAAATGTAAATGTATTTAAAAATTACTTGTTGGAAAATATTTTATTAATTATTATACTAACTCTTTTATAAATAATAGAAAATTAATTTTTATGTCAAATATTAATTTTCATTTTTTTTAAATGCAATGTCCATAATAAACTAACGGTTACCTTGTCCGTGGCATCGGCAGCTGGTAAAATTGCAAGAGCTAAAGTCCACCGGTCGGATATAGAAAATCTTTCAATACTTGAGGCATATTGAAACACCCTCAAAGCCTTTGCTATCAAAGTCCCGTGATTAAAATTGCCTGTACTTCGAATAATAATATATTATTATTATGTGTATATAAAAGTAATCTCTAAAATACCATAAAAATATTACAGTAATAAAAAGTAGCGAAAAATGTGGGTATCATTTTAGAGTGCGGTTTTTAACCCGCTGTTCTTTAAGCCACATCTATTGATTCAAGGAAAAGGTAATAAAGCACAAAATTTTCTTTGTTCCTAATTTGTCATTAAAATATAACACATAAAATTAATTAATCTAATATCACATGCAGTATTTTAAATCAGATCAAATTAACTAAACAAAAGAATTCGAAAAAAACTGAATCAATTTAATTTAAACAGAAACACGTCTTATCACGGAGAGCACTAGTGACTGACTGACTTGCATAAGCCCACTGGACCAATAACATAAGCGCAATAGCGTTATTTATTGTATTTATTTTAATTAACAATTCAGGTTATTTTTAAGCACTTATACTGAGACACTAGGAGTCTGAATTAGTAATAAAAAAATACATTGGTACTGTCCAAGATTTTTGGATGAGTGATTTTGATCCACACCACTTCAGACATAATGGTTCTTAACAGTACAGAATATTTTTGTTTCTAGCTGATAACATCTGTAGGTACAATTGAATACCTAACTGGTTGGTAACTTGAGGATCAATCGCGACTATAAAGTTTCGATTTTATTGTAGTATAATTTATAAGATGTAGCGGTGAGTGTATGCTAGCAATTGTTTTATACCTACTATATTAACTTTAGTATGTATTTAAAGCTATTCGTGAACATGATTTGATTAAAGGAAATTATTTAAAATTATTCAACGAAGCGAAGCCGAAGCGACCGCACGTATCCTGATGATGCCACGTGAAGTGGCGAAACGCGTCGAGACAAATTACTGAATGTTGTAGCGGGAATTATAAGCAAAATAATTTTGAATAATTTCCTTTAATATGGATTTCCGCAAAGTAACGCCTGAAACAACTAATTATATGATTTGATTAATTAACAAAAAATTGTATGCAGCTTATTATCACACGTTAGCTATATATAGCTAGTCTTATGTACTTCAAATAAACTGCTTATGATATTTTAAATTAATAAATTGTATTGATTTACTTAAAATTAAATTTAACATTTCTTGCGTCTTTTCAGATCTAGAAACAGACTGATGATGGTTATTAGACCGGTCTACCGGTGATGATGATACTTTCTACTGATACAATGACGTTGCTGGATTTTGTATCATTAATGTATAGTCATTATTTCCCAGAAGAAGATAAATCAATGCGGTCTTATACCAGACTACTAAAACAATACAAAAATCCGCTCCCGCTATCTCTTATGAGTTAGACAAACAATTTATACCCGTGAAGTCAATAAATTTCAATCGAAGCTCACTCCATATTTAATTAGGTTCGCGTGAGAAACACCAGCTACTGGTAAGTATAGACTTCTTGATATGT
The DNA here is from genome assembly GCA_028551675.1 of Tineola bisselliella. Classification (NCBI taxonomy): domain Eukaryota; kingdom Metazoa; phylum Arthropoda; class Insecta; order Lepidoptera; family Tineidae; genus Tineola; species Tineola bisselliella. The sequence continues at coordinate 59,749 of JAPWLS010000117.1, forward strand.
TTGTTTAGTAAATGATATTTAAATTTATTTATGAAAAATTCCCATTACTCTTCAGTCTAAACGACATATCTGACCGCTGGACATGCGTGTACGACTATTAAACATGTTTAATTACTTCTATTTTTATAAACGGATTTAAATATGTATAAACCATAGCCGGGTTTAATAAGAGGAGTGTAATTCGTCTACTCAAGCCGGCATAGTGAAGCTGTTTGTTACCTGCAGACATGTATCTGAATCTAGCTTTATACCAGGCGGAGTGTAGTCGAGCATTAAGTTACTATAAAAACAGAATATATTAGTTTAGGAGAGTAGATAAAAAGTAATTACTTATGTTTAAAAATCAATTATTTTTTTATTGAATTTTCTTTGCAATGATAGTCTGATCACTAGAAAGTGGAAAAATAATGTAGCAATAGTAGATAGAGAAAAAGAACAGATGCTGGCGCTTCGTGCATCCTTTTCCCTGACATTTTCACGTACAAAGGTGATTGAACTGCAATTGAAAATAAACAATCTTATTGTAAAATAAATAACTGAGAGAGTCCAGTGTTTATGTTAATTAGAATTGTGACCGCTACTGTATCGACGAAAGTTGAGTCGGTTGCACCAACACCCATTTAAGCGGACGTTAATCGTGACATTTATATTGTACGAAATTGACATCATATCTTAAGGGCATCGTAGTCCCGAGTAAATATACTTTTTTAAAATACTCGTCATATTTTTAAAATTTAGACACTTATGTAGAAGTTACATAATACCATACGTGGATATTTTTGAAGAAATTATCAACATTATATTGTATAGGTTAGTGTGCTTGTCTTAATGAATTAAAACTTCTTATATAATTTATTACTTATATTTTAGGAATTAAATATGAATTACAAATGTGAATGTAATATTTCTTAAACAAAAAACAAATGAAAAACTAATGAACAACTGACAGCCCGTTTGAGCGCCAAAATTATCTTGGGCTTAGACATCAAATTCCGTCTAAACAGTTATGATTGGCGAGTTTTTTTCTAAATCTCCGTAGATGTGAATTAAAGACTTCTGATTGAACCTTTAGTTAATCTCAAATTAAACTAGTGTTGGTGCAACCGTGCTTATGACACAACGGGGTACAGTCGAGACGACCCTTCTCGCGAGACTAATGTTCGCGTCCGACTCCACTCACATTGTTTTATTTGTATTTGCTAATGTATACAATCTCTAATTACACGCAACGCCTTCCAACGAAAGCAGGGTTGGCATATATTTATTGATTTGAACGCTTATTTATTGTTTTGAGAGGGAACTCGATTTATTTTTACAATTGCGTCTTAGAAAAAATACTTGTAATAGGACATTCAGTACATATAATGACTATAACTAAAAACAATAATAATAATAATAAATACTTTATTGCTTTCAAAAATAATAATAATAATACTGAAACAAATTAATTCATAGGAAACAGATTTAGAGCAATTGGCGATCCTATCACTAAAAGTAATTTCTTCCAGATAACCAATTGTCATAGGAGAAGCAGTAATAGTATTGGGCAACAATTGAATATTTAAATTTTCAAAAAATAAATATATGTTAATTTCTAAAAAACAAATCGTACCTCTGGATTGTTTCAATTCACTAAGTGAATTTTTATATCTTTTTTAAAATTCTTTTGCAAGTTTTAGTTAATATTTATTATTCGAATTTACTGAAATAATTTTTGACTTGACTTGACTAGATTATTATATGGGAGAAATTAGATCGATAAATGACCTAGATCATTAATTATCAACCCTAATTGATATCTAAGGAGTATGTACGGAGGTGTTATTTAGTTTCTAATTAGATATCGGGAGGTGTTAGGATGTATGTTTAAGACCTAACTCAGGACCTAGGACCTGGGAAATGCCATTGTTTCAATAGTAAACTTAATACCAAAGCTAGTTTATAATGTTTAATTTATACGGTTCGGAATTCGATGGAATTCTGTTTTTGTTAATTAATTTCAAATTCACGTAAGCGAATATAGTGTAAACATTTAACGCCACTCGATTTAACGACAAACTTCCTGAAACATCGAAATTACTATTCTTAATCCCTACTAATATTATAAATGTTAATGTCAGTTTGTTTGTTACGTTTTCACGCAACAACTACTTAACCGATCATCATGAAACTTTGTACACATATTTTTGGAGGTACTAGAAGTAACATAGGATACTTTTTATTTTAAAAAAATATATTATATTTTACTATAATTTCCAATTGAGTATAGTAATATCGAAATGATCTCTAATACTTATTTAATGACTTAAATGCGAGCGAATGACTTAAAAGCTAGATTTGTAAAAAAAGCAAACAGCAATTTGTTTGTATAAATACCGTTTAAGTAAATTGAGGGTAGTCGCAGATGTATGTGAACGGCAATTGGCTTTACTGATGGATGAGTGCACCCTCATTAACTGAAATGCTTCTGTTAACAGTTTTTGTGCGAGTTATAAAAAGGAACGAAAAGTCCCCTATTTAACCCTAGACTTGTATATATGGTCCACGCTTCAACTTAAGAAAACAATTGAATTGAACATGTAAAAATTAAAATTCCCAATAAAGCCAAAGATCTAAAACACAATTGGAATTCTAAATTTAAATTCAGATAGAACGATTGGTCACTCGAGAGTGACATCGGACAAACTGCGTTGTAATTGGTGATTGACATGTGATCGTTTCCTGATTGGTTGGATTCGCCAATACTCCATAGAGTTAACAATTTATTAGATTCGTACGCTATATTAAAAATTTAAAATTTGGTTGTTTATTATTATTGCTATAAAAAGAGTAAACCATCGCTTAATTACGTGTAAATGTATTGTTTCATTTTATGATCAAGTTATATAGTGGTTTACTAAAGACAATCAATGTAAATAGAAGGCGATATGTGGTTATGATAATGTAATACCGAAGCGTTGTAATGTTATAGTAACATATACTTACAAGAATATATTTATGAAAAAAATAGTTTTAATGTATTCATTGTTCCCATAAAAATCATTATAAAATGTATTGTCGATTCTATTTATTGTGATATCTATGGCCTTAATACGAAAATGGTAGGATCGTTATAATTCAGCAGTCAAGCGCTTCACAAGGAATCCGGCTATGTCCGATTCTGCCTATTTTCTCTTTATGGAAAAATAATAGCTGGATACGAAAGTATATTTAATAAAACAGCTATGCGATTGCTTAAAAGTCAATTGGTTACATAATTGGCATAAGTGAGATTAGAAGATTACGTTCTCAATTATAATTCAGAACTATTTCGCTTTTCCCTACAAAAACTTTATACGCGTATGCAAGTTAGGAAAGCGCTTTCTTTTTCACACATTTGTATACAAATGACAAGAACAGAGAATCAGATTAGTGAGCATCAACAATTACTTTTGAATAACCTCAGACAATTCTACCAATGTCAAGTATTCGGGTTAGATCCCAATAAGAAATCGTGTCAGTACTAACTTGTGTTAGCAGATGATCTATAGCAGTGTTTCCCAAAGTGGGGGCAATTTGATTGTTAAGGGGGACATTTCGAACATGGACTCAAGACGAGTTTAACTCTTTCGCTCCGGGCCATTTAAATGCAATGCTAGATTTTAATGCCAAACTTTATGGAAAAGCAAATTCTTAAATAATTGCGGTAAATAATTATTAGGTATAATTTCGCTTGACGAGATCAAAAAATAAAATGTTTGGTTACATAGAGGGGGCATAAGAATTTTGGAAAGGCTAAGGTGGGCCATGGCACAAAAAAGGTCGGGTAACACTGGTCTATAGTCGATGACTTATACAGTGTTTTTTACACATCTACCCTTAACTAAGAAACTATATATCCGTTCATTAATATTAAACAAATAAATCATACAAACAGATATACATAATTAAAAATTAATAATCATCGCTACCCCTTCAGAAGCAACCCCTACATTGAATTATTAAACGGAACACTTTGTTACAATTAAAATTGAATTTGTCAAATGTTAAGGGATTAATTGTCATTGAGAGGGTAGATTTGATTCTTCACTGTATTTTGGTATCATGTTTCAGGTGCTAGCACAATCCGTCGTGGTTTCATACACTGTCTCTGTAATTCAGTCCCCATATCGGTTTAAATAAATTGCATTATTATTTTTTAAAGAAAATATTATATTTAATAAAATTATATTTAATACTAGCTGACCCGGCGAACTTTGTTTCGCCTTAGAAGCAATAAATAAGCAGATTATTATTTTATATATATATTTTTTTTATTTAATAGTTTATAACAGTCCACTAATACAAATTATAAATAATCTCCAACATGTATGTTAAGGTCCTTTCGTTGGGTTCACAGGAATCAGAGCCAAAGAGTGTTGAGGTTTACATATTATTTATTTGTTACATTATGTTATGGCGTTATATTATGTTGACTGGCGTGTTTATATATACCTCAAGTGACGCGGAAGAATGTAGCGTTTCAGCACGTTCTGTGCGTGGTCCAGCGGGGCTACTCAGGCGCACTTCGGACGAAAATACGGACGTTTCCTACTCAGGAACACTTACGTAATCATTCACGAAATTACGGATTTGACAGCGACGTCACGACGGATAGGCCACACGATGCTTATTTTATAGACATTTGACAGGACTTTTTACGGGCTCATGTGTCAAAATTCACATAAACTATAGAAGTGACGGCCGTAACACGAAACTTCGGATATGCCTGAGTAGCCCCCCAGATACGTACCGTTACAATGTATAATATATAGCGATTTTTTAAAAATATTAGTGTGTCATAAATAACCACGGTAACCACCACTATGCCGGCTTAGTAAGAAACAAACAAACTCGTGTCTAAGAATCAAGAATGCGCCGGAATCTTAAAGCAAAATGGCGCATAAACTTATTATAAAGTTGGTACGCTTGTTTTGCTGGAAAGGGAATATTTTACGCTGAAACTTCTTGTTATGAAGACGGAAAGTTAACGCAAAAAGCTGTAACAATTTACAAGGTCTTTAACTATTCTACGTTTAAGTAATTTGGCTGTTAACTTCATTTTCGTTGCTTTCAAATTGTTAATATACGACGTAAACTCTATATAGCGATACTTATTTGTCGCTAAATGGAGAGAATAAAAATCGATTTTATTAACACGCTTTTATTAGCTTGGGTTGTATGTATGTATGCATATAACGGAATCTTTGAGCATAGTTTTCACCAATTTCCAGAAGTCTCATTAATTTGAAACTTTGCATACGTATTAAGGATCGATGACAATGCAATAATACAGCTACAGCTAGTCACTTATATACCTAAAAAACTGCATCCATTTGAAAATCGCGTATACAACCCTAAAGAGCATTTAATAGGGTTGCAAACTCGATGAAAAACAATAAATTAGACAACGTAATATTTGTGGGGTCATTGAAGCCCCATGACTTAACCTCAAAAGGGTTAATCTCTCTCATAGGGTTGCGATATAAATCATCTATAATATATTTGTAGATTACATTAGGGTTGGCACGTTTAATTAAATATTGGATATATCTAATATCAAAATTCAGTATGACAGAAGCAGGAGAACAAGAACAAGCTGTTGATAACAATGACGTTTTTAATCATAATAATGTTTTGAACATGAACGAGAGATACATCCTCCGTCTCTTTCATACTTCACCGACTCTTCATAAAAAGAACACGTACCGAGATATTTGTTTTTCTTCTTTTGTTTTTGCAAAAACTGATTAATGATTAATATTAACTAGGGTGACAACCCTAGCTCGAACACTAGATGTAATAAGTCATCCGAGTTGACACAGATGGCGCTGTTGTGTGTCAAAATGGCCGTTCCTTGCTGTATTTAATGATTTATTACCTCACTGTACTATACTACATATACGGTAGGTTACGGTTGGGTTTAAGTACAGTTAAGTAATTGTATTTATTAAGTATTTTTTAATTATTATCCTACCGAATTCAAGAAGCGTATATCACGTATGATTTGCTAGAATAATAACAGTTTTTTAAAGTAGCAGCTTTGTGTTATCTGATGTTAAAGTCTATGAGGAAATTATGACCGCTATGTACTAGGTCACTGTGTGTTTTACAATTAATCATGAAGGCACTTTTCGGAGCTAAAAGACAAGGTTAGTAAAAACTTTATCAGTATGCATAGGAATTCCAGTATTTGCTATTAATTATGGCGCGTCTATACTAACCTAAATATTATATTATTATTCGTCCCAAAAATTATAAATCCAAGATCCGTGAAGTTTAATATAAGGTGTTGCGGCCAAAGCCTCAACAACAAAAAAAAACAATATTGTCTATGGTGGTTTTGACATTAAGAAAATATATATATTTTTTGAAAAGGAAAAATGTGTGTTTCTGATTCCTGAACCGGCAATCCAGGGCATCAGCTCCCAACATTGGTCCTTCGAGCCGGAATGTGCTTTCATTTTCTCAAGACAAGATAGCAGATATAAATATTTTTTCCTGAATGACAATATATTTTATATATATTTATATGTTTACTTAAGTCAAAACAATTCCCAAAACATACATAAAGTATTAAAATTTACAATTAATTACTAATTTATCATTTTGAAAATTCAAATTAGGAACTCCCTACGTTCTAATTTCAAAATCACTTTGAAATGCGATACGTGAAATCATTTTAAAACAATTTCATCCTACCCTCTTTGTTACTTACAATTATAAATGCAGTTACAAGTGTATGTCAATTTATTAGCTGAAAACATGCCGAGGGTCGTTTTGGGCTATTTCATGTTGAGCTTAAATTATTTGGTCACAAAACAAATGCCGACTTAATAAATAATTTTTAATACATAGCTACAATTATTTTTGACGTGAATATTGTCAGTACAGTAGAGCGCCTCAATGAGGAATATCAAATTCGTCATATGACAAAAAATTAATCGTGACTAATTTATTGTCGTCTATACGGGAAAATTAACGCTTAAAAATCGACACGATTTATTCATACTATGTTGAAGGGTTAATATCCTAGTACCTATCTATATATATAAAAAACTCAAAGGTGACTGACTGACTGACATAGTGATCTATCAACGCACAGCCCAACCCACTGGACGGATCGGGCTGAAATTTGGCATGCAGGTAGATGTTATGTCGTAGGCATCCGCTAAGAAAGGATTTTGATCAATTCTGCCCCCAAGGGGATAAAATAGGGGATGAAAGTTTGTATAAATCTTATTAGATTTTTACGCATACATAGTTGCGGGCAACAGCTAGTCTAAAATAAACTGTATCAAAATAGACCAATGATGTTAGGGCGAATGGCTTCAACAAAATGTGAGCTATAAGCCGCGCATTCTGATTGGTTAATTTCCGTCCTCTGATGGAATACCGTCTATTTACGATGATTTCAACAATTTCATCAAGTGCAAGTGTTTTTTCAAATACATTTTTCTTGTTTTTTCAAAGCGACACTTCTAGGATATTAAGAATAAAATGAGATTACATGGGCTTGCATTCTCTGATACCTGTGATATTAATTAATTATTCAAGTTAAAACTTAGACGAATTAGACTCCTGAAGCCGGCATAGTGGAGGTCACTACTGTACAGATATTTCACTCATGAGTTACTTCTTCTTCTTCTTTTATTAATGGCCACAGATATTTATCAAACACAATTCTGTCAATGTCGAATATACGGGCAGCAGCCCAATAAGAAATTATAATTTTAAATAAAAATAAAAAATAATTTATTTTTTACTATAGTTTCCAATTGACTATATTTTTTTATATATTTTTATTTTCGTCTGTCATTTTTATATATGCAGTATAAAACTATTTGAATTTTTGAGGTTAGGAAACGTCATTGTAAGTACGTAGTAATTTTTAAAAATTGATAATCCCAACTAAGCAAGAAGATATATATATTGAAATGATCTCTGATACTTATTTAATGACTTAAATCCGAACGAAGTCGCGGGTAAGAGCTAGTATAAAATATATACCGAAAACTTTGTTGTAGTTTTTGAAAATAGTATACAATGAAACAAATAAATATATATCTGTCATAAAACAAAAGAAAGGTGGTTGTAATAATAAAATGTATAAAATTGTAAATTACTGCTGTTTACTTGTTAAATGGCACTCGGTACTAAGAAGTACAGTCACGTACACAACTCCCTCGCGATGTGGACTCGGTAGTAAGTTACGAGCGTGACTGTACACGTATAAATATCTCGTTTCACTAATTACTATGTTCTCCCCGAGTTTAACTTCATTGTATTGAGAAGGAAAACATTTCGGCAATTATAAACAAGATATTTAATTTCTTAGCAATTTACCAAAAGACTATAGCTAGTGCTTTTTTAAATATATTTTTTTGAAGTGAAAACTTCTTTAGGCGCGTTGAGCGTTTTGGTAGAGGGTAAAATCCTCGGTTCGCGTCACCGACATGCTAATGATAATAGTATATCTATAGCTATGGAGAGCCAGACTAGCGCACGTGAAGTGAATTTTTAATTTGACTATTATTGTAATTATTTAATTGAAGGATTACTGTTTATTTATTGACTTTAAATTCATTGACTTCAGTATAAAAGTGAGTATGAAACATATTAATATTTTTATACAGATAAATGAATAATGAAAACAACGAATATATTTTTAAAAAATTTCATATAATTTTTGCATTTAGTTTCAATTACTCTTAACTTAATAGTTCCGTTTTCACTTCTATCGGCAGTCCCACGACTGTTTATGATTTTTCTATATATAAAATAGATTTATTTGCATAAGGATCAATGCAAAGGTATAAATAATTTGGTCTTATTTTGATCGGAATTTCTATTAACTTTTAAAATGTTAAAAAGTAGTTATAGTGACATAACTACAATAGTTAGACATATGCTATCGAGATATTTTTTGTAGATATTGATATGTTCTTTAATATTTTTTTGTTCTGTCATCAATAGTTTTCGCAGAGCATGCGATGAAAAACATTTTATGGCAATTTTTGGCAACCTTGGGTGACATTATTATAGTTTTAGGATGCTTATTATTTTCCTGTAATTTATATAGCCTATATTGACCCTGATGCCTGTCATGTGGGATCCATCACTTACTATAATACAACTTTTTCTTTAAACTATATCATTTGTTTTTTTAATTTGATTCTGATTCGAAAAGACAGCCTTAGAAGCTTTCTAAGCAAAACAAACTTCTACAGTCTTGTACTTTTGTACATTTCAATATAGCTTTTCGAGTGAAATATAATAAACAGGTTTTATCTCCACTAAAAGTCGACAGTTAACGTTTCATGGGCCATTAGCTTTTATATTGGTAGACATCTTTGTGAAGGAAAAATCTTCGTTAAGTAGGTTCCAGATCGATGAGTTAACCTGTACGTACAGTTAGGCAAGCGTTTTAAAAAAATTATGTCTTCATGTTTCAAGTTAAGGCAGTGAAGTGCATACCTTTTTCAGTTCGATATGTGCTGTATGTAAATTTTCAATAAAAAAACTATAAACGCATATCACTATCATAATAATATATTTATAATAATAGGTTCGTGTATAAATAATTATTCGCCTTTTTAACATAGTTGAAATTAATTTTTTTCAAAATATCATGAGAAAAAAATTTTCCAATCGTTTCTTAGATACTCAATACAACAATGAAGAATGTACACAAAAAAAATGCACAATAACAACTTTAACCCTTAGTTACTCGCACTAAGAATATTACATAACTGCTCGCATGGGGTCACATGATTTAATATATATAGAAAGGTATAAAGTAAATGAAACAATTTAATTATTAAAGTGCTTTGTTTTTTATTTTATATATATTATTATTATTATTATTTTACAGTAATAACGTAAATTAGTAACAAATTAGAAAACAACAAGATAAACTAAAACATTCCAAATTTAATGCGAAAATGCTCTGACCCCGAGCGAGTAATTAAGGGTTAAATCGCTTTCCTGTAATATTGAAATGTTTATAGAATCCAACGCACAGTGATCGGAATATCGAGGTCCCTAAAAATATAGTTTTTTGCCACGAAATTTAAAAAAAATGGTTATACCTCTAGTATACCTCTCTTTGGTTAATAATTAAGTATGGCGTATATGGGTAGAACCATGTGGGAAAAGCGATTCGTTTACATTTTTTTCTTTTCTAGTTCTGACCTTGCCCGAAGGAAAACGAAAACGTCCGATCTTTTATCATGTAAATATTTTCAGCAAACATAAACATTTATTTAAGTCTTGTAATCGTTTTGTAAATAGCCGCAATTCGTATAATAATATGCCAATATTAAGTGCTATCGGCCCATCGCGGGGTGGCACCGCAGTTACCCGCGAACATAATATGGGTTATTGCGTATATACAAAAAAGAAACATTAATTCGCTTTTTAGTAAAAATAATTCCAATCTATAAATAAACGAAAATACTTATTTAAGAAGATTTAGGGTTTTCACGTTTATTCTGTCAGTGTCAACTTTCTTGTTTTTTTTTTCTGTTCTTTTTATTGCCGCAATGCATTGTGATAATCCGCAATATTATTTCACATAAGTATCTCTAAAAGTCTCTATCTTCTTTACATTCTTCGCTTTTATTCATGGCTTTCGAATCGAGCTGTCACAAGTAAAACGGATCCGTTAACAATCGGGATCATGAATTTTTACTAACGACTAACGAGCACCAGCAATCTATCAAATGAACGAAAGATCGAGACGTTCGAAAATTAACAAAAAGTATCTAAAATATTGTAGTTCCAAATCCGCACGCGGTGGCGCTGCTCAAATTTCCATACAAATCGCTTGAAGCGAACTCAGTTCGAAAGCCAGACTAAAATTCGTGATAAGCCCACAGCTTTTCCACGGTTTAGATGGTCCTTTCTTTATCGTTCCACTAAATTATGGACTCATCTCCCAACTACGTCTTCCTTCTATCTTACAACCTGAGATACTTCGCAGTGTGAAGAGGCATCTCACTCAGCCGGCATAGTGGTCGTGACTGCTTCCCGTAGATCTATTTTGCAGCAGCAGTTGCGTTCGCGTTAACACCAGGCGGTGGTGAATTTGCATCACCTGTCACTATTTAATTAGAAGAAATTAGTTTTAGCGCTGAAATCACCAATTGCTTTAAGTTTGTGTAAGTTAAATTGTATAATTAATTACCAGTAATCATTCGATAAAAGGTTTTATTTCATTTCTAACACGCAATTGTAGTGTTAAAATTTTCTACCAAAGGTCAACTTAGTCTTTACAAAACACTTTAATTTTATGTACACAATTTTATTTTTTTTATCGTTTATTAGTATAGGCACTAAAGGCGTGCACTTACTCATCGTTAGACTCTACCGTGACTTCGGGAAGGCGTATGGCGAGAAGAATATCACAAGAAACTCGTCAATCATAGCCTGTACATAAAGTAATAATAATAATTTAAAAACACTGAATTTTAATTCAGAAACAAAGTGAATAACAATTTATAAATCATATTACACAGTGGTTACAATAAATGACAAATTAATAACATATATGTATATAAAATACATAGGTAACATATATGTCCAATAATATGTATATAAAAATATTTTTTAAAAATTAAATAAAAAAATATATAGCTACCTATATACAAGATTAAAAAAAATACATATATATATATATATATATATATATATATATATATATATATATAAATCTAGTTCAAATCAAAATCAAAGTAAAGGAAGCTTTGTTCAAAGTTACAATTACATCTTAACGAGAGCTTTAGAAATATTATTCTATAATTTTAATGAGATCTTACTTAGTTGCTATTCTTCTTTATTTCCTTTCTCCATATTCTTCTTTATTTATAGATTTCAGTAGAGGATTTGTATCTACACTTCTTAGTAAAAGAATACAAGTATAAACATTCTAACTTGTATTGAAACTAAATAATGATAAGAGACCTCTATCGGTATTGAATGGTACTAGTTAGTAGACTACATTAAAACCGCGGCTTTACCTTATATATCATAGCGTTAGTATTTCATACCCTGTATGTATATATAGCACTGTGAAGCTTAATGATGTTTCATATTTCCACAGAAAATTCCTACGACACGCCTTTCGCAAAATCCGTTCTTAGAGAACGTCTACTAACTATAAACTACCTCCCTACCAAATTTCATCTTCGTACGTCAGGCGGTTTTCGAGATTTCATAATGAGTGACATTTTGCATTTATTTGTACATGCTTGTAAAAAAAATGTGAGCCGTCACGGGACGCCTGGCAGATGTGAAACATCGAGTTTATTCAAGTCATATGCGTAAAAGACAAGATTACAACAGGAACTAATTATTGCTTAATGAAAAAATTAAATACTATGAATTTTTTTACAGAAAATGATGACTATTTATTTAAGAAACATTTATTTATATTAAATACAAAAATTAAAAATTCGAAAATTTCTTAAATGATATAGATTTCAGAAATAACTCGATAAAATAAACTCGTCGCCACGGCAAGCGTCGCCACACTGTACACTACTATATATAGACTGTATATATACTTTACTACGCTAACGATCTGGTTTATACCCGCGCCAATAGATGTTTCACATCAATAATATAAGAATAAACATTAAATTGTATTAGCAACCAAATTAAATAATGTTCACTAAAACTTTAAATATGAATTAATTGAGTAACAATACAATTAGTAATCATTAGGGGGTAGACGCATATCTGTCACCGAGACGAGAAAGCCAGTCTGGTCAAAACCACCAAACGGGAAGGTGTCATTTTGATGTGCGTTGATAATAGTACTGAATAAAATAAACTGTGAGTATTGATATTTCGTATGTTTTTATAACTAAACACGTATTTTTTTATTTTTTTTATTTATTTACTTTTAGCAAATGGGCTCCAATAGAGCGCTTTTACTCGTCAATACAAATACAAATATAAATGAAATAAATTTATTAATTTAATAATTATTAATTTGATTTAGCTGCTGTATACTGGCATTGTCCACTTACATACTAATGTCATAATAATATATAATAAATCTACTATGATGTAGAAGAATAGCTGCTGTATAGGGGCATTGTCATCCTATTTATATATTCATGTCATCCTATATATTATATACCTAAGAGTAAACATAAAATGCCATAGATTATGTCCAAGCTTTTTTATCAGTAAGTAAATCGTCGTAAAATCGTAATCACGATTCTATAAATTGTTTCCATTTACACGTATCGTGATTACTTTACATTCCAATGTAACGTTAATGCCAATCTATGTGATAAAACTATAATATTTAAAAGGGACGAAGACTTTGTTTTTATTTAAATAACCCCTTTCGCCATGATTACTATTTGACTTCGCTTTACAATTGTGACAAATTTAAGTTATGTTTCAAATAATTATTCTACCTATTATACTACCTAATATACATGAAAAATCAATTTAAATATTGTAGAAAAAAGCCTTCAATGAATCACTTCAATGTAGCCCTAAACGTCCCTAACCATATTGGCAAGTGTTATCCATAAGATTGAAATAATGTATCCCGGAGTCCCCCTATGACAAAATCGTACAAGGCCGTTCGCGTGATAGCGCCCTTTTACGATTCATATAAATCAGACATAGCCTGTTTTACTTCACCCTTGTCTTTATGAAGATTTTATTTTCCAAATAACGAGGTCGATTTTTTACTTTCAGCTGCCATTACGGCGCGTGGCCTTGAGTTTTATGAAATTTTTAGTACGCGCTTAAAAATGTATTCGGAATATATTAATTTGTTTTTCAGTAAGTCTTGTTTCGAGAGGACAAGTTTACGAATACCTGTGGGCTTATCACGAATTTTAGTCTGGCTTTCGAACCGAATTCGCTTCAAGCGATTTGTATGGAAATTTGAGCAGCGCCACCGCGTGCGGATTTGGAACTACAATATTTTAGATACTTTTTGTTAATTTTCGAACGTCTCGATCTTTCGTTCATTTGATAGATTGATGGTGCTCGTTAGTCGTTAGTAAAAATTCATGATCCCGATTGCTAACGGATCCGTTTTACTTGTGACAGCTCGATCCGAAAGCCAGACTAATTTCGTGATAAGCCCACTGAACATAGAAGTCTACTCGAACGCTCATAGCAGAAGTGGATGCAGCAGATTGTTCTTTGTGATAACAATTCTTCTTGTTGATGTACCAAAAACTAAAAATACCAAATAATTTAACAATAACAATAATGTTTATAAGAAATTAAAACAAAAATATTTGTTTCACATAGTCAAAATCTAATTTTTTTCGAGAAGAAATCACAAAAAAAACTCGCTAATCATAACCTGTACAATATAATGTTAGTATACGTAGGTATAGTACATTCTTGCTTAACTGTAAATTTAGCATCTTTAAAAATTTTATATAATATCTCAAACTGAAGTTAAATCAAAAAAATTAAAAAGAGTTGAAAGCGAACGAAAAAAAAGAGATATCTCTATTTTCACTTCAACAATACTATTTCATAAACAAACACAAAAAAAGCTTTCACATAGGAATGATCGTAAATTAAAAAGGCTTGTATTCAATAAATCAGTATTTTAAATTCACACATCTGCTGCCATTTTCATAACAATGCACCGAAATAATCCGATGAAAAGCTGTAAAGCGAGTCGAAGCTTAAATAACCTTTTATTTGAGCACGAAACTTAAATAACATATCACTGTTTTTTAACATCCATTTATAAATATAGTTTATAGTACCTACTATTTGTGTAAATAAACATTTCGTGATCAATGAGCTTCGTTGAATCGTTGTTTAAAGTACTTTTCTTAGTAACTCTCGCTGCAAGCCCTTTGAAATAAATGCGATAGTAAGCCGTATAAAACCTAATAAACAAAAGCCTGTTTTACTAAGAACATAATTCTTTCTTTCGAAATATAATAATATATTATAAATTGTAGCATTTGCCTATTTATAAAAATGAATTGTTCCGTAGAAATGTGGGCAACACTGCTTCCCGCATGGGACTTGTCAAGGCAGCGTGTCTAACCCAGCTATCTATAGTTATTTGTGTGCGTACATTCTAGTTGTTTTACTCCAAAATCTTCATCACTCGTGTTACAAAATGTATTTTATTTAAATTGTTACTTTATTATTTGTTCGACGAGCTTCATCACCTTTGTTGATTACATTTTGAATTTACTTTTTAATTAATTTCTCGCATCAAACATAAAACAGTTATCAACAAGACAATTGTCTCTATAAATATAATTAAACTGCAAAACGGTCGCATCCAAAATATAATAGCAGCTAAGAATAACCCGTCCACTTAAATAACAAATGAAACTATAAAGCGACTAGTGATGTAACGTAGAACTTTCGATATACCTACTCGATAAAACATCTTTTTTAACTGTAATTAACGACCTTTGTTACGCAAACCTGTCCTGTCTTGTCCTGTTCTATATAGATGCAGAGGCGGCTCGTCCTAAAGAGCGCTGGTGCAGTGCACTCCCACGAAAATTACAGAACTTATATTACAGCGGCGTAGATATAGGTCATATTGTATAGGTATAGTAGAATGATCTAAGATCAGCCATTCTCAAAGTGGTGTTCCGCGGAACCCTAGGGCTAAAATAAAAAATACCTACCAAAGAGAGATTATAAGGTTACATCTAAATATTTCAACTAAATATTACGTAATTGCATTACAATATGATTACTCATAAATACATATAAATCAGTTTTTTATAATTATATTAAGGCTTTTTCCTTCGCCAAAAAATTTTGAGAACCGCTGACCTAAGCCATCGTTTCTCAAGCGGGGGGTCGAGTCTGTTTTAAAGGGGGTCGCAGTTTGAAAAATAATAAAAAATACAAACTACATATAGGTATAAAAGATTCGTTTATTAAAGGAATGAATTTTAGTGTAGTGTTATAAAACTAAATATTAAAATGTAATGTGTGGGGGGTTGCAAGACTTTTTACTTAAATTTTTGGCTTTTTCGTGGGTCACGACATAAAAATGGGCGAGCTAAGCTATGGGTGTCAGGACTGAGATGGTTGTGTGTATGTTGGTGTGCTTATATACTTAGGTACTAGCTTTATTTACATTCATTGTATTGAGTAAAGATGCTTAATTAAAGCTAAACAACTACTAACATTATTGGTATGATTGGCGAGTTTCTTGTGATTTCTTCTCGGCATATGAATTTCCAAAACCTCATAGATTATGTCTATATGAAAGATTTTTGATGTTAATTCGGATTTTAAATGACACAAACTATGTTCACTTAAACAGGACTGAAACACTCCAAAATAAATGTACTAACCGAAAACACCCCATCACTAAGATCATTGGGCTGCGGGAAGTGGGAACATGGCCGACGTCCGGTCCGTTATTGGCGCGGTCTGCACAACCACTTCCGGCTAAGATACGTCTATGCTACGTCAGATATGGATAACGAGGATACTTGATGGAGATTCGACGTTTTTTGAATAGTTATCAGACATTTTTGTTAGCATTCTCTATGACCCTTAACATTTATCTTGGTTCGATAAGGTAATATGTCTATATATCTATACTAATATGATAAAGAGGAAACATTTGATTGTTTTTATGTATTCAATAGGCTTCGAAACTACTGGAGCGATTTGAAAAATTCTTTTACCATTAGAACATAGGCTATAAAATATTTTCGAAAACGTTAGGGATCCGTATGAAAACTTCAATAATGTAACCCAAAGTGTGAAAAAAAATCATTATATTGCGTACGTTGCGAAAATTATTATTTATAAATTGATATTCAAATAGCAGTTTTATAATATTATTATAACTTATTTTGTATTATAATTATATTTACAAGCTTTTATAGAAACTGAAATGATTGTATGTATGTTGGTGTGCTTTTATACTTAGCTACTAGCTTTATTTACATTCATTGTATTACATTTTTATAGATAACTAGCGGTCCGGTACGTGCTTCGCTACGTATAAAGTGAAATATTAAAAAAATTAATTGGAACATCAAATTCATGCATCAAACAGCATGAATGACATAAAAAGTTTCAATTACTGTCAACACTGAAAATAGTTTCAATTTGACAGCACAATCCGCCATTGTTACGAAAAATGTGATAAATGAAGAACCGCTTTACCAATTTTGTGCAAACTTCACATAAACCATCTACTAAATAGTCCGAACAAAGCCTAAACATTTGTTTTGGATAGGTGAGCCCGTTCTTGAGTTATAAAATTACAACGAAAAGTGCCACTTATTTTTTGTACCTACTAATACTAACATTATATTCTACAAGCTATGATTGGCGAGCTTCTTGAGATTTCTTCTCGGCATATGACTATGCGTAAGTCCCAAGACCAAGCATACGCGAGGTAAAGTTCTTTTTTTAAATATAATTTTGAATTTTCTAGAAAAAGCAAACTAATATATATTTTATAGTAACTTGTATTCATACTCATTCGTTTCATATTGAACCCATACAAAGCAAGTTTTCAAAAGCAAGCCACTGAATCGCGCTATTGTTCTCAATTCAGTTGCCAACTATTAGAATCTAGCAGTCAACTTCTAGCTAGCAGAATTATTGCGTTTCAAATATTAAAGTAATTTACCGTCGTTGATATGAAAGCATGTCTAAATTATGAAATATCAATAGCGGGTAAATACATAAAGCCGTCATGTGTGTCGCTACCCACGGAAGATAAAATTGAAATTAATCAGCGGTGTGAATGCCTTTCATAAACACTTGGTATCGGTGTTGACTCAGCGAATCGTGTTCATTATATTTCATATTTTGATTTATGTTCAATTGATTCTTTATTAGAACTCGGTAGACATGACAGCGGGATTCAAATGGAGATGACACTGAAAAAAGCGTAGTTCGCTTTGACTAATAATAAACACAGCCTCTCAGCAAAACCTTACTATATATTTTTTCTTAATTATAATTCTAAAAACAAGTACCTATTAATAATTAAATCCTTTATTATTAGCTTTTTAAATAAGTATCAAAGATCATTTCAATAGATACTCAATATTTTACTATAGTCAATTGGAAACTATAGTAAAAAAAATATTATTTTTTTTTTAATAAAAAGTATCCTATGTTACTTCTAATACCTCCAAAAATATGTGTACAAAGTTTCATAATGATCCGTTAAGTAGTTGTTGCGTGAAAACGTAACAAACAAACTCACATTCACATTTATAATATTAGTAGGGATATATTATTATAAATATTATTAAATAAATAAAATTTAGCTCTTTGTTTTGGGTCTGAACGTTATTGGTTTGGGTTGTCCTCGTCCTAATACCAATAGTATAGTGCAGGGGTGGCCAACCTGCGGGCCTTTGAAGGATTATTTGTAACTCTCGATTAATGTACCCGAGTTTCCTTTTCATTTTAGTGATATATATTTTTTTTTAATTATAAATTTCTGTAGGTGTTTCAAAATGTCTTTTAAATTACTGACAACAAATCAGTCAATTGGAAACTATAGCAAAAAATATTTTTTTTAAATAAAAAGTATCCTATGTTACTTCTAGTACCTCCAAAAATATGTGTACAAAGTTTCATGATGATCGGTTAAGTAGTTGTTGCGTGAAAACGTAGCAAACAAACTCACATTCACATTTATAATATTAGTAGGGATATATTATTATAAATATTATTAAATAAATAAAATTTAGCTCTTTGTTTTGGGTCTGAACGTTATTGGTCCACGTCCTAATACCAATAGTATAGAGCAGGGGTGGCCAACCTGCGGGTCTTTAAAGGATTATTTGTGATTCTCGATTAATGTACCCGAGTTTCCTTTTCATTTTAGTGCTATTATATTTTTAAAAATTTATAAATTTCTGTAGGTGTTTCAAAATGTCTTTTAAATTACTGACAACAAATATGAAAGACTAAATTCAACGTTTTTTTAATAACTTTTTTGCATACCTTTTAAATACGTATTTAATTGCAGCTCGCGAAAAATTTCAAATTTAAGGAGCTTGGCAACCCCTGGTATAGTGTATCCTAGTTTAGAACCCATGAATATGCATTTGTTTCTTCGTATAATATTGTTTTAACATCTATCTAAACAATGTCACGTTTTTAATTCAAAAAATCTTCTAATTAAAAAGTTACAAGCGATTAAATATTAATCCGTTGGTTCAGAACTTTTCCAATTCATGTTTTATATATTTTTCGACTAGTGCATGAACTTCTACAATTTTTTACTCCACTAATTTACATTTGGTTTTGATGCATATATATCTGAGGAGAAACGACGTCATCATGTATCAAATCATTTTATAGGGTGACAATTATTGATTGAATCATTAGGACAGTTTTGTTACGATTTTTACTATTGTACATAAAAGATTTGTATATTTATTTTTACTTAATCGTCAATCTCTACATAAAATCAATATATAACTACATTCTTAAAGCTCGTGTTATGTTAATTATCGAAAAAAAAAAATGTTTTTATACAATCAAACATGAAACAAATAAGCTCAGTTTTACGAGCCATTAAAAATTCTAATAAGTTTAGTCTGACTCATGAATATACATAAATTTCCTTATATAATGGGGGCAATTATATTATTAATAAATATTAGTTAGTCAGCACAGTGGAGGCTACTGTATACTAGTTACATCTGCTCGTAGTTTAACAACAGGCAGAAAGAATATGGTCCTATGACAGACCATTATATTTAAAAAAATCACATTTCTAACAATAGGGTATATGCATAAAATTTTATTATGCGATAACTATATATTTTTATAAACTATATTGCATCAGAATTATGTGTACATGAATATTTTTTATTATTATTTAGTTTTGACCGGGAAAAGAAGCTGATAAAACAACAGAATACAAAATTCCCGCATATATTTTGGAAAACGGATGTGACGTAATTGTGTTGTAGTAACTTGGACCAATAGCAGCCAAGAACAAAGATTACGTTCATTTTGATCACAAATATCAGTTTCTCGCTTTGGCACGAAACCGTTATTAACTTTTTTTTTTTGCTTTAATGACGTGATGGTTTATATTACGTTTACCATATTAATTGAAACGATTAGTGTTTATTATGTCAGATGACAGCGAAAAGCCAAAAATGATTTTTTTATTGTTTCGGCAGCAAAACAAATGGGAATTCACCCATATAGTTGGTACTTAACAACCGACATATGCTTGTTTGATGTGATTTGTTTTTGTTTTGTGATTTTCGAGTTTTGTTTTGTTTGAGAAAAACTGATATGTTTTTATACAATCAAACATCGGAATAACAAAAAACACTTTGTCGGTGCATTCTTTGTTGTATTATCACATTTCTAATAACAATACTTATCTGCGTTGCTTCATGGTTTAATGATAATGATACAAAATATTAATTCAACGCCAGTATAAAACTGAGATTATCCGGCCGTATTGTCAATAGAAATTATTATAATAATAAATATTAGTTAGTCAGCACAGTGGAGGCGTTTAAATGTATACTAGTTACATATGCTCATTATTTTACAAAATAACAATGCCGGATTTTTTAATATAGATATATAACAGACGTTTATATTTAAAAAAATCACATTTCTAACAATTACCAAAAATTCCTTGTAATAAACTTTATGTAGTACGCAATTTAACGTAACTAAATTTGGGAACTGCATTTTGCATATTATATTAGCTGGTTGAGAATGCCTTCTGGGCTTAAGCTCTCCATTGTGCTTCTAAACAGGCTTTATATAAAATATATATATACAGATATTTACACATGCTTTTATTAATTTTACGAGTTTCTTGTGATATTCTTCTCGTCATACGCCTTTCCGAAGTCACGGTAGAGTCTAACGATGAGCAAGCGCACGCCTTTAGTGCCTATGCTAATAAACGATTTTCATTTCATTTCATTTCAATTAAGTTAGAACTAATTAACGTTCCACTTCTCACGTGTTGACAATTCTTAATAATTGAGTCGATATTTGTCCTGACGAAAATACCCAAATCATAGTATCCCCAATCTACACCATTCGGTATTGGTAGCGTACTTTTATTTGGGGAGTAATACAAAAAATCTTTGGAACTCAAAAACGAAATTTTAATTGGGTTAAGCTATAAAGAATAAACGTACATAAATTTCCTCATTAAAGAGGCCATTTCGTTTGATTTTTATATTTTGCAGTAAAGAAATCAATTTGTCAAGGACACCCGTCGCTAAGCGCTCTCCAACTTATGAAGATTAATAAATCAAAGTAATTTTTCTTCCAAATGAACGAATAAGCAACTCGGCTCTCTATTTTGGCTGAATTGTAACAAAAATTTATGTTTCATTACGGCTTGAGATTTACAAGGAATTCAAGAATAAATTACTTGCAAGCAATCCTAAACGAGATATTGTAAAATAAATCGCTTTGAAACGTTAACGAAAATATCTTAATATTTTTCATTAATATCAAACTTGCTTTTTAAAAAACGATTAATCATATAAATTATAATAAAATACGTTTAAAACACTTCTAATTGTTTCAATCACGAATAAACTATTAAAAGAACCGTCTTACAAGCTTTTGAAGCGTCCAATTAATTGAAACAATAAAAAAACAATCGCGATAGTAAGCCACGAGACATCTTTTAAATTAATTAAACTAAGGCTGCGAGTAATATAAAATAACACTAAAACGTACGTAAATTAAAAAAATAGTTACTAGACAAGTGTCAATTTGGACAGAGTACATTCGTCTCCTCAAGCCGGCATAGCGGAGGCGACTGTTCTGTCTGTGTTAACAGTTATCTTCACTCATAGACTGGATACTAGCTTAACATCAGGCAAAATATGGTCATATGCTAATATAAAAAAAGGTACATTAAGCCGCATAAACTCGTATTATAATAATAACATAACGAATCAAATAAAATGTGAACTTATTGTTGTTTAATAAATACTATAGTATGTATTAAAATTTTGTAATCTCTTATTGGGTTTTTGCTCGAATACTCGACATTGGCAGAATTGTCTTAAAGAAGAAGAAGAAGAAGAACATAACAAATTTAAAATGAAATGAAAATAATTTATTAGCATAGGCTTTATAGCAGTGCATTTGGAAAGGCGTAGGACAAGAAGAAGACTATCTGAAACTTGTCGAAACAAAAGCTTTAATTAGGTACTTGTCCGAAATTATGTTTAATTTATTGTCACCCTACCAATTAGTACCCCATAATGATGAGTTGCGTATTTCAGTTAATTCAGAGCAACAAAGCTGTTTCATTAGAAATTTGCAGTCATTTGTTTGCAATCAATTTAAAGCGAAAACGTAGCTCGTGTGGTCACTACCTTCCTGTGGGCTTATCACGAATTTACTCTGGCTTTCGAATCGAGCTGTCACAAGTAAAACGGATCCGTTAGCAATCGGGATCGTGAATTTTTACTAACGACTAACGAGCACCAACAATCTATCAAATGAACGAAAGATCGAGACGTCAGAAAATTAACAAAAAGCATCTAAAACATTGTAGTTCCAAATCCGCACGCGGTGGCGCTGCTTAAATTTCCATACAAATCGCTTGAAGCGAACTCGATTCGAAAGCCAGACTAAAAGCCCACTGTTCATGTAGATTTCAATTCATCCTTTTCTCACATAACCTTATTATCGAATTATTTTTAATAATATTTCTGATTAAATTAACAAATTAAACGTGATATTAAGCCATGTAAAGCCTTTTAAATTATTCTTCACGACCGCTTGCGGCTTAGCCTCGCGTTTATTTTAAGCCGACGTGTAAACATATGAAACTTCGGTTTAAAAATAAACGAGACAATAATCCGCATAAAATCGTCTTTATTAGTTAACAAGATATATTTAACTTGTGTTATAATTTAATAACGTATACAAATTGCTTTTTTTTTTTCAATTTAACTAAACAAGTGAAATTTCAGCAAAAAGCGTATTCAGACCCATTAACGAAACCATTTAGCAACATTTTTAGCGATCATTTGTAACGGCATCTACCATTTACCGCCCCACCCTCTTTTATTCCCGATACTCATTATAATAAAACAACCACCCTTTTCATTTCAACCCTTACGTTCCTGTCTAATACGTTATACGGTTTTTTTCATATTCCTGTTCGAGATAAATAGTGCTGTAAATCGCCAGTAGAGGGCGCTTGAGTTAGCACTTAATCCAGTATTTTTTGTAATTTCATATAATATAATCTACATTTCAATATTTATTATTTTTATTTGGAGTAAAGAATTAATTAAATCGTATTTAAATCTGAAACAAGAATAGGGTAGCAGCTGAACACACAAAGAGTCTGAAATGGACCGCTGAAAAAATCATCGATACAAAATAGATAATAAATTTTCATTGGCACAGATAACGTGTCGGGCGCGCATATAATTTTATATGTTTTTTTGAACAGATAAGTTGAAATGTAGGCTTGATTACAACACATGACATATTATATCGTATGTACCTATCTGAAATCTGTAACTTTTACGTATTATGAGAATATTGAACGCAATTTCTAATAGTATATATTTCTTATTTTTTTAACAATGAAAAGTATTATGCGATGAAATAAATTAATTAGTAAAATGAAAATCCCTACTAAAATTATAAATGTGAATGTGAGTTTGTTTGTTACGTTTTTACGCAACAACTATTTAACCGATCATAATGAAACTTTGCACACATATTTTTGTTACTAGAAGTAACATAGGATACTTTTTATTTAAAAAAATTAAGTTTTTGAGACATCATTTATGTAGGTATCATATTGATTAATTTCTATTGAAAT
Organism: Tineola bisselliella; assembly: GCA_028551675.1. Classification (NCBI taxonomy): domain Eukaryota; kingdom Metazoa; phylum Arthropoda; class Insecta; order Lepidoptera; family Tineidae; genus Tineola; species Tineola bisselliella. The sequence goes on from JAPWLS010000117.1 coordinate 83,585, forward strand.
GATCTCTGATACTTATTTAGTGACTTAAATGCGAGCGAAGCCGCGGGTAAAAGCTGGTTCTTAAATAAATTAATAAAAAAGTTAGCAATTTTGTATTGAATTTTAGAGGCAGCGTGCAACTGAAATTGTCTTCAGCTGTTTTGTTGGTCGTTGTATATTTTAACTACTTCTATATTTAAACGAGGAAAATCAATTAATTGAGAACAAAGTGCTTTTTTGATAGCTTAAGGACGGTATTTCTAATAGGTTTTCTTTCTTCAGTAAATAAAGGTATTAGTAACTTTTCATACCCATGCAATCATTAAAACCTATAAAATTCCAATCATTGAGCTTTACACGCGATTCCTTCAAAAAGACAGTCTCATAAATAAAATAGAATTAGATCCAAAAATAATTTTATTTCAAGTTAGTGTTTCGTGTATTTCGCCGTCGCCACTTCAAAGCTTTTGTGTGTCTTTTGTTCAGTTTACAAAGATTCAGGCGGGAGGACAAAACTCATCGCTTGAAGGACGTTTGTTTTCATCAACCACTTTCGTTCAGATTTATCTTGCAAAATCCTCAAATTTATTACTTAAGTTATCGTCATGTTGCCTCCGAAATATGTCTGATGTAAAGACCTTTTTTCCAGGAATTTACTTTTGTGACTTCAAAATACTATTTATTTTTAGATTTGTCATATTTTTATTTATTTATTTATTTATTATTAACACTAGATTTACCAGACCAGTCAAAATGACTGGTCTTGCAAGATCAAATTAAAATTCCTACTGCATGTAACATTTTCTTTAATACTTCTAATCTTCTTTAATTTATAACAGAAGAATTAGTTTTATGAATTTTATATTATTTTATATATATTTGTAACAAATTGGTTTTGGTAGAAATAGGTATATTTAAGCTGGTAAATCTAGTGTTAAAGTAAAACTATCTCGATGGTCCCACACTAAGGAATGCCCGTGATGTGGGATCCAGAATATACAGAACACTAATAGTACATTTAAATAAGTTTTGCGGTTTATTATCGCGATAGGTAACTTTATATCATTCAGACCTCAACATATAGGTACAAATTAACCTATAAAAAACTAGCTGTACCTGCGCGCGTTGCTACGCCACCAACTAAAATAAATTTGAAGGAAAGACATTACACAAATATTTAATTCATTTTGAGTCATTTTATTGATTTTGTTCATTTGACGACAATATTGTCTGTTCAATGTGAGCTGTCATGAACTGTCACGGCTATATATGAAACTCATATTGGCAGGCATTCACAGTGGCACCAGAAACCTTCGTGGGCTCATGCAGAACAACTTTGCTAAAGATCATCACATGATCAAATGCATAGTTTACAATTCTATAAAGGACACACAGACAAACATTAATTTTTATATATGTATATAGAAGATTGGATCCTAATGAAAACACTCTTAGTGCTTAAAACCCAGTCAATTAAAATCTAGACGTAGACCACATCCGGTTAAAAGAGGGTAAATCAATACCTTTGTAGATACGCCGCTGCTAATTGGAGATCCCCGTCGCTTTGGCGAGAGGCTCCTTTGGAAATTTAATTATTAACTACTGCAGTTCTTCCTTACTATTATACACTTTGAAAATGTACCTTGGGGTCTCAATATTACAAACAAATATATATATATATATATAAATTACAAGTATTTTGCCTTAAAAAAGACAAATTATAGCAATTTTTGGCAACCTTGAGTCACATTATTGTAGTTTTAGTGAGGATCCTTATTTTGTTTTTGTTTATATAGCCTATATTTATCAGTGTAATGTAGCATTCAAATGGTGAAAGAATTTTTGAAATCGATCCAGTAGTTTTTGAGCCTATTCGTTACAAACATACAAAAACACAAATCAAGTAGAGATAGGCTTTTATTTCACCACAAGCGAAAGCCACTTAAATAGATTGCTGGCAGTTAGGTCTTTGGCCTGATAATGCGATAACTTTCAAGATCAACCAGTATACAATACAGTCATTATCCAACAGTATGGGCGGTATACATTACCTAGATTAATATCTACAAGAAACGGTCGTCTTCGCTATGCCGGCCTGAGGAGATGGATCTCGAAACATGTTACATGTGTTCTGCAGTAATAATTATTTACAACGAGAAACAAATCCCTACTAATATTATAAATGTGAGCTTGTTTGTTACGTTTTCACGCAACAACTACTTAAACGATCATCATGAAACTTTGTACACATATTTTTGGAGGTACTAGAATTTTATTTTTTTACTATAGTTTCAACTGTTTGGAATCATATTGGTTCATTTCTATTGAAATGATCTCTGATACTTATTTAATGACTTAAAGCCGCGGGTAAAAGCTAGTAGGTAATAAATCTTTAAACACGGCTACTATAAGACAGTAATCATAATAAAATAGTAATATGTTGCATATACTTATATATCAAATATCCAGTTTAAAATAAATTTGCATTTTTTTTTTCTATTTTTTCTATTTTAATAAGTAACGATCGAAATGATTTCTTATATATGCATGTAATAGAACGTAATGACTGTTAGGTGAAAGTAGACAGGTGTAAAGGATTATTATTATTGGTTAAAAAATTCGAGTGTAGCATTTAGTGGACTCAACATAATAAAAACCTACACAGACTTAACACTAGGTTTACGGAACGCGTCAATTTGACGCATTTTGACTTTTATCAGATAATTACCAAAAACTGTTTAAATTTTTATTTTATCTCTTTGTATGACTTTTATTCATTGATCGAGGGAAATATATATTGAAGTCTATTTTCTTTAAAAGTGTTTAATTACTGAACTTGTCTATGTGGTATACAATCAAATTGACGCGTTTTAGTAGAAGTAGGTATATAGAAAACGTCCGTAAACCTAGTGTTAAACAAAATCGCGGCGGAATTATTAATCCGTATTTTCACGCCAACTCGGATATTTAAACAACTAATTAACAAAACCGGGTGCCTATTCTCGATTTAAACGGTTTAATAAATAACATAAGAAGTTCATTCATATTAGACCTTGACGGTTTCATTTTAAAGCCGATAATTCTATTACAGCTAGTAATTTAAGGCTGACACCTGAAACAAGCACCTCAACCTCGACGAGTTCGTTACAAATTCTGTAACCTGAGTAAGCGTTTTTAACGACAAAGACGCCAAGAGCTAAACACGACTTTCTGTAATAAAAAAATAATATTATATATACAATATTATTTAGTTTTTTTTAAATTAATAATTACAGCAACTTTATTATTGAAATGAAGTCGTTTATTAGCATAGGCACTAAAGGCGTGCACTTGCTTATCGTTAGACTCTACCATGACTTCAGAAAGGCGTGTGACGAGAAGAATACCACAAGAAACTTATCAATCATAGCCTGTACATAAAATAATAATTTAAAAAACTGAATTTTAATTCGAAAAATATTTGGCGATTAAAGCGCCATCTGAAGGAAAACTTAAGAACTACGATTAAGAAGTTATTATATATACATATATACTATAAATCAGCCATTCTCAAAGTGGTGTTCCGCGGAACCCTAGGGCTAAAATACTGCAAAAAAATACCTACCAAAGGGAGATTATAAGGTTACATCTAAATATTCCAACTAAATATTACATTGCAATATGATTATTCATAAATAAATATAAATCAGTTTTTTATAATTATATTAAGGCTTTTTCCTTCGCCAAAAAAGTTTGAGAACCGCTGCTATAAATTGACAAACAGTGCCAGTATAATCCAAGAGTGTAGTCGTCTCTACCATAACTATACCAAGTTGTAAAAGCTCTGAGCTCTCAGTCTAACCGGTTGGTATTTGCAGAGTCAGTGTTAGATCGTTATGCCTATACTTTTAAGTACAAAAGTTATTTCATAAGCTCGAAGCAGTTGCGGTATCTTGAGCTTTAAACTCAACACGCAGATTGCCTGCTAGGATTATTAGCTTTTATCTTTAACTTAGTTCGAAGTACTAAAGATTTGCATGGAAATTCTCACGTTCAAAACACCTTAAAGATAAACAAGTTTTATTTGTTTTTCTTTATATATTAGTGAAAATATTTAATTAATTTTAAAGATTCGCATTTGTTTATTTAATCGGACTTTTCGAAAGCTTCGCATCCATCACCAAATCGCACAGTTTTTTAAATACAAGAATAAAATTTACATAGTCATGCAAAAACAAGTGACAAAAAATAGATTTTTTTCTCAACAAAATATTTTTCACTGAATAGGTATAAAACTGAAAGGATTGGAGGGAGAAGTTCTTTCAGAAGGTCCTTTCAGGAGGTGTTTTGAAACGCCTAACACATTAAGGTGACCGTTTTAACTGTGAATAAAGAAGCCTGTGATGATAACCTAAGTAAACACTACCCCATAGTTTAATGCAGTAGTTCCCAAACTGAGAGCCAAAGAGGGGTCGCGTTGAAAATCAAATTAATAGTAATAAGGTAAGTTTCACAGTTTCAGTATAATTAGTGTATTTCAATGTGAAATATTAGTTAAATGCAGCAGGGGGTCACAGCTAAAAGTTCTACGCAAAGACAAAAGTAAAAGTTTGGGAACCACTGGTTTCATGTAACTAACCTATACTTCCATGGTATTTTAATATTCTATGTAACGTTTATTTGTATAAAAAATATATATGTTAAGAAATGAGTTGTATATTGTGTTATTATTTTATTTTCATTGCACCAAATATCACCGCTCACACCGACAAAGGTTAGCTGGTAGATAATGCCGACGACATTAAGCTCGCCTATGTAAAAAAAATATTACTATTTTTTTGTAATAAAGAATTTATAATACTTATTTATTTATATAATACTAGCTTTTACCCCCGACTTCGCTCGCATTTAAGTAATTAAATAAGTATCAGAGATCATACTAACTATAGTCAATTGAAAACTATTATTGCTGCTATTTCGCAATTTATTATATTATATATTTGAGTCCGTACAAAAGAGAAATCCACTTTTCGCTTTTCAGTTTTTATTAGGACTGCTTGACATTAACAGTCGTATTTTTTATAAAAATCAAAAGGAGGTTGTGATCGCCAACAAATATAGTAAAAATATTTATTTTTAAATAAAAAGTATCCTATGTTACTTCTAGAACCTCCAAAACTATGTAAAGGTAACAAACAAACTCACTTTCACATTTATATTAGTAAGGGATAGACTTTATAAAACGTACGTACTATCGCGTTTTTCATGAGACGTTCTGAAAACTTTAGAGCTATCGTAGTCTTACTACGACCGATAATAATATGGACTAAGTGTGGGACCACGGTCTTATCGATTCAACCGTGAAATAACTACGTCCGTCCCTAAAATATGTTCGTAGTAAGTTATAAAACGAATTTAGCTTAAAAATATATTCTTAAAACAAAATTTATAAAACTTGCATAGTAATGTGGAAAACGTGACTAAGGAAGACCTTTTTGTACAAGAAAGTGTAATTTGTGGGTAGAAACAAAAGTTACTAACTTTCCATGGTCTCTGCCTATCCTAGTATATATATAGGACATACTTATGTGGGTATATTTAAATATTTATTGAAAATTACTATCAATTTATATTTTAATGAAGTTTTATTTTTCTAACTAGGATTAGCTTAGAACAGTGATTCTCAACTACTGTGCCGCAACAAAAAAAGGTTGGGAATCACTGGCTTAGAGTTAAATATATCATTTTTATAATATACCACCGTCCACCATACTGCTTTATTCAATATTATTCAATTTGTTTTGTAATTGGTAATGACAGCTAAGGATGATTGCGACAGATGATGTTGCTCTTTTTAAATTCCATTTTAAGGCAAAGGCATCAAATTTGATCTTTTAAAAATACTTTTTTGAAAAGATCAAATTTTTAATAGAGATAAATTTATACAGCAGAGCTTAATATTGGCTCAATTTAAAGATAAAAACAACAAAAAACGTATTGCTTCCTTCTCTCTTTGGCTCCTTTATGAGCTATAGAAGAAAGCCTAGCTTCTTCTCTTACGTATCTGCCACCTCTCTTACTCCTTCCCCCTACATGTGTCGTTTATAACAATTCGACAATTGATTGAGATGTGATCAGAGGCTTCTAAGAAATTGTTTTTTTTCTTATCATTGCTCCCTTTCCTTATATCCGTTACTTTGTTTACCCAAAAAGCCTTAATTTACAACCATTGTGGTCGCATTTTAAATTTATGATATAAAATATTGGAAATTGCATTTTACTTAATCGGCGTAGAAAAACAGTTTTTTATTATTTTCTTTATAATATTTATTTAGTAATTACATGTATTATTAATTAATTATTTTTAGACGAATAAAACAACTTATTAATTAATGTAATAAACAATTATTGTTATAATAAATCAGGCGTCAAGGTAAAAGGAAAATTCCGGGTTCGAAATTTGGGGTAAAATTAATATAAACCCTAAAACGAAGTTGCTTATTGGTTGGTTACAGAAATAAACATCTATAATTGACATTTTCATTGAATGAATTCTTTTATTCTTCCAAGCTATTGAAATTTCATTTAATTTATCAAATTGTTACGATGCTTTTTCGAGTTATTTTTATTTTATTATTTTACACCAAAAAATACTTTTTTATTTCAAAACAAAATATCACAAAAGGAAATAACGGTGCGGTAAATTTTGACAAGTCAAAAACAAGTGAAAAACGTGACAATAGACACAGACGTCCTCTTCTTAAAAAGATAATAATAAAAAGTCATTATATATATATATATATATAGTGTTAGCAACCAAATTAAATAATAAATAAAACTTTAAATATGAATTAATTGAGTAATAATTGATACGATTAGTAATCATTTTAACGTGACAGACATGCGGCGACCCCTATCGGTTGGAGGGGGTAGACGCATGTCTATCACCGAGACGAGAAAACCAGTCTGGTCAAAAGCACCAAACAGGAAGGTGTTATTTTGATGTGTGTTAATAATAATACTGAATAAAATAAAATGTGATTACGATTCTACACATATCGTGATTACTTTACACTGTAATGTTAATGCCAATCTATGTCATTCTGTCATTGACAGTTTGACTACTGTAAAGTGTGCCTATATTTTAATGACGTCTATGTATTTCTTGGTATCTGGTAAGCAGATTATTTTTTGGCACGAAACAGTCATCAATAGAAAGTTTGTGGTGTGAGTAAAATTTTGGAACGAGAGATTGGTCCTCTTTAATTGTCTGTAATAATTCGAAGTGTACCTACGTACAACATATACATAAAGTTTGTACAACACAATGTTGAAGACGATAACTTGTGTATACGTGTTAAGTTTTCAAAAGTTGGCCAAATTTCTGTTTCATACTGATAAACCAACATTGTATGGCAAACGTTACTTATATTGACACAAACTTCTATATATACAGTAATGCCCCGCTTTACGCGAGGGATACGTTCCGGAAAAAAACGCGTTAACTGAAATTCCCGCGACCATAGAGAAGTTGATGACTACATTATGTTTATACGCACTCTTTCGCGTAATTTAATAATAAATTTGAATTTCGCGTTATAGTGAAACCGCGCGTAAGGGGGTCGCGTAAAGCGGGGTATTACTGTATTACGATTTTATATGCGTACACACGACGATTTACAAATGTATACAGTAGGTATATAAGAAAGAGAAACAATCGCAATGTCGTAAATGTCAAAGGAGATATCTGTATCCCTTTCACACATGCCTCAACTTCGATACGATACTATAGTTATCCCTTTCTAATGATTGTTTCTTCCAGTCCAAAGTCCAATCTGTATCCATTTGAAGTACTGTCTGTACATTCTTTTTTTTCTTCATTTGTTAATTTCATTCAATTGTTAGTTTCATTTGCATTTCGTAATGTCGTTAAGTACATAAGTACTACAGAAATGAATTTTTATATTATACATATATTGTCATATAAATAATTTTAAATGAAATGAGCAATCTCCATTGTTGTCAGTGAAACAAAGACAGAGCATTATAAATTTATATAAAGAAAAACAAAAATAGAAAGCACAAAGCAATATTACAATGAAAACAAAACAAAAAATATTTCAATTCAAACGTTTGGAAGTTATTCGCAAAAGTCAACAAGGAACTACGGGTTGTCGTTGCTACGTCTGATTTGTTTGGTCACACTTTTTCTCCCCTAACTTGAGAGTGTAGACATTAGGATTAGTCTATAAATAGTGTAGTGCAGCCTAGGGCTAAAATACTGCAAAAAATACCTACCAAAGGAAAATTATAAGGTTACATCTAAATATTCCAACTAAATATTACATTGCAATGTGATTATTCATAAATACATATAAATCAGTTTTTTTATAATTATATTAAGGCTTTTTCCTTCGCTAAAAAAGTTTGAGAACCGCTGGTGTAGTGGAACATAGATCGGCTAAATCGACAACACTATGACCGACGAATTGATGCAGTCACATCACTAACCAAGCAGAGAGTAGAGGCCTCTTGGTGTTCTGAGTGCTTATTTCTTGTAATAGTAGTGATTAAGAAACTTGTGTGAGATAATAGTGTAGATTAAAATGGATTAAAAATATAATTATCACAATGCATTGTGGCAATAAAAAGAAAAGTAGAAACAAGAAAGATGACACTGACAGACTAAACGTCAAAACCTCAAATCTTCTTAAATTAGTATTTTCGGCCTGTGGAATCGACCACCACAGAGTGATTAGTGGTGAAGATATAGCTAAGATTTCCCTGTGATAGCAGATGTCTTCGTTAATAGATCGCAATCGATCGTGACAACAGGTAAAGTTTAGTCACATGACAAATTACTCAATTACTCCAGATACAAATTGCCACAATACGCAATGTGACGAATACGAACAAGTGATCCTGCAGTATTAAGTCGAAACTCCACCTGTTGTCTCCCTGATTCATTTTCTAAACAATTTCGTCCATTATATTTCGCCGAAGACAACGGGAAAGTTTCAGCTATAAAAACAAACATTGTCGCTTTATTATGGACGTAAAGTTTCGTTCAAGTGAGCCGGACAATAAGTCTGACATTTACACTAAAAATAAATCAAATATTATTCTTATGAGTGCTTTCGTATTTATTTATTTTATTGATTTTTCTTTTACAAAACACGAAACAATCTCTCCATGTTACAAAAAGAGTTAGCGCATAAAAATTATTATAACTATATAAACCCTACTAATATTATAAATGTGAATGTGAGTTTGTTTGTTACGTTTTCACGCAACAACAACTTAACCGATCATCATGAAACTTTGTACACATATTTTTGGAGGTACTAGAAGTAACATAGGATACTTTTTATTTAAAAAAAAAAATACTTTTCACTATAGTTTCACTTGTTTATATATTTCTATTGAAATGATCTCTGATACTTGCTTAATGACTTAAATGCGAACGAAGTCGCGGGTAAAACCTAGTATATATATATAAAACTATAATGTACGCATAACAATTTATATTTTGTTAGAAACTCAATTTTCAGAACGCTAAAGGAGGAAAACAAAATTTAATTTAAAATCCCCAATAAAAAATCCACCCACGCGACACCCAAAAATATAAATCCCTCGAGCCTTCAAAAGTCCAAAAAGCCGTACCCCTGAAAACACCACATAATTAGAACATTTCTTTGAGGCGGCCGCTTTCGGACCGTATGTGTGCAACATGTGCTAGAATATTCAGAAAGTTAATATTTAAGAAGGCAAAGAGCACCTCAACCTGTCCTTCGGCGAAACTGCGAAATTAATTTACCTCCGAAAAACGTTGACTTGCCCTGAAATAACCTCCGCCAATTCGATACTACCCCTGTTAACTAGCTCATTATTTATTCTATTGTTATTTCAAACTATGCCTTGTTAATATTTCACTAAAATACTGCTATTTTATTTTAATTTCGCTATTCGATCATAGGTGGCGCTTTCTCAGTTGTAACACACATCTTACTTTTAAACAAGAAGTGACATATATATTTAAACAAATGTCATCGTGTATTGCTGATAGAATTTCCTTTTACAAACAAATAGATCCCACTATCACCGCTGCGTTATTATTATGTTTCAGGCAATAAATCATTGCTTTTAGGGAGAGAATAAGGAAGCCACGTGTCTGAGCTTTATTACTGTATGAAATTACAGTTAAAGATCGTTTTTTGTTTATTTTATTACCGGTTTCATGTTTTGTTCAGTATAATTACCGCTTAGTCGTAGTTTTTTTTTAAATTTTCAGTAAAACCCAAAAAAACAATTTCATATACATAGATGCATCTCTCACTTGTTTGTAAATTTGTCAACGATTTGGTGACCTAATAAAAATGATTAATTCTCCTTAAAACCTCTCAGCACGACCACGCATCGTTGGCTTATATATGTATTTTTTTTTCTTTTTGGGAAGTGACTTCTAGAATCTTGAGTTAATTGCATTAAAATATAGCAGAATCACTCGTGATTGGTTAACGACCTACTCAGCGTACCGCTCGTTTACTAAACGAGTTTTTCATTTCGTTCCCGGATATGTTTTTAAAATGTCCGTTCTAAAGAAACAGTAACTTAGGTCATTATGGGTTTCGTTCTAAATTGCTTTGAGCCACTGCATTGTCCACGAGCTTTTAAGCTTCTAATAAGCCAGATGTCTGATTTAGTCCAGTCAGAATCTACTCAGAAGTAGCTGGGTATACTGACCTTGCACTAACAACTTAGATCAGCGGTTCTCAAACTTTTTTGGCGAAGGAAAAAGCCTAAATATAATTATAAAAAATTGATTTATATGTATTTATGAATAATCATATTGCAATGTAATATTACGTAATATTTAGTTGGAATATTTAGATGTAACCTTATAATCTCCCTTTGGTAGGTATTTTTTGCAGTATTTTAGCCTTAGGGTTCCGCGGAACACCACTTTGAGAATGGCTGACTTAGATGATGTCAGCATAGGTTTGATCCACTATAAATATAAGGTTAATGTTTAACTTTTACCTAAATATGTGTGTTATATTTTACAGAGCGCCATCTATGAACGAGTGGCGGAATAACATTAAATTCTAATTAATAATAGAAACAATGTGTATTATATTTAAGCTAGTCGAGTTCTAGGTCATAAAGTACATTGAACGCCTACATGTGGGTAGGATTAAGTTTTCATAGTTTGACATTTCGCCTTGACAAAGTTATCGGCCCCTTATCGTTGTCTTAACTTCGTGTGGGTTTCAAATTGGATTAGGTTAATACGAACAATCATATGTGTCGTACGTAACGTCGCACCACGAACTCTAGACATGCAGAAATTTTAATATAAGTCATTTGAAATACGGCTCGCAAATATTGAGTGGGACCCAAAATCTAATTATACGTACCTATATGTGTTATTAGAATAATCCTTCATTCTTTGTAGTAACACTTGTATTTTGATTCCAATTAGAACAAATAAGACAACATTAAGTAGTTCCGCTACTCGCTACTAGGGAATTTCTGAGCATTTATACTCCTATTTTTCTAAGACAGCCTCTTGGTTGGTCCTAAAATTGGAAATTTTTGTTAGGTGAGTCGGTCAACTCAATCAACTTTGGGAACCGCCGCGTTAAACTACTATTTTCGTACTATGCCTTGAAAATGTTGGAATATTAAAAAAACATACAAAGTTGTGCTTGGAACATATATTTTTAACTCATCGCACTATATATTAAATTTACCGTCACGATTTCCCGGAAGTTATCTATGTTCCGCAAATAACAATGAAAATCACATAATTTCTCGTAAAAAGCTTGTCTAAAACTAATACACAGTATTCTTTATACAATAAACTTTTGCTCGAATTTGAACTCTAAACCGAGCAAATTAAAAGTTCGCAAAGGCCGAATCGAGTTAACCAAACTGGCCGATGACCAAAAGCTGTTACAGTAGGTAGAAACTGCCGTTTTATGGTTCAGTCCCAAATATCGAATTGTTTTCGGATTGGAAATGTTTAAACCAATACCGAGTGCATTTTCTAATTAATATTTAAATATATTTTGATACAAAAAATACACAACTTTCCTATAGAAAGATTCTTGAAAGAATAATACTTTTGTCATCGGTAAGTTTCAACACACGATTCAATTTTAAAGTGAGATCTACCCGCTCAACTAATTCTTTTGTTATTAGCATTTATAAATAAATAAATACAACACATACATACTTATAAGAAAAGTCATATTCAATCAAATTAATACAAAATTAAATTTAACAAAAGAACACATAAATTCAACACGCGAAATAAAGATCAGATAAAAATCCTGGGAGCTAGAACTAGCTATGGAAAAAGAAGTGTTATGGTGGAAGAAGCGCAGGTCTATTATTATAACCAATAATAAAAATATTTACAAATTTGAATATGAATTGAAGAAACATATAATGGATCTGAGTGCCTTGTGATGGTGTTGTCAATATTCTAGTATGTACTAGATACGATATATTTAGTCTAAGTACGTTATGTTTATTTATTTTATTTTTTTCTCAATTAAGTGAATTTATGTATTATAATTCTTTTTCAGTAATAAACCTAAATAACAAAAAACTGAAGTACCTTTACTTTTAAAGCTTGACACCTGTGAGCTAGTCCCGTTTGGGGATTGGAGAGGCGTGCTTTTCCTATTTAAACGAAGACCGGCACAATGAGAGTGATTATTCCCTGTAGATATTTATCTGTATGTGCTGTGACTGCTGTGTAATATAAAAAACAATGTAAACTTTTTTTATATATCTTATGTAACGGTGCGTATATTTGTGTACGATATTCATTGAAAATAAAACCTCTGAAGCACTTATGAAACTTAAGGGATCGATGAAGCTTTTAAACTATAGTAGGTTTCTGAAAAGACTACCCTAACCCGTTGCTTAAAAGTATTTTCAGGTTACATTAAGGGTTAAAAGGGAGGCGTGAGTACTAAAAAGATTTAGATCTTAGTGGTAACTGGGGGTCGCGTGAGGCTTTCAAAATATGTTTAAAAAATTAAAAATGCTCACAAATACTACATATGTAATAACACTAATAAGATACAGCGACACGATTTCAGTATAGTTAGTACGTTTAGTTAGTTCAGCCATTCTCAATGTGTGTTCCGCGGGACCCTAGGGCTAAAATACTTCAAAAAATACCTACCAAAGGGAGATTATAAGGTTACATCTAAATATTACATTGCAATATGATTATTCATAAATACATATAAATCAGTTTTTTATAATTATATTAAGGACCGCTGAGCTAGTTAAATTTTACTACGCAAAAGCGAGTCGCAAAAAAAAAGTTTGAGAACCACTGCTCTATATAAATAAGACTAGACGAGAATAAGCAAGTTTGCAGTCCATTAACCTCCACTATGCCTGCTTCTGGATATACGCCAGCTACGTTTAATTAAACCGAGTGAATTCTTTTCAGAACACCATTTCAAGTATATACATATAGCAGAGGCTTCGTGTTTGCTCTCGCTCGTACAGTATAACAATAGCTTTGTTGATAGAGGCTCTATTCAAAACAATAGACGCCTTAGGCCCTCAGTGGTTAGTTATTCAACCAATTGGATTAAACGGTTTTTGACCTTCTATCAAAAACAAATGTATCGGAGATTCCCGCAATACATTACTACTAGTGTTATAAATAAAAATAAAATAGTATTATATTATATATCTATACTAATATATAAAGAGGAAACATTTGATTGTTTGTATGTATTGAATAGGCTCCGAAACTACTGGACCGATTTGAAAAATTCTTTCACCATTAGAATCCTACATTATCCCTGATGAACATAGGCTATAGAATATTTTCAAAAATGTTAGGGATTCATATGAAAACTTCAATAGTGTAACCCGAAGTGTGAAAAAAAAATCATTATATTGCGTACGCTGCGGAAATTATTGACAATAGAGCAAAGTTATGTATTACAGTTTTATAGAGGACATCAATATCTACAAAAAAAAGTCTGCGATACCATATGTCTAACTATTACAGTTATGTTACAATAACTACTTTTTCATGTTAAAATGTAAGCTTCATAGTACTTTATATCTTTATTACTACGCGAACGAAGTCGCTGACAACAGCTAGTATTAAATAAAACCTTTGTACTGATTGATTACTGTATAATAGATACCTCCTAATAATAACATAGAAGCACTTAAAATTGTAATTTACTAAGGTCTGTATTCAAGGGGGCTACTCAGGCGCACGAACTTCGAACGAAAATAACGGGTCCATAATTATTTACGAAATTACGGATTTGACAGCAACTTCACGACGGATACGCTACTCAAGGCTTATTTTACGGACGTTTGACAGGACTTTATATGGGCTTATATAGTATGTCAGTCAAAATTCACGTAAGCTACAGATTTAGGATAAAAATTTAGGATATGCCTCGCGGACGTTGTTTCATCTGTAAGTGCTTTTTACTTGAATGTACATTCTGCGCTTAAATACGTCGCTTATTTCAAAATAATCGAAATAATGCATGTGCCGCAGTTTTAACGATCTATATGAAAATGTCACGGATCTTGATTTATTCCATTTGAAGCCTAAGAAGCTCAAGTCTATTTTGCACTTGGCTTTCCTATAACACTCTATGTTCGAGCAGCAGACTGGCATTCGTATTTAATCATTAATGTATATAGTTTTCTTCAGATGCTTATCACAACTATTAGGTTAACAAACTTAGCTTTATTTCTCTAGTCTAGTGTAGTTGTTACTTCCATGTTATGGTTTGTTAACTGTCTGTTTGTGTATGTCTAAATAAATAAATAAAAATATGACTCTACGCTCGAGTACGATTCTGAAATAAACGTCCACTAAATCCCGTTTCGTGTAATCATTTCTTGTGCGTCATTTTTGAATATGGGATTAGAACTATTACTGTTACTTATTTGTATAATATAAACAAAACGTTTCTGGTCTTGGTTTTAAGGGTCTCTGCTGGCCTGGTTCTGGGGGGCTACTCAGGCGCACTTCGGACGTAAATACGGACGTTTCCTACTCAGGAATAATTACGTAATCATCCACGAAATTACAGATTTGACAGCGACGTCATTTCGAATAGGTCACACAATGCTTATTTTACGGACATTTGACAGGACTTTTTACGGGCTTATGTGTCAAAATTCACATAAACTATAGAAGTGACGGCCGTATCACGAAACTTCGGATATGCCTGAGTAGCCCCCCTGATACGTTCTTTACCGGGCATCCTAGCTTGATTAATGTCACAATATATATTTATGTTACTATATGTTTTAAAATTATTATATTGTTATGAAAATATGAAAACCCTAAATTATGAATAAATATTTAGAAATTGAATTATTGGAAGAACAGTAAGCCTTTTATTAATTAATTTAAAACAGAAACGACCTTTCTGTTCATATTTATTTATGTATTAAAACATTTCGTTTAGATGTATTAAGTAATTTTTTATTGTAATTAAGTTTTTTAAATAGGTTTTTATTATTAAGTTGACCTTTTATGGTATTGTTGTTGAATGATGGTTAATTAATTACGATATTGCACAATTAATTGCCTTTATAATTTTTGTAGAGAACAGTGGGCTTATCATGAATTTTAGTCTGGCTTTCGTACCGAGTTCGCTTCAAGCGATTTGTATGGAAATTTGAGCAGCGCCACCGCATGCGGAATTGGAACTACGATATTTTAGATACTTTTTGTTAATTTTCGAACGTCTCGATCTTTCGTTCATTTGATAGATTGCTGGTGCTCGTTGGTCGTTAGTAAAAATTCATGATCCCGATTGCTAACGGATCCGTTTTACTTGTGACAGCTCGATTTGAAAGCCAGACTAAATTCGTGATAAGCCCACATAGAAATAACCCCGAAATGATGATATTAGGAACTTTTAACCGAAAACGATTGACCGTCACTTTAGCATTTGGTAGTAATTGTCAAAGTTTATGTTGTTTTTTATATATTCTTTAATGTGTATCTTTATGTCCTAACCTAAATTAATATATTAATTAAATGGATATAATATTTTCTGCGTAAAATAAATAAAAAACTGAAAAAAAAGTCCTTCATACGAAAACGTTTTTTAAAAAAAGACCACATTACACGTGCTTATAATCTAAAAAAAACTCGTTCTGAAATTTTAATTAAAACTGAAACTCACCTGAAAAACGTTTCAGTCATGTCATTTCGTTATAAAACGAATGAAATTAACACAAAAATCCCACAAAAATAATAGCATCATTTAATTGAAGCACAACTTTCCCATGTACATTTTACACACTCACTTTAATTGAAAAGTTTACGCGAGCTTTTCGTATTTTGGATATTTGGAGGCTTCGCGCGGGTGTTTTGAGGCTACGGCTGGTGGGTACTGCCGCTGTCGGTTGGGCGATCAACGTACTGCGCAAGTCAGTGTCACTAACATAGTACAAGGAAAGTTAATCATATAAACAGCGAATTCTGCGACATTTCACAAGAATTGCTACATCAACCTACAATTTCTGTTAATATTATTTTCATTTTGTTACATTATATAATAACTTTATTACTTGACTTCGGTCGTCATCAGAGGCGGCTCGTCCTAAAGAGCGCTGGTGCAGTGCACTCCCACGAAAATTACAGAACTTATATTACAGCGGCGTAGATATAGGTAATATAATATACTATTGTATAGGCATAGTAGAATAGAATGAATGTAATGTAAGGATAGTATGTATTATGAAGAAATATAGATTACATCTGTAATTTTCGTGGGAGTGCACTGCACCAGCGCTCTCTAGGACGAGCCGCCTCTGGTCGTCATGAAAGATATTTCTGCAATATCAATCTAACTTAACACTAGATTTACCAGACCAGTCAAAATGACTGGTCTTGCAAGATCAAATTAAAATTCCCACTGCGTGTAACATTTTCTTTAATTCTTCTAATCTTCTTTAATTTATAACAGAAGAATTATTTTTATGAATTTTATATATATTTGTAACAAGTATATACTATTTTGGTTTTAGTAGAAATACGTATATTTAAGCCGGTAAATCTAGTGTTAACCCAACAAATTATTTTCAAGAATAATTTGTTGTCACCTGTCAAAAAGTTAAATACACTTTTTTGACATATGAAATATCTATTTTTTATAATAGTCCGGTTTTTTATTGCTTGTTTTTTTGACATGAGGATTTATGTGTGAATTAAAATTTTATAATTTCTTATTGAATACTCGACATTGGCAGAATTGTCTTTAATAGATATCTGAGGTCATCAATAAAAGAAGAAGTATAATAATCTGACATGTAAACATTGTATGAAAACGAGGTTATGATAAATTTACTGATTTTTAATGAATTTTTTTGACATGAACATTTACGTGTGAATTAAAATTTTGTAATCTCTTATTGGGTTTTTGCCCGAATACTCGACATTGGCAGAATTGTCTGAGGTCATCAATGAAGAAGAAGATGATGAAGAAGACAAATTTACTACTCTCAAATTACTTTATCCACGATTAGCAGACTGTGTTAATGACATCTCTAAGCAAGAATTTCTAGTAGATATTAAATTCACATATTTTATTGTATATCTACAAAGTATAGTTGAACAAATACCATATTTAAAATACGTTTTAAAAATGCATCCGTTCCCCGTTCGTAATGCAGCACGTATGCATATTTTCTTCGGATATTTTAAAATGCGCGGTGCATTCCCGCGGGCATATTATGTTGCTTGCCCCGTTTATTATATCTACTGACATTTACTAACATTTTTTACTTCTAACTTTTATAGGGTTGTGCTTTATTACCAATAACACAGACACAGAAAATTTCTGACCTGGAGGTCAAAAGCAAGCAATCAAAGAGTTTTCTTGTGGTATTCTTCTCGTCATACGCCTTTTCAAAGTCACGGTAGAGTGTAACGACCTTTAGTACCTATGCTAATAAATTCATTTCATTTCAATCAATACACCAGTCTTACACCAGCCGAATTTCTTGTGGTCTTCTTGTCGTCATACGCCTTTCCGAAGCCATTATAGATTCTGACGATGAGCAAGCGCACACCTTTAGTGCCTATGTTAATAAACGATTTTCATTTCATTTCATTTCAACAACCACGATGGCTGACATTCTTTCCAACCATAGTAAACCCTACTGAGTTAAATTTATTTCTTAATTAAATCCACGAAAATGTTTTCATACCTTAGCATAGAACGCTGTGATGGATAATCTAACCACACATGAAAGGACAATCCATTGTCAACAAATAAAATCCAAACTACTTATGTACACATGCTAACGTATAACTCAATCATCTAAGCATGATTAAATGGTCATTTGAATCATAGTCACTTAGTAAGATATTCGCAATCTAACAAGAAACCTATAAACTGTTTTCAGCAACTTTGCACATAGACATGGTAGCCTATTGATAGGTGACGTTTCAATAGGAAAAATATATCCCTACTAATATAAATGTGAATGTGAGTTTGTTTGTTACATTTTCACGCAACAACTACTTAACCGATCATCATGAAACTTTGTATACATATTTCTGGAGGTACTACAAGTAACATAGGATACTTTTTATTTAAAACTAAAATATTTTTTATTATAGTTTCCAATTGACTATAATTTCAGCTATTTCCGTCTGTCATTTTTATATATGCAGCACATATACAACTATTTGAATTTTTAAGGTTAGGAAACATCATTGTCGGTAGTAATTTTTAAAGATTGATAATCGCAACCAAGCAAGAAAATATAGCCATCATATTGATTCATTTCTATTGAAATGATCTCTGATACTTATTTAATGACTTAAATCAAAGCTAGTCTGCCTTTCATTTTATTTTTTTTGAACTCTCCGAGTAATTTGCAAAGTTTTATTAAATTTTTATTGTGCACCCTTTTTTTATTATTTTTTCATAAATACAATTCAGGTATTTAATTCCCTTTGATATTGAAATTAATTTTAGCATGAACTATGTATAATAATAAGTTATTATTATTATTTTTATAATAAATAAATAAATGTTACCACAGACAGATGCCTGCGTGCAAAATTCAGCTTCACTATGCCTGCTTGGGGAAACGAATATGCTCCGTCTAATTTCACAGGGCTGTTCATGTTCATCGTGTCGAGATCTCACGTTCGATTCCTGGTTTCTGAGGAATATTCGTTTATTTATTAACTTAGTACATCTGTTTGGCAGGCTTTAAATATTTATTAAGAAAAAAATGTGAAGGCAGGTATACATTAATAAGATACTATAACATATATAAAAAACATAACAACTGTCAAATAATTTACATAGATACATCCCTACTAATATTATAAATGTTGTGTCACGCAACAACTACTTAACCGATCATCATTAAACTTTGTACACATATTTTTGGAGGTACTAGAAGTAACATAGGATACCAACTTTTTATTTAAAAACAAAAATTATTTTTTACTATAGTTTCCAACAGACTATAGTTTCAGCTGTTTGGAATCATATTGATTTCTATATATTTATATACATAAACAGACATACAAAGTCATACATACGATATAAGTATGATGTCAGGAATATCATGAGTTCTTGTATAGGTATGCGAACAGTAGTTCATAATTAATACGTGCTATAAATTTGTGTTTGTTAGTTTCAGTTTTTGTAATACTTTTCTTATTAAAATATAGTTCTACTAAAATTAATATACTATATATGTAGATATATGTATAAAAATAAACAAAGGAATAAACGTGATACCTATCTACATGCCAGTATTGCTTGTACATAAAGGGAAAATCAACAACATAAAACCTTAGAGGAAATGCGCAGTCTCTTAGATGTCAAAGCCTTTTTATGTGCGAGCAGGAAATGGAACCACAAGGAGATGACTGAGAACAAGTTACGATGAGCTATTCCCACGTTTCAAGGGTTTTACAATAATACGGATGACTTGACTTGTACAGTTCTGCTATTTATTAGTTTTGAATAGAGGTCGCTTTCAAGCGAAATAACGAGGTAACATAATCGCGTTTCGAGATACCATGTAGCGAATTTTTTCAGCTAAATTGTGAAATGAAATGAAAATCGTTTATTAGCATAGACACTAAAGGCGTGCACTTGCTCATCGTTAGACTCTATCGTGACTTCGGGAAGGCGTATGGCGAGAAGAATATCACAAGAAACTCGTCAAGTGGATGCCTAACTCAGCAATAGAACAAGCTATCATAACGCAGAAAAATAGTCTCACTTGTAAAAAATTGACTTAAAACTTCAATTGAAATTGACGAAGCTGGCTTTACGCCAATCGAACCATGGCCGAATGGATGAAGGCCTAAGCAATTGGAGCGAACAATACAACTGCCAAATTGTATAATACCATTGTACAGTAATACCCCGCTTTACGCGACCCCGTTATGCGCGGTTTCACTATTCATTTTTCGCGCTCAATTGCCCCGCATTACGCGAAAGAGTGCGTATAAACATAATGTAGTCATCAACTTCTCTATGGTCGCGGGAATTTCAGTTAACGCGATTTTTTCCCGAACGTATCCCTCGCGTAAAGCGAGTTTATCAATCTTTCTGTGTATCAGTTAGGTGTTTCAGTTGAACACTTGGAGCCGAAATGCAGTGTTAAATATCATTATTAGAATCCATACTAATGGTTTTTTATTGTAAAAAATCTGGCTTCATATTAATGCGAAATAGTTTGCCGCCATATATGTTACCTACTCAATTTCGTAATATATTAATGTTCCGGAGTATTTACTTGACAGTTCGATGTAATATTATTATTTTCTTACATTGTCATAATTGTACTCCTTTAGTGAAACCAATGGTTGGTTGTGTATTTTTTTATTGATATTTTGCTATTTATGCGTTGTTTCTCATAGTTCATGTTTAAAAAAATTAATCTTGAAAGTTCTGGAAATTAAAATAATGCCTGTCTAAGGTTTTTTTTGTAGATACAGTATGATTGTATATTTGCATAAACAACGATAGATAATATTATTTCACCCTGAAAAGGATATCTGTAATGAAGTAAATGAGCAACTCGGAAATTAATCTTAAAGACAGATTTCCTTTAGAGACAATTTAAATTATATTCGCTTATTATTCTAATACTAGCTGTTGCCCGCGACTTCGCTCCCGTTAAGAAGTATTATTATTAATTAGGTATAGTTTTTGCGGCTTTATTTTTGTTTAGCGTGTGTAAAAACGTCTTCATCACAGTAACTCCAATCTTTAATTTCAGTTCAATCAGTCGAAAATCTAATAAGATTTATACAAACTTTCATCCCCTATTTTATCCCCTTAGGGGTGGAATTTTTCAAAATCCTTTCTTAGGGGATGCCTACGTCATAGTAGCTTTATGCATGCAAAATCTCAGCCCGATCGGTTTAAAATTGACAAAGTTTCATACAAACTTTCATCCCCTATTTTATCCCCTTGGGGGCAGAATTGATCAAAATCCTTTCTTAGCGGATGCCTACGTCATAACATCTACCTGCATGCCAAATTTCAGCCCGATCCGTCCAGTGGTTTGGGCTGTGCGTTGATAGATCACTAAGTCAGTTAGTCAGTCAGTCACCTTTGAGTTTTATATATATAGATTTAATTAGTTTTCAGTTATTTTTATTAAATAAATATGTTTAAAATGTATTTTAAATACTTGTATGCCACGTGATAAGAAATGTACGTATTTGCATGATGTTAAGGCTTAGATCAGGGTATTTTTAATGTGAATTACATAAAATTGCATCGTTGTATTGATTCTGAATATAGAAAGGATGCTATAAATGAAATAAAAAAAAATCGGTTGTCTGTAAAGTCGGTTTACTGACGATAGTTGAACGTGACAACGTCTTAAGAAAATACTGATGGAATGGTAGCATTTTTCAAAAGAAAATTTTAATTTCATTTGTTTAATAGATTTGTATGTATATTGCTTAATATACAAGAAAACACTGACCAATGTCACGAGCCGCCTCTGAAGAGCTCACTCAAGTAGGAGAGAGACGGATGTCGAACGCTGCCGAACGCGAAAGCCGATTGTGCCTCTTTGTCGCTCGTTCCGCGCTCTCGCTTGCACTTCAAGTCTTACATGGAACGCCTCAGAGCGAGGTAACG
Organism: Tineola bisselliella; assembly: GCA_028551675.1. Classification (NCBI taxonomy): domain Eukaryota; kingdom Metazoa; phylum Arthropoda; class Insecta; order Lepidoptera; family Tineidae; genus Tineola; species Tineola bisselliella. The sequence continues at coordinate 105,709 of JAPWLS010000117.1, forward strand.
CCGCATGAGTCATGTTTTTTCGTGCGTGCAGCCGGCTCAATCGAATTAGAAGACGTTGTCACGTCAAAAATAAAGAACTGAAAAAGCTTGTTAACAAACAAATTAAATGTTTTGAAACATCCATTCTTAAACCTACAAAAATTTCGCAATAAATCAACCGATTCCTGAATCTCCGTAACAACCGCAACTGTGTGTTTTATGTTTTACCCTTATGTGTCACCTGTATGGCCAAAGCTTTAAGGTCGAATTTAAAACGGAACTCCTGAAAATGTTGTGTACATATTGGATTATTTTTACAGTCAGACCCTTTTCTTTATTTTATCTTAAACCTGAAAGGGATTTGTGTTGAAATTTAACTCGGATTTAGATGTGGGTCCTGAAACAACTGAATTCGACTTCAAACTTAACCTTCTATTTGTCTTTTAAAATTCTTATTTATAAGCAATATATTTATTTTATAACGGTATAAATTTATTTATTTATTATCGAAGAAATTGTCAATAAATTTGTTGTTTTTTTTCATATCATCAGTGACTTTTCACTCTCTTCATATACACAAGATAGAAGTTAATCTTGGCTTCCCTGTACATGTGGCTGATCTGATCAAAAAAGATCATTCCAGAGCGCCCTCTTCCGACAAATGAAAGAGATATATTATTTAAAAAAAATATATACTTCATCACATTTATCACATTTTTAAGACTTCTGGTCAAACATTTTATTAATTCTTTTGTTTATTAAATTCACTTCATAAATATGTATGTATTTAAGTATATATTATTATTTATTATTTTATGTATTGTGTAGATTTAGTTATTATTTTGTTTTCATTGCATTGAATATCACCGCTCACACCGACAGAGGTTAGCTGGTAGATAATGCCGATGGCATTAAGCTCGCCTGTGATTTTTTTTGCAATAAAGAATCTATTTGTTTTTATTTATATTGACAAAAAAAATTAACTTTTATAATATTTTTATAGTTTCCTTGGTTTAGAATGTGGGTAATCCCTACTAATATTATAAATATGAATGTGAGTTTGCTTGTTACGTTTTCACGCAACAACTACTTAACCGATCATCATGAAACTTTGACAGCATATTTTTGGAGGTACTAGAAGTAACATAGGATACTTTTTATTAAAAAATAATAATATATTTTTTACTATAGTTTCCAATTGACTATAGTTTCAGCTGTTTGGAATCATATTGGTTCATTTCTATTGATACTTATTTAATAACTTAAAAGCTAATATATTATAAGGGCAGTGATTATCGCGTAACTTTCAAAATTTTTTACCAAATAATTTATTATCCGAGCAAAACCAACTCTTCGTGAGACTATAAAATATATGAAGTAGAGATAAGTTTTTACGACCGCTCCACGGTTTTTGTGGTCTGTTCAAAACTAGTCGGGATCTTTTTTCTTTTATTCTTTCATTCTTGCGGGACGAGGGAATCTTAAGTTTTTTTTTAATATAAAAAATTATGGAACATAACCCATTTAGTTAACTATAGTATAGACCAGCGGTTTTCAAACTTTTTTGGCGAAGGAAAAAGCCTTAATATAATTATAAAAGACTGTAATTTATATGTATTTATGAATAATCATATTGCAAAGTAATATTACGTAATATTTAGTTGGAATATTTAGATGTAACCTTCGGAACACCACTTTGAGAATGGCTGGTATAGACGATGCTTGAAGGAATATTTACAAATATTTTTTTAAAGTTTAACAATTATATTTACATTTTGTCATTATACAATGTTATTTTTTATAATTTTTTATTCGTATTTTATCAGTTTTGCAAATTTTTAGATCTTATTATACGCTTTGATATCATTCAAAACACCCACTGGTTGATTTTTTATTGATTTAAAATATATTTTTAACAAAACGCAATCCGTCTTTTGTTAAATTGTTGCAAACTTTCTTTTTATATGAAAATATTTTTACTGTAAAAGGTTCATTGAAACATTGCGTAGTTAATTTAGTGGAAAAAATGTCGCTAACAATCTTAAAGTTTAGCAGTTTAACAATTTTGAAAGTTATTCATTGTGTATTGAAATATTAAATATTTTAATTCTCTTTTTAAACACATAACTTATGGTTACAATCCCATTTTTATTAACGAGCGTGGTTCTTAGTTGAATCCAATTGTCAAGCGGTCTAATAGCAGTATAAAGAAAAAGGTAATTTAATAAAGGTTATTTTTAAGTATTATTAAACTTTGTTGTTGTTTCTACATTTGGTAATACATTGTAATGGATTGTTATTCACACAAGGAGATTAGTTATACACTATCTCCCCACCACAAATAAATAATTTATTGCAAAAAATAAATTAACATAGACGAGCTTAATGCCGTCGGGCATTATCTACCATCTAATCTTTATCGGTTTGAGCTGTGATATTCGGTGCAATAATAACTAAATCTACACAATACATACATTACATACATGGGCGTAGCCAAGGTGGGGCAGGGTGGGGCACTTGCCCCACCCTGGTTCTGCCCTGTAAGGCATATAATCAATCTTTAAAAACTTAATTATCTAGGTACTAACTACAATACTTAATATCTGTAAGAAAGTTCACACTCGACAGTAGGCAGTCAACACAAAAAACATTAACCGGGGTAAAACCTCGGGTAATAGTTATATTATTTTAGTTAAATGTATGATTACATATAATAATAATATATAGTTAAATATATTAGATACATATTTATTTAAAAAAAGAATTAAGAGATATTTTGTTTTAAGATAAAATGTTTGGTCGGAAGTCTTTTAAAAATGTGATAGGATAGATCAGCCATAAAATAGCGACGGTAAAAATAACACCAAGCACAATGCAAGTAACAGCTACGTAGTAACAGGGTGGCTACTCAGGCGCACAATTTCGGTCGAAAATACGGAAGTTTTCTACTCGCGAACACTTACGTAGCCGTAATTATTTACGAAATTATGGATTTGATAGCGACGTCATGACGGATAGGCTACTCAAGGCATATTTTACAGAATTTTGTCAGGACTTTTTACAGAGGTGACGGACTTCGGATATGCCTGAGTAGTCCCCCAGATCTCCGCATACATCGAATATATAAAACGAAATACGCACAAAAAGCATCTCCCAAATTACAAAGAGGGAGTTCCACAAAAAATATAAGCACAATATAAAAGTATTTGAGGCTGATATGATCATAAAATAGCAGATTTAGTGATTCAATGTTAAGAGTTACTCCTACGTTTTTATTTGACATATACACAAATATAATATATCTTTTGTTTAAAATATAATATATCTTTTGACTTCAATATATATTTATTGATATAAAAGTCATACAAAGAGATAAAATAAATATTTAAATATCTGATAAAAGACAAAATGCGTCAAATTAGTGTTAATATATTTTTATCTTGTTCTTAAATTTTCAGCATTCCCAAGGCTTGAAATTGATTGTCAGGTATCGTCTTATATTGACAATGCCCCTATACAGCAGCTATTCTTCTACGTCACAGTAGATTTATTATATACTAGCATTTAAGTCATTAAATAAGTATCAGAGATCATTTCAATAGAAATGAATCAATATGATACCACAGCTGAAACTATAGTAAAAATCAATTTTTTTTAAATAAAAAGTATCCTATGTTACTTCTATTACCTCCAAAAATATGTGTACAAAGTTTCATGATGATCGGTTAAGTAGTTGTTGCGTGAAAACGTAACAAACAAACTCACATTTAGGGATTATTATGACATTAGTATGTAAGTGGACAATGCCAGTATATAGCAGCTAAACTAATTTGATAATAAATTATTTGATTTGTTTTATTATAATAAAAAATATATATAATATAATGAGTGTTTTAAAAATTATTATGAACAATACGTGGAACGACCATTCCAAACACGACTTCCGTTCATTTGTTTTCTCCAAAATTCAAGATGGCCGCCGTATTTAGAAAAAAAAAACAATAAAATATATAACTTTTTAATAATACAAAATAATCAAAAGTATATTTACGGTGATTTTGTATAAAAAATAATTATTCATTAATTTGATTTATTTACAAACAAGCTACATATATAAATAATGTAGAACTGACATAGTATCCCGGAAACCGCTTGACGTACAAAGATGAAATTTGGCAGGGAGGTAGTTTTATAGTTAGTAGATAGCTAAGAACGGATTTTGCGACAGATGTGTGATAGGCATTGTCTGTTGACTGAAATATGAAACATCATTAAACTTCATAGTACTATATATCTTCATTACTACGCAGACGCAGTAATATATATTTATGTAATTAACGCCTATTGTCATAAACGTCCTTGATTGATTGTAAATAAATGTGTTAAGACGCATCCGAAAGCTTTATCCGCGATAAAGCACATTTGAGCTTACCCCCGTCACACTGCTAAGAAAAGTCATTTATATGAACCAAAACCTAGAAGGTACAATCGACGAAAAAATTTACTGCGCACTTGATGTTTTTTTAACTTAATAAACAGACTTTTATTTTTTGAATGTATAGTTAGTAACAAAATAGGTTATAAGATAGTATGTTTTTTTTAAATGTAATAAGTAGTAGTTTCAAGTGGTAAAGCTGTATTTTTTCCGATTGTACTTAAGTAGTTATGTCAATATATCATTGAAATGCGGAAACGTGAAGCATTAGCATGTAAGATCAATTCGTTCGTCCATTTCTGAAGCCTTTTTTTATTTTCTCTTATAAATTATTCCACACTGGAGTTATTTATACACCCAATAAAGAATGGATGTTTTAAGCGAAAAAAAAAACCCTAAAAGCACTGTTTATTGTCTGCGTATTGTATTATTATGGTGGTGAATTATCGCACCTAATACATTCATAATAGAATTCATTGTTTTGTAGTTTATTGTATTTTTTAAAGATTAGCTTAAAAAGAAGCTGCAGTACATGGAGAACAAAAAAAAAGAATTCTGCAAACATTTATTAAGTTCAATTAACGTGGAACGTTATTGATAAATTTTATTAATTGAAAAAAAAAACAATAAAAACAAGCAAATGTAATAAAAAAAAAGTATGAAAATAACAAAAGTTGAAAAAAAAATGGCAAAACATGTTAACAAAGATAGCATTCATCTTTGTTTATTTAATTTTGTATACCAAAAGGCTCTCTGTGAATAAACAACGAAACACGTTGACATTTCACAGTTCTAAAAATATGCGCTGAAAATATCCTGAAACCTCACATGAAACACGTTGATAGTGATGTATTTATAAAGCCTTTACTCTGATAGCCTTTTCTATTTTAAACTGAAAGCAGAATACTTAGATTTCCCGCGCATAGTAAGCCAAGGAAACACTTGCACGTTATCTATTGGTAGGATTCAATCAATGTACAGCGAAGAGAACTACTACCACATATTATTGTCTTCGCTATGCCGGCCAATACTGACAGAACATGCTCTTATTAGTTGGGCTACTTCCAAAACTTCCTCGCAAATAATAAAGTGGCATCTAACCACAAAAATGACACCTAACCTCAAAAATTCAAATAGTTTTATACTGCATATATATAAAAATGACAGACGAAAATAAAAATAAATATAGAAAAATTCCAAACAGCTGAAACTATAGTCAATTGGAAACTATAGTAAAAAAATAATTATTTATTTTAACCTCCAAAAATATGTGTACAAAGTTTCATGATGATCGGTTAAGTAGTTGTTGCGTGAAAACGTAACAAACAAACTCACATTCACATTTATAATATTAGTAGGGATAGGGATATATTATCTTTTATTAACTTACATAATATTAATTTGTGCTGTACTAACATTATATAATAGCGTATAATTTTGTTTTGTACCACAATTATTCCATTATTATTATTATTATAACGAGCGCTCGTCTCGCTTCGTGCTTTAATTCTAAAGTACCGACACTTCCTTTTCATATTTCATTTTAAACATTATTTCAACCCTAAAGTAATTAAAAGTTTTTTTTCCTACGATATTTCGATAGTTTTGCAGCATCATAATGTGTGTGTGATTGGAAAAATCAATAAAATATAAATACTAAATAGAAATTTGGCATTGAGAAGGGATGTAGCAATAAAAACATGAAGCATCGGAATGAAGATGTGTTCTTCATGAATAATTGAGTTTGGGAAGGAAACAGTCGTGAATCGATTCTCCTGACCGAATCACAAGATATTTACGTGCAACTAGAAGTTTATATATCGTGAATAGATGCGGCAAATTATTATATAGGTATGGCTCTGGCCTGAGGTACCTAATCAAATCTAAAAAACTTAATTATCTGTTTTGTATAATTCGAATTATACATACAGATACAGGATGCTATAGGGTGCGGGTGTAATCTTTTTGTATGAAAAAATTAATTAATTAAAATTCTGCAAAAAATACCTACGAAAGGAAGATTATAAGGTTACATCTAAATATCCCAACTAAATATTACGTAACATTACATTGCAATATGATTATTCATAAATACATATAAATCAGTTTTTTATAATTATATTAAGGCGTTCTCCTTTGCCTTAAAAGTTTGAGAACCGCTGATTTAAAGAAACAACAGGGTAACGAGAGGAGTGTGCCTTGTTAATTTGGACAGAGCACATTCGTCTCCTCAAACCGGCATAGTGGACATATGTCTGTGGTAACAGTTGTCTATGCTCATGGACCGCACTCTAGCTTAACATCAGGCGGAGTGTGGTCATATGCTGGGGCTATCAATAAAAAAAAAACATGTTTGTCTAACCCTTGTCCTAATAATTATAATAAGAGCATTTTAACTACATTTAACGGCTTACTATAAACCGTAATACGTTCATACGTTTCTTTATTTACATTTCTTCGTAGCTTCACGTGTCGGGCTGTTATTTCGTATTCGAATAACGGTCTAGCTGTTCTAGTCATTTGTGAACCCACTGTATTGGTTATTTGTCGTAACCATATTTGTAGTGGATCTCATATCCAAGGACTCTATCATTTGTGATAAAACCCTGTACGTAGTATAACCTGTTAACATATGTAGTATGTTTATTGAAAATATACGAGTAATTAACCGTATCATTAATTTTTTTTCAATTATTAGTTAGATGAATATCTTACTGATAAAAATGCTTGGACATAATCTATGTCATTTTATGTTTACCCTTAGATATACAATAGGATGACAAGCCCTATACAGCAGCTATTCTTCTGCATCATAGTAGATTTATTATATATCATTATGTCATTAGTATGTAAGTGAACAATGCCAGTATACAGCAGCTAAATCAAATGGATAATTATTAAATTTTTTTAATGCATATTTGTATTTGTATTGACGAGTAAAAGCGCTATATTGGAGCCCATTTACTAAAAGTAAATAAATAAAAAAATGAATTGTTTCTGAGATACTTAATACAAAAACGAACAATCTACACAAACAAACTATGCACAATAATAACTTTAAATTGTGTTTCGTAGAGCCTACCATGTCAACAGGATCCAGAAATCTCTTTTTTAAATTGTCAAATATTTCGATATTTGGATCAAGGTAAGACAACACATCATCTGTCAGCCAGATTAAAAGACCGCGTAAGTTTATCAATTTCAGTATCGCTTCTGCTGAAAAAAATTCAATCAAGCGACCGACTTACATCATTGAATATTTAAACAGCATATTTCTGAATAATGGTTGGAAACTTTAGTAATTTTCCCCAAAAACGGGCTAATACACTTCGCGCACAAGTTCTCTGTCGCGTAACCAAAAACTTTACACTTTTAAGAATTAACTTTTAATTTGACGTCTTTGACAACTTTTAATAAGTATTACTAAACCTGTCTCCTTCACTCCTTCGTTTTTCTCTGGAATAATTACTTGTTGAATCTTGTCAGTGTAAAATTTCCGTTTTTTTTTTCTCCCCCGACTATTTTTAGGATAATTTCGTCCGCGGCTGATGAAGTAATTAATTAAGTTGATTAAAATTAACTTTGACTTCTTTCCTGGCTTGCTTTTTCAAGGAGTTTCAGCAATTTAGAGATGGCGAGTTTGTTTTCTTGGATTAAGTTATTTAAAATTAACATAGTTCGAACTAATTAGTATTTTGGCAGTTTTTAGTTCTTTTATTGATATAAATTCAAAATATAATTCTACATCTCATGAAAAAAATATTTAACATTTTCTTAATGGTTTCTGAGATACTCAATACAATAACGAAGAATCTACACAAACAAACTATACACAATAACAATTTTAAATTTGTTTTTTTATATACAACTAGCTTTTACACGCGGCTTCGCTCGCATTTAAGTCATTAAATAAGTATCACAGATCATTTCAATAGAAATGAATTGTAACGGCACGTGTCTGGACGAAGGACAGAACGTGCTGAAACGCTATGTAACATCACGTATCTGGACCACGCACAGAATATGCTGAAACGCTATGTAACATCACGTACCTGGACCACGCCAGAATATGCTGAGACACTACATTCTACCACGTCACTCGAGGTATATATAAACACGCTCCTCGAGTGACAAGTCAGTTCACAAGTCAGTTCACTTCAGTCAGCTCACTCCAATCAACACTCCATAATGTAACCAATAAATAATATTTACATCTCAATTTGGCTTTGGCTCTGATTCCTGTACCACCCAAGAAAAGACCTTTTAACATTGGTGACCCCGACGAACACGCAAGAGAAACACCTTTAACAGAATCAATATAATCAAAAACAGCTGAAACTATAGTCAGTTGGAAACTATAGTAAAAAATAATTTGTTATTTTTTAATAAAAGGTATCCTATGTTAGTTCTAGTACCTTCAAAAATATGTGGACAAAGTTTCATGATGATCGGTTAAGTAGTTGTTACGTGAAAACGTAACAAACTCATGTTCACATTTCTAATATTAGTAGGGATTTTTGATTACAATAGCAAAAAATTACAAGTTTTATCGCAAGTTAAGTGAATATCGCCTCAATCAGGTCATATTGTACCGTGTAGGCTGTTAGATTTTTGACGTGCGATGTTCACCCTACGAGTCCGGGGTGTTCCGCATTAATCAGACTTATCTGCGGAGGAGATCGCCCCCGAAACGTGTCCGGCATAAATCTTTGTTAACAACATAATAACTACATTATGACGTCATTGTTTTATCTATCAACTTGTGTAATATAACATTTATATAAACTATATTTTATCATGTCAAATTAACAATAATAATAAATTTTATTGTAATTAATGCATAGCTTAGTATTAACTACTAAGAATGAGAGTTGTACTTGAAAGTTGAAACTACATTCATAAACAATAATTAATTTATAAACATAATTCCCTTCAATTACTTGAAAATAAATTATAATAAAAAACAACACTAAGTCTATTGTTTTTTTTTAATTTACAACAAACATAAAAAGGTTACAAATTTTACATAAAATGTGTATATATTAATATCTTAGATTTATAAATAGATAAACTAATTTAAAGTCCTTGTGCATTGTATTATCATATATGTGATTACTTCAATCCGATATTTTGAAAGTCAAGTCAAGTCAGATAAAAAATAAATCTACCCCCAAAACAGTTAAGAAGCAACCCTAGCAAGGCATCATCTGAACAAATCACTTTTGCTAAATCGTGACAAATGATGGAAACAGGAAATAGCACTCAATACAATTGACATTGCAAAGAGGAAACGGATATCTCCTGACATATAGTCGTCGTGATAGTCCAGGCGCTTCTTCACTTCCTGTTGGATTCACTGCTTCGCTAAAACTTTGCCCATTTCCGTATATTGTCTTTGGAATTTCGAGAAAGAAAAGCTTTTACTTTGTGTTGAGAGATTATGAATTAAACTTTATATTTAAGTGATTAATTCTACGAAAAAAAAAACTGAAAAGAAACGTCTATGAAGCTTCAGGAAACGAATGTGCACCGTCTATATGGAAGTTACTAAGAATATTAAAATATCAAGGTTCTGTAGCACACTTTTTTTTTGTTGCAACACTATCACTTAGTTATTATTTAAATCCTTGTGTTATTTCTTCCGAAGACAATAAAACAATATTTATGTATTACTTTTTTTTTTATTGATAGCCCAGCATATGACCACACTCCGCTTGATGTTAAGCTAGAGTGCGGTCCATGAGCATAGACAACTGTTACCATACTATGCCGGTTTGAGGAGACGAATGCGCTCTGTCCAAATCAACAGGGCACACTCCTCTCGTTATCCCGGCTACTTCCAAAGCTGATCCCGAAACGCGACTAGGTCACTTCACGGGTGTTCCGCTTGAAAGTGGTGGTACTTCCCCAGGACGGCATACTGGGCTAATGCCATCATCAGTCTGCCTACCACTCTTTTAACAATATTTAAACTTTTTGTCTTTAAAATTCAAAATTATTGCCCGAAGTAACAAAATATACCAAATGTGTATTTCGTACATATATGTTCCCAAACTAATGCATCTGCAGAAACTATAATTTATAGTCTGTGATGTCATGTGCTTGCAATATGCGATCTGGCCACATGCCAATAAACGATAAGAATATAATACGTCATTTTCGTTCATACAGGTATATGCTTTAGAAAGAATTGTGATTGTGATACTCAGTGCTTGTAAATAACCTATTGAGCACTTTAATCTTTTTTTCGTTTATATCAGCCATTCTCAAAGTTGTGTTCCGCGGAACCCTAGAGCTAAAGTACTGCAAAAAATACCTACCAAAGGGAGATTATAGGTTACATCTAAATATTACATTGCAATATGATTATTCATAAATACATATAAATCAGTTTTTTATAATTATATTAAGGCTTTTTCCTTCGCCAAAAAAGTTTGAGAACCGCTGATTTATATTATTGTATGATGATAAATATGCATTGTATTGTTTTTACCCTTACATCCATCATTCTGTCCTATCTAACCCTATTTGTGCACTGGATACTAAGTTTTTAAACAATGGGCTAGTTCCATAAGTTCCAGTAATGAAATAAAACAATTGAAATCAGTTTAAAATGCATTTATTGCCAGAAAATCTTATCAACATTGCAAATGGCAGAACTTGTATGGAGTAACAACACGTCTGTGGCAAATTTTTGATAAGAACCGCTGGAACTGCAAATCCACCAGGTTCACCGAGGGATTAATGCCTGTATCTTTAATTTTCTCAATTCCGCTTCATTGACAGGTGTTCCATGAAGTGCAATGTTATGCAGAAGCAGCCATAGAACTATAATTACCAATATAACTCCAAACATCCTTTCCACTATATTCCACATTCTTCTTCATATTCTTCAGCTGATGTGGAACTGTGAACCGGTGCAGGTCGAACTTGGACAACCCCTGTCGAGTCGTATTCCACTCCACACCTATTGTCGGCACTTATAGCTAATCATAAATGTTTAAAATCAGTCTACATATTGTTACTAATCATAATACTGAAGACATTTAGTAAGAATACTTGTAGACTGTAGTGACTCTAGTCCACGTAGCACGTGTGTAGTCAATACTCTTGGCATCTTCTAGCAATAAGGTTGCCTTCATTTTGTGTAGAGTAAAGGAGCCATCCTACAACGAAGGTAAAACCAACTCTACTTTTAAATTAATAAAAAAGAATAATATAAGCCTCTTGAAGTATCAACACTCTTTACGTGGGCATCATCTGCATTTTGCAGCCCTCATTGACTGTGCTACACTGTTAAACTTGGTGTTATTCGTTGGCCAGCCAGTTTTCTCGATATTTTTGTTACAATTCTCGACACCGATGACTCTGACACGTGCACTGAATCGGCCACTAACTGCGAACAATGAGGTATTTGTAAGATAATTTATTCTGAATAAAGTTATAACTATAATTTTATTATAATTAAATAAACGTACCTGAGATGAGGCAAATCAATACAGGCTCCGTCGGTATTCACGATTTACTTTTATCGCCTGCATCTTGCCTTGCAATAATTAGCAGCATCTCTTAAAACACCAGTGTCATCAGCGTTTTGCAGGTCTTTGATGTGTAATCGTGATTGAAAATGCGGTTACAATGATCAAAATCTTCGATTGTATCTAAGAAATCCATGATAAAAAAACAAAAAGCGTTAAAAACACGCGACTTCGCCCGAGCGCGGGCATGACGGCAGTTGACGTATCAGATGAACGAATTTATGCCCAAGCGCGACTCAATTCGTAGTGATCATGATATGTCAAAAAATTAACCTATAATATTTGTATTAGAAATAAAATTTAAACTTTCGTCCTAAAGTGTGGGTGTCACTTGATAATTAAATTTTTCTTTAATTACTAAATCAAACGTGCGACACCCACATTGGCAACACTAAGTATAAACCAAACATATCTGAATAAAGGTCTTTTTAAACCGAAGGTTATTACGTTAGAAGACAATAGCTATTTTCGTCTGAAGAGACGTAAAAGCTTTCAAAGTTTTAATCCTAAAAGCTCCAAATAAAGTGATGAAAAGGAATTTAACAAATTCGTGAAAGTGTTACTTCTAAACTTAGTAATAGATACGTCCCGTGGTGAATTCGACTTCTTTTATTATTATACTAACAAAAGAAAATGTCAATCATTGTTTAGTTGAAAGTATTGAAATGACATTACTTTTTAAATTGACACCATTATCATATAATTCGAATACAAAAACAGTTTTGATGTGAAACATCTATTGGCGCGGGTATAAACCGGATCTTTGGCGTGGCGACGCTTGCCGTGGCGACGAGTTTATTTTATCGACTTATTTCTGAAACCTATATCATTTAAGAAGTTTTCGAATTTTTAATTTTTGTATTTAATATAAATAAATGTTTCTTTTTAGTCATCATTTTCTGTAAAAAAATTCATAGTATTTAATTTTTTCATTAAGCAATAATTAGTTCCTGTTGTAATCTTGTCTTTTACGCATATGACTTGAATAAACTCGATGTTTCACATCTGCCAGGCGTCCCGTGACGGCTCACATTTTTTTATATTTATAGCTAAATTTATATTTACTTAGGTTTTTATATAAATGGAAACCATTTACAATAGTAAATCCAGGAAATTAAAGTTGTATTATAATTTGGGTAATACACCAGTATAGACATATTTTTGTCAAATAGTCATTAGTGTTGCCACATTAAAAAAACATTACACATTTTTCATAGACTTGAAGTTAAACAAAAAGTCGATCATACAATACCTAAAATGTCGACAAATAACATAAATATATAATAAATAAATACACATACGATTCATTGTATATTTCTCTCTCCCTAAGCCGTATAACGAACCAATGAGACGTTCACTCAGAACAAAAAAACGAACAATTTTCTTAATTAATGAAAGCCCCATGTTTTTCTATTAGCATAATATTGTCTTTTGTTTCCCTTAAAACAAAACATTGAAAGCTAACGAATCTTAATGCTCTTGTGGAAAAATAAACGAATGTATGATAATGTATTTAATGAACAAGAATTATTATTTGCAAAATGTTTTATAAATTATAATGAATTGGAATTAGATAAAATTACCTTTGAACTCGAGAAATAACAAAAGAGATTGCAAATGTGTTTTTATTAGTGAAAACTTAGATATTCTAGAATCTAGATATTCTCAACCACTGACCCGAGGCACTTTTGTGTGCCACGAAATTCTAAAAGTGTGCCGCCAAATTTAAAATATATAATAATGTTAACATTACAACTTATTCGTTTGAATTCGGATTTTCAGCATTAACCAACATTAAAACTAAAAAAATATCAAGATTGTTAAATGTAGAAGACGATATGAGAGTAACATTGTCGTTTTGAAATGAAATGAAAATCGTTTATTAGCATAGGCACTAAAGGCGTGCGCTTGCTCATCGTTAGACGCTACCATGACTTCGGAAAGACATAGACAAGAAGACCACAAGAAACTCGTAATTTTACGACCAAATATAAATGAAATAATTAAAAATCATCAAGCTCAAATTATTAACTTGTAATTAATCCCTTATTTATTTTTGTAGTACATATTATTTTATTTCGCATATTTAAATTTATTATCATTAACTATATGTTATAGGTAAGTGAATAATTTTTAAACTTATCTGTTTCTTTATGTGCCGCCGAATTTTAGAATCGTTAAAAGTCAGCCGCAGCGAAAAAAAATTGAGAATCACTGTTCTAGAAGTTATTACGCAGTAGTTTGATCAGAGACTAAATTACCAGAAGTGAGAGTTGAGTGCTATCAATTTACGAAAACTGCTCCTCTAGGAGTTAATGCAATTATCTGAAGCAGCTGGGATGGCTTGCGACTAATTTTCTATTGTTTTTATTAATTTTAGTACAGAAATAGATCCTTACATACTTTATTCATATTTAAATGTTTATTACTATCCCAAATGGTACTACATTTATCCATAGGCTCAGGAGGGCTGCTCAGGCGTATCCAAAGTTTCGTGATATGGCCGTCACTTCTATAGTTTATGTGAATTTTGACATATAAGCCCGTAAAAAGTCCTGTCAAATGACCGTAAAATAAGCATTGTGTGGCCTATCCGTCGTAACGTCGCTGTCAAATCCGTAATTTCGTGAATGATTACGTAAGTGTTCCTGAGTAGGAAACGTCCGTATTTTCGTCCGAAGTGCGCCTGACCTGTAAGGTACCCAATCAAACCTAAAAAACTTAATTATCTAGGTACTAACTACAATACTTAATATCCGTAAGAAAGTTCACACTCGACAGTCGTCAGTCGACACAAAAAAAATAACCGGGGTAAGACCGCGGGTATAGTTTACTAGTTAGATATTATTTTAGACTACCGCCCCACCCTGAGCCCATGGTTGGCTACGCCCATGTATTTATTTATTAAACTAAAGATGCTATTATAAAATGTCCCAAAGCTTTTTTTTGTTCTAGCTACGAACAGTTTTACTTCGAATATTACGTGGTCTCTCATAACTAAAGCATATCATCAACCTCCGCTATACCGGCTTCATATAAGATTATGATTAATTTGAAACATTAATTTATAATCCTAAATCTCATAACACCCTTGAAGTTAATTAGTCGCGTTTCAAGGTTTAGCTAGAAAGTACGGAGCACATTCGTGGAGCGACTGTTGTACATAGACGTTTGTCTATGGTAACAGTTGTCTATGCTCATAGACCGCACTCTAGCTTAACATCTGGCGGAGTGTGGTCATATGCCAAGCTATTATTTGAATTTGAACTAGTATTTGAATTGAGGTCTAGACTAAATCCTTCCATTGGCTGCGTTACGTTTATCATTTCTATGCGACCAATCAGAAGTTTGTCCGATTTAGTAGCGAGAATGCTCCGTCAGTTTGTGAATACGTAAGTAGTGGGACTCGGGTTCAGAAGTTACTTAACTCTGTTACTATGAGCTAACTTTGTATGAAGTTTGAAAGATAAAAACATGCCCGGATAAAAGGTTAGATTAGTTTTTTAAAAAATCTCCAAACAACATCGTTTTGTTGTTCAGCTTATTAAAATCTCTTTTTAGTGCTTAATAATTTATTTTAATTGCTAAATACTATTCTATTTTTATTTTTGTAATGTCTAAGTGTCGCTAAGAAGAAAATACTATATGAATTCCGCAAGATATGTAAAAACACAATCTAAGTGAAAAGCCGCTCGCAAAATAAGTAATAACCGCAGAGATACGTTCCCGCTGGAAGTGCTGGAAGCCACCAAAGCAAGTAAGTGTGTGAGCTTCCTGTATTCCCATCTCGCATTATAAATTCTTAAAATACAGTTCACTTATATATCCCGATTTCTAATAGAATACACCGCGCCGCATCAGTATATATGTATATATACATATATAACTCTTAGATACATTCAGTATATTTGAGTAAAACGTCGTAGTTTCAATCACAATTTATCTTCTTATATTTGGCAAAAAGCCAATGTTTCTCAAGCTTTTAAGATTTCTTAAAAGATCACTTTTATGTCAACTACAAAATACATTTAAGGGATATATAACTAAAATTATCAGGATATATAATTAAGTCCTAAATATTCAGCTGCCATGCCTTAATTACCATTAGGTCGAAGCCTGAACGTGTGGTCAAAAAAAACCTGTTTTCAAACACGAAATTGGACTATTAATGATGTAATATTGTCATATGTACTTTGGTCGCTTAATGAAATGAAATGAAAATCGTTTATTATCATAGGTACTAAAGGCGTGCGCTTGCTCATCGTCAGACTCTATAGTAGCTTCGAAAAGGCGTATGATGAGAAGAAGACCACAAGAAAATAATTAACAAAACAATTGAATTTTCATTTAGAACAAAAAAATAACAATTCATAAGTCACATAATTTGCAATAATACATAATTCACAAGAATTAAAGTTAGATAGATAGAATGGCTAAATCCTATCGATATTTCATACGATTACCTAGATGGATTTTGTTCGTTTAAAGTTTTAAAAATAGGTTAATCGGAAGTTCGGTTCTTGTTCAATATTTTTGCATTTGTGGTCTCCTCGCTCTTGGACATAATCCAAAATTTTACGGAAGAGAGAAAGACAGGTACTTCGGAGCAAAATTTAAAATTTATTCGTCTCGACAAGTCGGCGCCCTCTGTGAAAACTATCAACTATTTAACGCAATATTCAATTTAAGCATTGGTTTTAAACATTTATCAAGCGGACCAAATAATAATTCTCAAATCGAAATGTAGTTAAAAGAAAATGAAACTGCGATTTAGTTAATTTACCAGTTTTATTGGTTCGAGTTGCATAGCTTTGATGTTCTAAATTAAATTTTAGTGAAATTAATTTTCATATAGAATTTAATTGTTCTTTCTTTTTTTAACAACAATGACAATTATATGATATTTATGTACGCATATTTTATTGACAAAATAATCAGATTAATGGGATTCTATAAATATTATAATTGCAATAAAAAGTGTAAAATATTCAAAGATACAGTTGAACCAACATATTTATTCGGTGACTGACGTTGCCTAGCAAGTAGCAACGCCAAACCCTACATACATTACAAAAAGAAGTTATTTAATTAATATTAAGCCTTTAAATAACCTTCACTGATATTGAATTCTAACATAACTTTTTGTAGCAAGCCGAATGAATAAAAAAAGAAATCGTTAATCGTAAATAAGTCGTTTTCGTTGCATTAGGTTATGATGTTTTTTGGTGATTTAAACTCATTGACATTGATATTTTATTCGCTATTAAATTAAACGATGATATATACAGTGCAACCTTGATATAAAGATACTGAAGGGAATCAGAAACTAATTCGTTATATCAAGTAATTTGTTACAATGAGGTTCGTTATACAGAGGTTAGGTTGGTCTACGATTCGTTTTAGAAAAAGAAGTGTTATGGTGGAAGGAGCGCAGGTCTATAATGAATTGCCGATTATTATAACTAATATTAAAAATGTTATCAAGTTCAAATGTGAATTGAAAAAGCATATAATGGGTTTGAGTGCTTTGTGATGGTGTTGTCAATATTCTAGTATTTAGTCTATATACGTTATGTTTATTTATAATTTTTTTTATCTCAATTAATTGAATTTATGTAGTTCTTTTTGAGGAAATAAATGTCTTAAACCTTAAAAAAATTATTAATCTCAGCTTTACATAGGTATTAATCTGCTTAAATAGAGGTAAATAATGCTTTCTTTTTATATTTTGCAAAGATTATAAAAAGGTTTTTAACAAATGTATTCGTAATGTAAAGGTATATTTTGCATTAGCTCTTACGTGTAGTTCTAGGTTATTTCGAAAAATTCGTTATATTGAGGGTTGTTGATGTAATTATTTAGAAACCACCTGTTTTCTATAATTAATTAGTAAGTATGTATCTGGGCATCAGACAAAAGGAGCAGGATTATCAAGCAGCAGAAGTTCAGTTCGTATATCAAAGGAAGGCAACAAAGATAATTAACGAACCGAAGCCATCTCTAATGACCGGGAGAGACATTGTGCTCTTTCACAAAACCATTACAAGCGTTCACTTCATCTAATTATTTATGATTGTGGTTTTAATTTGGAGCTTTCTACGGAGACTTATCAACCCTATAGTGCAACCCTATATGTATTTAAAAGGTATGCAAAAAAGGTATTAAGAAAATGCTGCACTTAGTCTTTTTAACTTATTTACTTAGCATTATTTTATGAATAAATATTATAGCTTATCGTAAAAGTACAATTGAACTAGCTCTTAAAGTGGTACAGCTAACCTTTTGCTGATTGTACCTATATTATGTTTGCTATCTTCTCTCTTGCCCGAAGCCCGCTTCCAACCGCTTTTTTATTCGAAATTTCAACGATTGAAAGACAACGTACAGCCATTGGTAACGTAAGTAGTGATATCTTGTTTTTTAATTGAATTAACTAAAAATACAGTCCATTCGTATTCCTTTGAACGGCGAGCAAAGACATGCTTAGTTGTAAATGTGTGGGTATCTAATAAAGATTTATCCCAAATCAAGTTTTATCAGAATTATATTGTAGACATTTGTATTTAATGAATATGTTGGCGGGAAGCCAAAACATAATGAATAGCACCTAAATGTTTTTGCTATATATGTATTTGTATGTGAAAAAGAGACCTTTTACGTTAGTTCAGCTTGTAATTCCTTTAAAGATCAGATCCTTTGTGAGCCATTTTTGCTTATATTCACTGGGTAATGTGATTCTGCTCCAATGTTTTGCATTTGCATGTAGCAGCGAGTACTTTTGGATTTATAACTAATTATCAGGGGGAGAGGGAAAGGGGTGAAAGGGGGAGGGGGGATCATGGCTCTACTAACAATAATAGTAAGTAATTCTTTCTTGGAGGAGGCAGGAGTCGCCTGTATATTGTTCATTGTTAGATCAGTCAGTTACGTGTTAGGTTCACTGTGATAAAGCATAAAAGTTTGAAAGCGGCCTAAATTTGAATAATAGCAAAGAGTGCTTTCGATCCAGTCACCGAACTTAACAATAAGGTGGAAAGTTCTCAGATTAAAAAATGGCTGGAAACTTTCCTAATTTACTTTTAAAAGTCCTCCATTTAAAGTTTCAGAATTTGTTTTTACGACTAATGACTTATTGCTTTAACAAATTGACGTCTTATTTACGTCCACCCAATGTCCGGGTGTTTGTTGACTCCAAAGATTTGACTTCATTAACCTTTAAGTGCTAAGGTAATTTTATTTACTCTTGCTTTTATGATCTCATGTGATTTTTTCCAAAAAATGCTAAATGTTTTCTAAATTAGAAATGATAGTTTTAACTATATACAAATAAATTATAAAAAAATATATTTTATTTTATTTAAATGCATCTACTGAAGCTAAATATTAAACACTAAACCCTAAAGATTTTTAAATACAGGCACATACATGTACTGGACTCTGACCCCACGTCAGTGTTTACGTGAAATTAAATCCACTCTAGTTTAACATCAGGCGGAGTGTGGTCATATGCTAGGCTATCAATAAAAAATATACATATATATTTGTAATACTATAAAAGTTCATTTCCAATCTTTATTGTATGGAAATGGAACACGCGATCTTGAGATTAACCGATAGCTATTCTCAGAGAATCTTATCGAGTGGACGAGTGACGTATACCGAAAGAATAATAATAAATAGATAAATATATATATCAACTAGCTTTTGCCAGCGGCTTCGCTCGCGTTAAGAAGTATTATTATTAATTAGGTTTAGTTTGTGTGGCTTTACTTTTGTTTAACGTGTGTTAAGTAGTTATCACCATTCCTGTCGTGGGTCATAATTGAAAACTTGCTCCAGTTATTAACCACATATCTGTCAATTTTTAATTTCAGTTCAATCAGTCGAAAATCTAATAAGATTTATACAAACTTTCATCCCCTATTTTATCCCCTTGGGGGCAGAATTGATCAAAATCCTTTCTTAGCGGATACCTACGTCATAACATCTACCTGCATGCCAAATTTCAGCCCGATCCGTCCAGTGGTTTGGGCTGTGCGTTGATAGATCACTATGTCAGTCAGTCAGTCAGTCACCTTTGAGTTTTATATATATAGATAGATAGATACAAGGACAATATAAACATAGAACACCGAAGAACTGAATTATAATTTCAATTATATTGTAATAAGGCATGTGACCGTGCTCCGTTAGATATAAAATATTATTATCACTTAATAATACAGTAAAATATAGTAAGCGATCTCTTCCAGGTAACCAATTTTGAGATGTAGAGCAATGCAGAAGAGAAATAGCGGGAGTTATAAATAGATACAAATATAGATAAAGATGAACTACACACAATACACACCATGTTATATAGATACATACATGACAATAATAATCCCTACTAATATTATAAATGTGAATGTGAGTTTGTTTGTTACGTTTTCACATATTTTTGGAGGTATTAGAAGTAACATAGGATACTTTTTATTAAAAAATAATAATATTTTTTACTACAGTTTCCAACTGACTATAGTTTCAGCTGTTTGGAATCATACTGAACCATTTCTATTGAAATGATCTCTGACACTTATTTAATGACTTAAATGCGAGCGAAGCCGCGGGTAAAAGCTAGTACTATAATACATATATACATAAATACTAGGAAGAGAGATAATATTCTTCATAATATTTATATATTACCTACTAATACTAACATTATACTGTACAGGCTATGATTGGCGAGTTTCTTCTGATTTCTTCTCGTCATATGCCTTTCCGAAATCTCGTAGTTTCTGACTATACTCCTGAAAGACGAAATAAAGATGTTTAAATAGAATTTCGGTGGACAGATAAATGTCTACAAGCTTCAGTTTTATCTGCTATGAAATAAAATCGCTGACGTTAATCAAATCTCTAAGCACTGTGATTGTTAATCAAAAATTAATTATAAGAGTAATTTAATATTTTCTTAGCTCGGCCATCTTGGGACCAAATTTTACTTTCAAGGTTGTTTATTGGAGATTTTTCCTTTTAAAAAATTCAGTTAGGCTTTTATTTACAAAGGTAATTAAATAATTAGTAAATTTTTAGTTTTCATTTAAAATTAATTAATAATGTTTTCAGGTTTACTTCGGAGTAGACCGGTATAACGAGAGACGTATCATTAAGCTGGTATACTGGAAGCGACTATTTCCAGTAGACATTTTTCTATATATGTAAAAAATCATTGTTTTTTTTTTCATAAATAATTTAATTCTTTCAGTATACGTCATCCTGTGAACAATCTACATCATTTCAGTTTATGATATCTTTTGATTGTTCGCTTTCATTTGTTATATTTAAATAGGATACAAGAATGCTTCTGTCGTTGCTTTTACCTACTTCTTCATGTATTTTTTACATAATTATGACATATATAAAACTTAGCACATATTTATAATTTTATTTAACATAAATAACTTTTTATTCTTCAGTGTTCGATAAAAAAATTGAGAAAAAAGATTTCTAAGACATATGCCAGGGGTGGCCAACCTGCGGCTCTTTGTAGGATTATTTGTAGCTCTCGATAAATGTACTAAAATTACTATCATTCCGTTTGTGCTTTCTAAATGTCTTTTAAATTACTGACAACAAATATTAAAGACTTAATGCATATTTTTTTGCATACCTTTTAAATACGTATTTACTTGCAACTCGGACTTGCGACTATCAAGGAGCTTGGCAACCCCTGACATATGCAATAGGACTCGCATCTTTTTCCTTATACAGATAATTTGAATTAGAAATAAATTATTATTATTCTTAGTCGATGCAGAACGTGTTCTGAAGGGGCTGATGCCCTTGTATATATAGATTTCATAATAGTTTGGGAGTCAATACATTGCAATGTACACGCACATACATGTTATTGTTACTTTTTTATTTTATTTGTTTATTATTATTATTATTTAAATTATATATTTATTATTATTTTAGTATTAGGTATATGTATGCGTGTATTTATGTATATGTACCTATCCATATTTTTTGTAATATATATTTAAGATTATTTATATCTTTATTAACCATTTGTATATATTATTTTATTTTGTTTTTTTACACCCTATCATTTAATTCGCGATTTACTACCCTAAGGTTGGTTGCCTGGTAGAGATCACTGCTCAGTGATAAGGCCACCTTTTGTTTTTTATTTATTTTATTTTCTTCTGTTCTTTTAATTTATTAAAGAGTTATTATTATTATTATATGTTTACACTATATAAAATAAAAAATCATAAATACAAACTACTATAAAAAATAAACAGGGAATAAAATTCAATACGCAAAACAAAAGTATGTCGTCGGGGAATAGAGGCTTCGATAGAATAATAGAATCAATCAATAAAACTGTAAACAATACCGTGAAAGGAAATGCTAACTCTGGTTTCAGTGAACGCTAGTAAACTACTTCCCTGAGGCAATACAGGCAGATATTATTGTTTGAGTAAATCTATACTAATATTATAAAGAGGAAAGATTTGCATGTTTGTAATGAATTAGCTCAATAACTACTGGACCGATTAAAAAAATTCTTTCACCGTTTGAATGCTACATTATCACTGATCAATATAGGCTATATAAATTACAGGAAAAAAATAAGGATCCTTACTAAAACTACAATAATGTAACCCAAGGTTGCCAAAAATTGCCATAAAATCTTTTTCATCGCATGCTCAGCGAAAACTATTGATGATAGAACAAAAAAATATTCTACAATATTAAAGAACATATCAATATCTACAAAAAATGTCGCGATAGCAAATGTCTAACTATTTTTTAAATTGTATATATATGCTAAAATGTAGATATGCTTTTTATAAATCACCCGCAACCCGCATGCGGTAATGAACGGCCGATGTAAATACGCCTTAAGGACTGTACAATGTACATACCAGATGACTATCGCTTTATTCCAAAATGTAAGGAACAAAAAGTTAATTAAATAACACAGAACAAAGTTTAATAAAAATAGAATTAACAAAAACATAATAAATGTAAAACTGTAGTGTTTTCACGATTGTTTTACACAATTTTCAGCTAGAAAATTTACACGAAAATTTCGCACGGGTTTTCTGTGAAAATACTCTCCTCGTGGGGACTTTCGTGACAAAATATTTCGACCATTCGAGATAATCAAATTTTTGTTAGCAGATTTCTCTGCATCATGGAATTTTCATACGAATTTCTCATATGATTTGTGAGCCGGTTTTATTTAATTAAATATGACAGGAATCTATATAAAATCAAATGTTTAATGTGTACAAAATATTATATAATATTTTCTTAAACATCAATAGATATTTCCAAGAAGCATGTTTTTTAACCGAGCATCAAATCTGGGATTTCTGTGTAACCGCTGCGCGAGGAGTAATTTTATTAGTTCACTAGCTGTTGCCCCTGACTTCGTTAAGATATAAAGTACTATGAAGTTTAATGATGTTTCTTATGTCGCGATCAATTCTACAAGCCGAAAATACTTATTTAAGAAGATTTGAGGTTTTGACGTTTAGTCTGTCAGTGTCATCTTTCTTGTTTCTTCTGTCTTTTGATTGCCACAATGCATTGTGATAATTATATTTTTAATCCATTTTAATCCGCAATATTATTTCACATCAGTTTCTCTAAACTTATTTCAACGACGTCTGCCCTCACGTGACTTCAATTTCGGGTGGCCATACCTAATCATTGCCAAATTTCAAGTTTGTAGCAAGACTTTCATAAAAACCTGCGAGAGCCTTTGTACCTCCTTAATCTGGCTGGTTCTTACCTACAAAATTACTTACTACCAACAAAATTACATTAACACATTATATGATATAAATAACCGCTATTGTTATAAACTAAACGAAATTTTTATTATAAGATGTTAAACAATATATTACTATAATAATAAATACATAATTAAGATTTTATGAAAATAATCATTTTTTTTAAATTTCATATATCAACAAACGATTGAAGTGAGCAATCAGATTAAAAAAATGCATTTAGCTCACGTGATCGCGTTTCCACAACTACCTATAAACTCCTAAAGCAATAATAATAAATAATAAATAAATAATAATAATAAAATCAATACAATAATCATGCGTGTTGATTCAAATACCAATTATGTAATAAATCATGAAAATGACTAATGAAATTCAACTGAAATACTGAAATCGATTAATATCGAACATTGAATTATGGTTTCTTCATATTATTAATGATTGAAATATTACTCAATTCTATTGTTGATTGGGTTTTATGTAGAAATAGAATATTTGCACAATCCGTACACGTCATCAAGCCGGCATAGCGACGTTGCCTCCACACATGAACCACGATCTGCGGACTATACAATACAAATATAGAAAATACAATATGCTACAAATGATCAATAAAAAAGCGCTAGACCCTTTAAGGCGTAGGGCACACTCACACAAAAACAACAAAAATACTTTCTAATAGCTGCAAAACTTTCGAAAAAAAGATTCTAATGGTAAAAGAATTTTTCAAATCAGTCCAGTAGTTTCGTAGTATTCAATACAAACAAATAAAC
Organism: Tineola bisselliella; assembly: GCA_028551675.1. NCBI lineage: Eukaryota > Metazoa > Arthropoda > Insecta > Lepidoptera > Tineidae > Tineola > Tineola bisselliella. Next base: position 130,229 of record JAPWLS010000117.1, read on the forward strand.
AAACAATCAAATGTTTTCTCTTTATTATATTAGTATAGATGTATTAATGCAATGTTGTAGAGAGGGCTGACTAATATATCCCTACTAATATTATAAATGTGAATGTGAGTTTGTTTGTTACGATTTCACGCAACAACTACTTAGCCGATCATCATGAAACTTTGTACACATATTTTTTGAGGTACTAGAAGTAACATAGGATACTTATTATTTCCAACTGACTATAGTTTCAATTGTTTGGAATCATATTTTTTCTACTGAAATGATCCCTGATACTTATTTAACGACTTAAATGCGAGCGAAGCGAATAAACAAATTCGGCAGTGTATCCCCAGCCTAACATGAAAACCGCATGATTGTAGCATTTTTCATGTTTATTGGATTTCAACCGACACCTCATAGCTGATAAACACGTATTTCAGAACTATTGTGTAAGGTACTGATCTACCCTTTCCTCTACATTTATATGTAGGTAGGTATACGCGCAAAATACAACACTTTCGTTTACAGTTAAGATACATAACTCTTTTCATATAAACGTACTCTTTGATAATAAATCACCAACTAGTATAATTAAGAAATATGCTCCTAAGGCTTTTTCATAAATACGAAAGAGTACAATTTGATGAAAACGAAGATCGGAATCGAAAATATCTGAGATAAACGGTGATTTATTGGTCGGACCATTTTTATTAGGGTTACGCGACAAAATTTCGAAGTTCGTCTCTTGGGGGTGTTCGTCTGAAAAGTATGTAAAAGAATGATTGATGCGTCCAATACTCCGATTCTGATTGGAAGAAAGTAAACAATACTTATTAGATAAAAAAAAACACGTCGAATTAAAAAACAAAAGAACATTGTTCTGACATCAAACCAAGAAACCTTGTAGAGGTAAAATTGAATGTTCTCAGGCAAACCTAAAATCATAAATAAATATTGAAAATCAAGCCTCAAACCAATGTACCTATGGCTGTAATAGTTTCCTCGAAAATTAAACTCGAGGCTGCTTAAAATAATTAAATCTTTATTTCGTATAAAGCCTTCAGGCTTTTGCTTTCAGTATATATAAGGATAGATATGTGGCGGTCGATTCTACAAGCCGAAAATACTTATTTAAGAAGATTTGAAGTTTTGACGTTTAGTCTGTCAGAGTCATCTTTCTTGTTTCTTCTTGTCTTTTGATTGTCACAATGCATTGTGATAATTATATTTTTAATCCATTTTAATCCGCAATATTATTTCACATAAGTTTCTCTAAAGATATATAGGGATTTTGGAAAAGCGAATTATAACTTGTACAATATAATATTAGTATTAGCAGTCAAACATTTTTGCTTGACTGTAATACCAATAAATTCGCGAGATATATATGTCAACATATAAATATATATGAAGCTAAAATAAAGGAATCATACGCCAATTTAGTAAATAAACAGAGATATCTAGTAAATGAATTCTTAAGTTTATTTTAGTAAATAACACAACATGAACATTATGAGGTCTCGCTTCGCTGTGATTATCTCCCACTCTTGTTGTTTAATGGCTTCATACTGAGCATTGTGTTGTGGAGAGATTAAAGCCAATTAGGCTATTTCAAAAGTTACTAATAGCAATAATAATAATAAAACGTTTATTTTTTAATTAAATATTACTATATGTTGCCTTGTCTCGCTGCACATTCGTCTTACATTCTAAATATAAATAAATAAATAAATTCTTTATTGCAAAAAAATAGTAATATTTTTTTACATAGGCGAGCTTAATGCCGTCGGCATTATCTACCAGCTAACCTTTGTCGGTGTGAGCGGTGATATTTGGTGCAATGAAACGAAAATAATAACACAATACATACATTACATAAAATAATAAATAATAATATATACATACATATTTATGAAGAAAGGTTATAAGTGAATTAAATAAATAATAGAATTAAGAAATAAAAATATATTAATATAAGTAACAAAATAATATAAAATATATATAATAAAAAAAAGATATTTTAATTTTATAGGTTTGAGAAACCGCCGTCTCTTTTTATATTATTTCCTTTAAATTTATATGTGTAATTATTAATTAAGAAAATACTAATTTCATTTGCTTATAATCATAATTAAGATTTCAGAAAGACATATGACGAGAAGAAATCACAAGAAATTCGTCAATCATATGAAATGAAATGAAATGAAAATCGTTTATTAGCATAGGCACTAAAGGCGTGCGCTTGCTCATCGTCAGACTCTACCGTGACTTCGGAAAGGCGTATGACGAGAACAATACCACAAGAAACTTGTCAATCATGGCCTGTACATTAAATAATTTAAAAAAACCTGAATTTTAATTCAGGAAAAAAAGTAAATAACAATGCATAAATCATTAAAATTACATCGGATCTAATTCTATCAGAGTCTATACAATATAATGTTAGTAGGTACATTCTTGCTTAGCTTTAAATTAATAGTTTATTAGTAATAATATTTCAGGTGTGTTTTTTTATATTATACTAGCTTTTACCCGCGACTTCTCTCGCATTTAAGTCATTAAATAAGTATCAGATATCATTTCACCAGAAATAAAGTACTATAGTAAAAAATAATATACTTTTTTAAATAAAAAGTATCCTATGTTACTTCTAGCACCTCCAAAAATATGTGTGCAAAGTTTCATGATGATCGGTTAAGTAGTTGCTGCGTGAAACTCACATTCACATTTATAATATTAGTAAAGATAGGGACTCTTAGATATTGTTGTATTAAAAAAAACCTTAAAAAAACCAACTTTGTACAATACCTACAACATGCTACTCTGTACCATAATAACTGGCATAGAACGATTATCTCAGAAACACACTCAGGGGCTTATGACTGTAAATGTATCATTACGGCGTATTCCTTCGCGGGGGTAAACTAAAGTCTATGAAGATGTTAACATTTTTGTTTGTTTATCAAAAATTACTATAACCAATGTATTGTTAATTGTAGAACAACATAAACCAACAAAATGAAAAGTAATGTGACTTTTTTTCTTATAAGATCATCGCCTACTAATATAAATGTGAAAGTGAGTTTGTTCATCATGAAACTTTGCACACATATGTTTGGAGGTACTAGAACTAACATAGGATATTTACTATAGTTTCTAATTTACTATAGTTTCAGCTGCTCGGATTTTATCTATATTTATTTTTATTACCGCCTGTCATTGTTAAATGCAGTATAAAACTATTTGAATTTTTGAGGTTAGGTGTCATTATTGTGGTTAGATGCCACTTTATTACAGAAGTGTGATAGGCATTGTTTGTTGACTGGAATACGAAACATCTTTAAACTTTACATACATAGTACTTTATATCTTCATTATTACGCAGACGTAGTCGCGGGCAACTGCTAGTATTTATATATTATATATTTAAATGAAAAGTAACTAATCAATAGCTAAAAAAAAAATAATGTCCAAAAAATAAGATTCGAGGAAAACGCAAGAAAACACGCCCGATCCCGGTTTACAGAAAAACTAACTTAATAGCGTTTTCTCTGCTATTTTTTTCTTAACCCTCGTCAACTTAAATCTCTCTTTAAATATCCTAAATTAATTTCTTCAGAGTTTCTGACTTTATTTCTTTACGACATTATAAAAGATAATCTAATAAAATTCATAACTTTAACTATGCCTTATTGCAGCGGTTCTCAAACTTTTTTGGCGGAGGAAAAAGCCTGAATATAATTATAACAAACTGATTTATATGTATTTATGAATAATCATATTGCAATGTAATATTACGTAATATTTAGTTGGAATATTTAGATGTAACCTTATAATCTCCCTTTGGTAGGTATTTTTTGCAGTATTTTAGCCCTAGGGTTCCGCGGAACACACTTTGAGAATGGCTGCCTTATTGAATGTTACAGTATATAATTCACCACTAAGAGAATGTAAATTATCTAGAAATATACGTGTAGAGAAGCCTTCAGGAGTACATGTCACGTGACTGTATTAATTCAATTGTTATAGGTTATTCGCAAACACGACTTGTCTGACTTAAAAAGACTTCTTCCGGCTTACTTTAGCATTGTTTTTAATACGTCATTTTTAATGTTTTATAATATAGTTTTGTTCCTTTGTTATTAACCTTTTCGTTGTTATGACACCAACGCTGGTCTTCTTTGCAAACTGAAAAACCGCGGAGTCATTATATTATATTATATAATCTCTCTCCTACATGAATAATACACAACAATATTTTCACCCATTGAACCGGGTATACAAAAAAGCGGAAATCTCAAAAATTGTTTGCTTACGCATAAAGGAAGTTACCCCATGAAAAGATTATTTGAAAAGGAAAGGAAAGCCAAAATCATAGTAACGGAAAACTTAAGGTGTATGTCCATTTTCTTTTTATCAGTCACTCTACTTCTACCACTGGTACTTTTCAACAACGAGACGAACCTTGAAGTCTAACTTAACTAGGTTGCTTTTTAATCATAGTGAAGGTTTCACCAACAAACATTCGCTGTGATAGCAATTGTATCTGCTCATAAATCATACCCTAAGTCTACGACAATAGCTCATCGATTTAGATGTGAGTTACATTTTAGAAAGCGCCCTCTGTGAGCAGTTGGTGAAGTTATCACACAAAAAAAATCTGATTAACTTTTTACTAATGTGTAAAATATATAAAATTTTAAGAAAATATATCAAAATGGACATATTCTCTTTTTGATTTACGATTCAAATATTGATATTCAGATCAGGTAAGAGAGATTCAGGACTTCTGTGACAACATATTGCTACCATTATATTTCTCTGTATATTCCAAAATATCTCTACGTCTCTATTTATCTTCCAGTTTACTTAAAATAGCAGTGGAGATTATTATTTTTACAGTACAGCAGTACAGGCTTCTTCTGTCTTCCTTTTTGTTTTTACTTGTATTTTAACATCTATCTATATCTCTATATATATAAAACTCAAAGGTGACTGACTGACTGACTGACTTAGTGATCTATCAACGCACAGCCCAAACCACTGGACGGATCGGGCTGAAATTTGGCATGCAGGTAGATGTTATGACGTAGGCATCCGCTAAGAAAGGATTTTGATCAATTCCACCCCTAAGGGGTAGGGGATGAAAGTTTGTATGAAACTTTGTCAATTTTAAACCGATCGGGCTGAGACTTTGCATGTATAAAGCTACTATGACGTAGGCATTCCCTAAGAAAGGATTTTGAAAAATTCCACCCCTAAAGGGATAAAATAGGGGATGAAAATTTGTATAAATCTTATTAGATTTTCGATTGATTGAACTGAAATTAAAACTTCTTAACGCGAGCGAAGTCGCTGGCAAAAGCTAGTCAACAATAAATTTGAAAGACTTATGTGGCTTACTGATTAATGTAACCCATTTTCGAAAACATCGTGGTTCCTAAGATTTTAGGACTTATCCACTAATCTAGACGTTTTTATTTTGTTTCTATCATATTGTTAAAATCGATTTTAAAACTACTTCAGTTAAAACAGAATCAAGTACCAAATGTCCAGTTTCATATGATTTGTATTCGTCCCTTGTAACCTTGCGTAATATATCTATGTTAGGGTTATTATACACTTATTTTTTCTTGTTGGAGAATCGTATGACCTCGGATGCTTTCGGGAATTACATTTTAAAAGCTCGTTCTGTAGGTTTCTGTTATAGGCGTTGTAGAGAATTGTCTGAAAGAAGAAATTACTTTCGCTATGACGGTTTCTTAGTTGTAGATCATAGTTTTATATAAATTTTATGAAATTTTTCTACTTAAATATCGTGTAGCCGGCCTTAACAATGACACAACGAAATTTCCAACCTAAATTCCAAGTTATACAAAAATGAATATCACAAATCTGTACTCTACCTCTCTAAACATAAGGTTTAAGACAATTTTATTAAGCAGTGTCAGTTAAACATCTTACGCTATTTCTTCGTCAGCATCCTGTATTCTGAAGTTAGTGTTCGAAATCAGTATAATCAAAATAGTAGATTTATTACATATTATTATGACATTAGTATGTAAGTGGACAATGCCAGTATACAGCAGCTAAATCAAATTGATAATTATTAAATTAATAAATTTATTTCATTTATATTTGTATATGTATTGACGAGTAAAAGCGCTCTATTGGAGCCCATTTACAAAGAGTAAATAAAAAATAAAAACAAAATCGAAAAACTTTATTCGTATAGGCTTTTTAAGCTCTTGCGCATGACTAATCTACAAGATTTTGGAAAGGTATATGACGAGAATAAATCATAAAAAAAACTCTCTAATCAGAGCCTGTACAATGTTAGTATTAGTAGGTACATTCTTGCTTAACTGCAAAGTATATTTCAAAAACTTCCAAGCATACCAACATACACACAATCGTCTCAGTCATATTGTTTTGTCATATTTTTTTTTGCTATTAAAGTACTGTTAGTGTTATTGATAGGATTAGTCTGCAGTTGTATTTGGAACGGTTGTAGTAACGGGTTATAATTTATAATAAAACGACGTCTACTCTCGGCAATCTCCTTTGTTTTATTGACTTTTACAACTCGTGCACCGACGCGTCCGCAGCGAACGGCAATACACGACCACACTTTTTAATCGTACACAACAGTTAGTATTTTTGTTAAAACCAATCAGAAAATAATATTTCAGGCATTTTGCCAAACCTTTAGCCTTAGTCTTAATAGCTATAACTTAGTTTTAAAACACTCTATGCTCCTGAAAAATTACATTAGTTGAAGAAATATCAATAATGTACAGAATTGGTCTTCGGAATTCCGAATGTAGACAGATAAAATATGATCGGTAACAAATGTACGTGAATGAATTGTTTGAGAGATGCTGACATTGGTTCATATTTTTACTTATGTGGCCTCCCACGACTTTGCTATAGTGTTCCGGTTGTTTCTCGCGCATTATGTGTCTGCGTAATAATGAAGATATAAAGTACTATGAAGTTTAACGATGTTTCATATTTCAGTCAACAGACAATGCCTATCACACTTCTGTAATAAAGTGACATCTAACCACAATAATGACACCTAACCTCAAAAATTCAAATAGTTTTATACTGCATATATAAAAATGACAGACGAAAATAAAAATAAATATAGAATAAATCCAAACAGCTGAAACTATAGTCAATTGGAATATATTATTATTATTATTATCCTATGTTACTTGTACTCCAAAAATTCTGTCATTTTTATATTATGCAGTATAAAACTATTTGAATATTGATTCATTTCTATTGAAATGATCTCTGATACTTATTTAATGAGTTAAATGCGAGCGAAGCCGCGGGTAAAAGCTAGTTATTAAATAAAAAAGAAGTCTGACTGTGAGGATGAACCCAATTATTAGAGAACTGATTCATTCCAATTATTATCTAGAATTAGAATTTTGCAGTCATTATTTTCATGTCTTACTAAAACTTAACCTATCTTGGAGATACTGCTCATTTCATTTTCTATCGTATGTATGTTAACGTAATGTTTTTCGTAGGCTTAATAAATTTTAGCAAACTTTAGCAACGTAACAGAGATCACTATTTGTCGTTAACAGAAAAAAGGTTACGGCTGCGATGTTAATAGTTATAAGTATATAATTTTAAAAATAAAACTGTAAATTTGAATTTGGAATAAAACAAAAGAGGAACGCGAGGGATTAGGATTGGTTGCGAATGGGAACGGATGTGTGTGCTTAGATTATAAGAGATTGGTAATATTTGTTTATTTATAAAGCCTACCTACAAAATGACATTAGAACTACATATTATAAAAAGGACTACTATTATATAAACTAAATGAAATTTTAATTATAGGATAGGACGGCATGCTCAAGATGATAAAGGGATAGATACTACACTTCTAATAAAATTACAAAAATACATAATAATAAAAAACTAGAACCATATAGATGTAGGGAAGAGGGGAGAAAATATAGTGTAAATACAATTTTCAAGAGATTACATTTGATACAGTCCACTGACACTATTGGCTACACCAGCGATTCTCACACTTTTTGGCGAAGGAAAAAGCCTTAATATTATTACAAAAAACTGATTTATATGTATTCATGAATAATCATATTGCAATGTAATATTTAGATGTAACCTTATAATCTCCGTTTGGTAGGTATTTTTTGCAGTATTTTAGCCCTAGGGTTCCGCGGAACACTTTGAGAATGGCTGGGCTACACTATTAATGAAATTGCCTAAATTAAGTGAAAGCCCGCCCACGGACAGGCATGTTTAATGTTTGTCTTGTACTATTATAAATTATGTATTTGTTTAATTAATTTATTGGATAATTTCGGATGAAAATCCCTATTTGTTTTCGATCGGTCCGTTGATATTTTAGGTCGTATAAATATCTATTGACCTTTCAGTTGTTGGTCCTTCAAATATTTCAGCTTAATTAATTTTATGTTTGCTATATCACGTTTTATAATGACTTTTGTTGCATTATGAATAAAATATAAATGCAGTTTTAACATGAAAAGCTGTTTATTTTCAATCACAATGACATAAGTGGCAATAGTATTTTAAGCCTTGAATATTAATTATGTAACATTACTCCTCCTGAAAGCTCAATATCTGAAACGCGCAGGAGGTTTACGTCGTTGTGTGGAACGACGTAGTGCCTCGTTTAATGCTGCAGATGTTGAGGGTTGAGGCTCCCGCTGTTCAAGATCCTACTGTTGAGCGTTAGGAGATCCAGCTGATTTGTCTCCGTGTCCATCTGATAAACTTTGTTGTGTGATTTGAGTTGATGCACCAGGTTGATAAGTCATCGTGTCCGGTAAAACATGATCATTGACATCACCCCTACCTCGTTTTGATCCACGACTATAATAGGAATAATTCTTCGGCCTCTTGTTGTTACTCACAGTATTGTTTTTCGTTTCCAAACTGTTATCGTTACGAATGACATCATTATCATCGTTGTTCTCATCGTTAGTTTCCTTCGCCTAAGTTGATCAAAGTGTTTACGTTTGATTACTCCATTGTTCATTTCAACTTGATAGGAGTAAGGCCCGGTGCGTTTTGATGTAATCCCTGGTTCAGAGCCTTTCCCTATAGATTTGTTAACCCAGACCATGTCTCCAATCGAATATTCTGGCGGAATAGTTTCTTTAACTGATGGCCTGAGTTCCTGGAATAACCCAACTCATTCAAGATCTTCCTTAACGCTTAGCTTAAGAAGATCAAACGTAGTGCGCATTTATCTTCCAAACAACATTTCACTTAGTTGGTATCATTACCTTAGTTGGCGAATCTTTTTTATTCACTGGATACGTTTGGTTGCTTTCATTGTCGCTAGATTCGCTAGACGTGTTGTGTCGTGCTAAACGTCTCGTTCGAAACTATTTATGCATTGCTTTTCCGCTACTAATGCACATTTTTGAGAAGTGGTTGTTCTTCCCGCATAACCTACAGCGTTTGCCTCTGGCTGGACATTCCTCTAAATTATCGTGATAGTCTCCAAGGGTGTTCCCAAATTTGCAATAACCAGCAAAGCTACGTAGTTGTAAAGAAAACTTGTAGATTGTTTCACCTTCTTCCCGATGTCATGTTTCTCGACACTTTTTCTGAGAGTACGTACGTTTTCTTGCCATAATGATTATTCAATACAATGCTTGCCGATCGACATCGTTATTTGCATTATGAATAAAATATAGATGCAGTTTTAACATGAAAAGCTGTTTATTTTCAACCACAATGACATAAGTGACAATTGTATTTTAATTATGTAACAATTTTTATTCCCTTTGACGTATTATGTCACGCCACACAGGAACGCGGTCGAACGGGATAAAAAGTATCCTATCTCCGTCTCCTGGTTCTAAGCTACCTCCTCACCAATTTTCAGCCAAATCGGTTCAGCCGTTCTTGAGTTATAAATATTGCCACTAACACGATTTTCCTTTATATCCAACGGGATAAAAAGTATCCTAAAGCCTTCCCCCGGCCCTAAGCTACCTCCCCACCAATTTTCAGCCAAATCGGATCGGCCGTTCTCGAGTTATAAATAGTGTAACTAACACAACTTCCTTTTATATATATAGATATTTTGCTTATATTGGATTATTTACTTGACCTTTTCATTATAGCACGGTACGAAGACAAGTTGCAAAAATGTAATAATTAGTTTGTAAATGTGTTGTTATATAACGTTTGTTTGTGGAAGCAAATGTCTTGATATTAGACGGCTGGACTACGAAAATATGAATTCGAAAAATTAATCCCTTACTAATATAAATGTGAATGTGAGTTTGTTTGTTACGTTTTCACGCAACAACTACTTAACCGATCATCATGAAATTTTGTACACATATTTTTGAAGGTACTAGAAGTAACATATGATACTTTTTATTTTAAAAATTATATTATTTTTATATTTAATACATATATAAAAGATTCCAGTCGTAAATAGATAAAAAAAAACCTTTTTATATAGTACAAGACATTCGTAAACGTCCTGAAAGTTGTCGAGAGAAAATCTCTGATATTGCCGTCGTCGGAATCTCGCTGAAAAATCGGCACATACATTTCCACTTTCATGCTAAAGTTTTGTGGATATTTTTTCCGCAATTTTCGTTTGTGGATTTTTTTGACATCTCCTATATATTAAACAAATCGTTTACTTTCATGTCCGCATTACTCAGCTGAGTCATTTGACCTCTAATATTATTAATATGTATATTGTATATATGTAAAAACATGTTTATATATCTACTTTCTATTGTGTCATATGTCAATGAAAATTATGTTCTTCTTAATGGCCTCAGATGTCCAATGAAGACAATTCTGCCAATGTCGAGAATTTGGGCAAAAACCCAATAAGAGTATACAAAATTTTAATTCACACGTAAAATCTCATGTCAAAAAAACTTCACACGTAAAAATATCATGATGATGTATTGTGGTAGTAAAAGGAAAAGTGTAGGTAAGTATTACGTCATAAAAATGTTTGCAGGCAGTAGTAGTTTTTCCCACTAATTGTGGACTGATACCTGTATGGTTGCACCGTGGATCTGATCTAATTTTAATTCTTATGAATTATGTATTATTGCGAATAATGTGACTTATGAATTGTTATTTACTTTGTTAATTATTTTATGTACCGGCTATGTTTGGCAAGTTTCTTGTGGTCTTCTTCTCGTCATACGCCTTTCCAAAGCCATGGTAGAGTCTAACGATGAGCAAGCGCACGCCTTTAGTGCCTATGCTAATAAACGATTGTCATTTCATTTCATTTCATATACCGGCTTAATGATATGAGTATTTCGATCGCATTATACTTGATTCTAATTTGTTTAAGTTATAAAAAATACAGCTGCATTT
>JAPWLS010002427.1:0-120820 GCA_028551675.1 Tineola bisselliella
GCAATAAAAGTACATAGAAACAAATTAACGTAAGAAATTGAGTCATCAATAATTCAAATGCCTATCCATAATTATGTTAGAAGTCATAATTTATGAAAGTGATTAAAAAATTCAAACATCTCATTTGAATAATTACTTTCGAAGCTCGCATACAACTGCTTTACATTGTATTTTTTTTATATATAAATCACAATATAATGTATATTAAGTGCTAACAATCTTCAAATGGATACAGATTGGACTTTGGACTGGAAGAAACAATCATTAGAAAAGGATAACTGTATTCTTATCGTGTCGAAGTCGAGGCATGTGTGAAAGGGATGCAGATATCTCCTTTACCGTTCACGACACAGAGATCTTTTTGTTTTCTATCGCTTGTATACCTACAAAAACTGTATCCATTTGTTTTAGGAGAATACTTACTATCATACCTAACATATGTAACAACATTTCTGTTTAATAGATGAACACAAAGACAATAAGACACGTAGAATACATATATATATATATATATATATATATATATACATATATGTTATTAATTTGACATTTATTGTAACCACAGTGCAATCTGATTTATAAATTGTTATTTACTTTTTTTTCTGAGTTAAAATATTGTTTTTTTTATTATTATTTTATGTACAGGCTATGATTGACGAGTTCCTTGTGGTCTTCTTCTCGTCATATGCCTTTCCGAAGTCATTGTAGAGTCTAACGATGAGCATGTGCACGCCTAATAAACGATTTTTATTTCATTTCAGTAAAACTCTAACGTTATGCCCCAATAGATCTTCTTCTGGGATAAATACCCTTTGTCATAGATAGGTAGCATTTATACTACATTTGGTGGCATGTCACCAATGACATCACCTGGTCACGACAGGCACAAGGTCGACCGGTGAGCGACAATGTTCATGTACATCTTCATAGCACCTAATCAACGTTTTAAGGAGTGGCAGGTGTTAGATGTTTAAGAGATGTTATTTTATTTTATGATAAAACAGACTCTAAACAATAATAATAAAATTGGAAGATCGAATATTAACACTAGAAGTGTCGGGCTGCATACTATACTTTTAAAGACCGCAGCCGTCAATTTTGCTTACTATAAGAATATTCGGATTTTTTGAAGGCTGACGAAAAAGCTTGCAATTTATAATATTTGCTGTGTTACACTAAGATAATTACACTATTAGTTATTATTTGCTCGAAAGTTTATATATATTGTCTATTGAAATGTGTTTTTAACTAACTATAATTGTAACGAAACTTCAAATCTAACAAGCGTAACCTGCAACAATATTCGAAAACGATGTTCCGGGGCAGAACGGATGGGACGCAATGGGATATCATTATTGCGCCTCTTATATTAATGGGTATTTTTATTTCAGCTGAAGATGGTGCGTACATATATAAGAAAGACTAGTCGGCAGACCTGGTTTACAGGGGGTCGGGCCATGATAGATTTAGCAAGTGCTAATGATGTAGTAATATTATGTTTCTCTCTCCACTGCTCCCACAGGTTGCAGCCCTTAGATGTTGCTTTTATGAGGCCTTTGAGCTTATACACATTTGTTGTGTGTTAGTCTAGACAGTGACGATGATAAGACTGTACTCATCTGTGATCTATGCAGATCATAGTTAGTATCCCATTATACCCCAGGGGGTGGGGCAGAATGGGAAATTTCCCTTTTTTTTTTAAAACAATATTTTTTCATTCTAATTAACAATTTATATTGATTTCACTTCAAGTTCTAAATGAAAAAAACAATAAATAAAGCCACGAATTTCTAAATAATGATGTAGGTGCATCCAAAATCTTTGAAATTGCAATCAAAGTTTAGGTACCCCATTCCACCCCGGGTTCCTCTATATTTAAGCTGGTAAATCTAGTGTTAACTTTAATTGACCTTAAAAAAATAACATAATTTTAGTAATTTAAAATGGGTAATCATTTTATGGGACTTACTATTCTATCTTGAGTGTAAAACTTTTGGATTCAAGGATTAAATTTAAAAAAAATACGCGCACTTAAGTTCGTAAATAAAACTAACAAAAACTGCATTTGCAAATGACGCTTTGACCGCAAATTTGTAATGATTGCTGCTTTCATATGTATAAAATGTTTAAATTATAATCCGTGGGGTATTACGATGAATGAAAAAATAGAAAAATATCTTAGAAAAGTATTTTACCGAATTTACAGTAAAACGTTTCGTAGTTTCGTTTTAATTTGACCCTTTTCGTTCGGTTATAGTTCAATGCAGTAGCTAATATCAAATTTTTGAAAAACAAATCTATTAAAAAGTGACATTTTTATAATTATTAACCCTTCGTCGGGCGCCCCTCAAAAACTCCTTACATCGGGCGCGGTCTGCTTGACGGGTTCAATTGAGAAATTGATGATTATTTTTTTTTAAATTAAATCTAAGATGAAAATCAAAATCAATCTTTTTTTATTGGAATGTTTAGAAATACATTTTACACAAAAGTAATAGAATTTTTTCCCCTTTAAATCAGACTAAAAACTAAAAGACTTCATAAACCTATAAAAAATTAAAATAAACATACCACGAACACTCCTTTCAAAGTACAACTAAACACACACAGAGACAGTCCTCTCACTCAGTGTAACTATATGAATGATGCGCACGCGCAGACATTACGACTACAAACGCGCCGCCCCACCACCGTGCGCTCTGATTGGTATCGTCACGTAACAAGCACTTTTCATTTTAGAAATAATGAATTTACTTTTATGTTCTAGGTTTTCTTTATGGCCTAAATTATTATTGTTATTACTTATGTTAGCGCACCAGTATTTCAATAATTAAACGAATTTCAAAAAATCTGTATATGTTTTATCATAATTATATATAATACTAGCTGTTGCCAGCGACTTCGTTCGCGTAGTAATGAAGATATAAAGTACTATGAAGTTTAATGATGTTTCATATTTCAGTCAACAGAAAATGCCTATCAAACTTCTGTCGCAAAATCCGTTCTTAGTGGACAAACTATACACTACCTCCCTGCCAAATTTTATCTTAGTACGTCAAAGGGTTTTCGATATTTCGTGATGAGTGACCTTTCGCTTTTATTATTATTTTATTTTATTATTTTAGAAGAAAATTATATTCGTCCTCGAGATTGGCATAAGACAAGATATGGATTCCAATCTCGAGGACGAAAACTTAAGTATAATCTAGCACTCGTTATCTATATATATAAAACTCAAAGGTGACTGACTGACTGACTGACTTAGTGATCTATCAACGCACAGCCCAAACCACTGGACGGATCGGGCTGAAATTTGGCATGCAGGTAGATGTTATGACGTAGGCATCCGCTAAGAAAGGATTTTGATCAATTCCACCCCTAAGGGGATAAAATAGGGGATGAAAGTTTGTATAAATCTTATTAGATTTTCGACTGATTGAACTGAAATTAAAGATTGGAGTTACTATGATGAAGACGTTTTTACACACGCTAAATAAAAATAAAGCCGCAAAAACTATACATAATTAATAATAATACTTCTTAACGGGAGCGAAGCCGCGGGCAACAGCTAGTGTTTAATATACTTCTTATCATGATAATAATTCTTTATTGCTTTAAAAAATAATAATAATACAATTTAACACATAAGAAATAGATTTAGAGCAATTGGCGATCTTATCACTGAAAGTAATTTCTTCCAGATAACCAATTGTCATAGAAGTAGCAGTGTTAGTATCGGATGATGCAAGTTAGATAAAAAAAATACATAAATACTAAATACATAATGAACATAATTAAAAAGGTAATGTGTAGTTAAGCTCTCTACGTCACTGATTAAATAGCGGTCGAAAATTCAGACGCAGTCCTTTAAAATCTTTATTGTTACGTCTCTTTCACTCGCTATTTAAAAGAAAAGGACACAACTAAGTTTGAAATTAAAATAAATTATTTGACATAACACTTCCTTGAACAATTTAATGATATAACGAATTAAATAGTTTCCAAAACTAAAAAAAACACGCGCGCTAGCTTTATCTCTTTTACTCCACTACACAAGATCTATAAAAGAATTTATAAATCCTGGCGGTTCTAATAAGGATAATGGGAAACTGTTATTAAATTATTGCATTGTCATCGATCCTTAATACGTATGCAAAGTTTCAAATTAATCAGACTTCTGGAAACTGGTGAAAATTATGCTCAAAGATTCCGTTACATACATACATACATACATACAACCCAAGCTAATAAAAGCGTGTTAAAAATGTTTAACAAAGGCGCGGAAATGCAAAAATTTTGATTGCAATCTCTCATAGAACAACCTATTTCGACTTCGAGCAATTTTGATATTTAAATTTGAATACTTAAGTTTGTATTAAACCTGTTCGTCTGTTGAAGGTAAGCATCGTGGGAACTAGATTAAAGAATCACAAGGTCGTTGTTGCTTGTATAACACTAATGTCACAGTTTTGTGTTATTAGTTAGTTAAGATTGTTAACAAAAGTTTTAAACAATATGATGTTTGAATAGTGTATTCCTAGCTACGTCTGCGTAATAATGAAGATATAAAGTACTATGGAGTTTAACACTAGATTTACCAGAGCAGTCAAAATGACTGGTCTTGCAAGATCAAATTGAAATTCCTACTGCGTGTAACATTTTCTTCAATTCTTCTAATCTTCTTTAATTTATAACAGAAGAATTAGTTTTATGAATTTTATATTATTTTATATATATTTGTGACAAATATATACTTTTTTGGTTTTGGCAGAAATAGGTATATTTAAGCTGGTAAATCTAGTGTTAAAGATGTTTCATATTTCAGTCAACAGACAATGCCTATCACACTTCTGTAATAAAGTGGCATCTAACCACAATGATGACACCTAACCTCAATAATTCAAATAGTTTTATACTGCATATATAAAAATGACAGACGAAAATAAAAATAAATATAGAAAAAATCCAAATAGCTGAAACTATAGTCATTTGGAAACTATAGTAAAAAATAATATATTTTTTTTAATTTAAAAGTATCTTATGTTACTTGTAGTACCTCCAAACATGTGTACAAAGTTTCATGATGATCGGTTAAGTAGTTGTTGCGTGAAAATGTATCAAACAAACTCACTTTCACATTTATATTAGTAAGAGATGATGTAGAAGAAGACCACAAGAAACTCGTTAATTATAGCCTGTACATAAAATAATTAACGAAAAAAACAACTGAATTTTTAATTCAGAAAAAAGTAAAGAACAATTCATGTCACATAATTCACAAGAATTAAAATTAGATCAGATCCACGCACAGTGGTCGGAAAATGGTGCAATAGCCCATGTAAGCACCAATCAGCCCTTCAGTTCTATTAAATTTCAAATAAATGTACTTAATGTATTTTCTCCCATACAAAAAATGTTTTTTTTCCCCTCATGGTTCTACCTATATACACCATACTTAATTACTAACCAAAGGTATACCAGAGAGATACCAATTATTTTTTTTAAATTTCGTGACAAAAAAATCCTATGGTTATGGACCTCGACTTTCCGACCACTGTGCCACGGTGCAACCACACTGGTATCAGCCCATAATAACATGAAAAACTACGCTTGTAAGTATCAAACAAGCTTATTGTCTTGTGATATGATGACATTGTACTTACATTAGCTGTAGCAGTGTCGACTCTGGCAGGCATAGCGCGAGCTAACCCGGGAGAAGCGGACCGATCTCTTTCCCTCATTTCAGTAGCCATGACGCCGCGAGCTCTAGCCGCTGCTGCCCTAGCTGATACTTCTAATTCGCTACTTGATTTGCTCCTAAAGTCAAAATTTAATAGATCACGTCTACTTCATACAAAAGATAAACACAAAATGAAGGTTAGTACTGTATTTTTTTTTTGTAAAACAAACATAATAAAATTTGATTTATAATATTGGACCAAGATTACGTATTATTCCATACATAAGAGGCAGCCGAGTTTACAGGCCGAAAATATTTATTTAAGAAGATTTGGAACTTTGACGTTTATTCTGTCAGTGTCATCTTTCTTGTTGTTTTTTTTTGCTCTTTTGATTGCCACAATGCATTGTGATGATTATATTTTTAATCTGCAATATTATTTCACATAAGTTTCCCCAAACAGAGAATTATTACTAATTATTTTCTACGAAAATATTTCAAGTCGATTAGGACACCCTGTGGTATATTGGGATTAATTGCAGATTACATCGTATTTCAGGGAAGTAAGTAGCCTTCAACTACTGAGGTGGATTTAATTTCACGTAAACACTGACGTGGGGGCCTCAGAGACCCATATACATATGTATATAAGTGCTTGTATTTGAAAATCTTCAGGGTTTAGTGTTTAATATATAGCTTCAGTGGATGCATTTAAATAAAATTAAATATTTTTTTTATAATTTATTTGTATATAATTAACTAAATTTGGAAAAAATCACATGAGATCATAAATCAGCGAGAATAAATAAAATTATATTAAAAAATCAACAAATTTACTAATTAGAGTAATTGAAAAATTTTATCTTCTCAAAACCTGAGAGGCCTCCACCTCAGTAGTTAAAGGTTAATCTCATACCTGATAGGTCTATCAGTGATTGTGGTGTGTAGCATAGACAGGGGCTGATCGCAGTTATGTGCTGGGGGCAGATACATTACATGACCACCCCACGACAGATATGACGCACCACGCCAACTAGACGGTTGATCCTGTGTAAGATAATATATTAATAATAAAGTAAATGCACTAATCCAGCCATTCTCAAAGTGTGTTCCGCGGAACCCTAGGGCTAAAATACTGCAAAAAATACCTACCTTATAAGGTTACATCTAAATATTCCAACTAAATATTACATTGCAATATGATTATTTATAAATATTAAATATATATAAATCTGTTTTTTATAATTATATTAAGGCTTTTTCAGTTGCCAAAAAAGTTTGAGAACATCTGCACTAATCTAAACTTAAATAACATTAGCTTTGAACGCAGCGGTTCTCAATCTTTTTATTTTAAATATTATAAAACTAAAAACAAAACATTTAAAAACAAAATATTCTTATTTAAATAGAATCCTCAATAATAATGAATTGCCGAATAATATAACTAATATTAAAAATATTATCAAATTTAAATATGAATTAAAAAACCATATAATGGGTTTGAGTGCCTTGTGATGGTGTTGTCAATATTCTACGTACGTTATGTTTATTTATAATTATTCTTTTTTTGTCTCAAGTGAATTTCTGTAATTCTTTTTGAGACCTTAATAATACCTTTTCAGAAGGAGGTGGAGTAATCTCTTCTTTGATCTCATCTTCAGGAGAAATCTTCTTCGCTTGTTGCAGCAGAAGTGGATTACTTAAAGAATTGGGAGCTGATTTAGTCAAGAACCAGTTCTGTTCTGGCTCCTGCAACATCGGCTCGTGTTCCAAATCGAATCTTCTGGAGCCCAAGGCAGCGCCCAAAGCACCGGACACGGATTTCCTTAACTTTTGCAAACTATTGAAACCGTGCTGAAACTGTTTAATCTGAAAGCATTCGTAGAAACAAGACATCCCCTTAAACGAATTTTGAATTTGTGTTACTTTTTAGTGCTAGAAGAATGGCTGACGCGAATTTATTACGAACCAGAAAAAGAAGAACGTGCGACAGAATATTTTTTTAAACAACTGAACGTTCTACTTCTCTCTACAATTCTTCTGCAATGCCTCTTTTGTTTCTCTGCATCCAACATTGCATTCCATCAGTGAATTCCAATCAATGGAAATCTTCTCTTTTTAGTTATTTTAAAAACTCTATCTCTTTCTATAAATTATTATCACTCTAACCTTAATATACGAAAGAGCACTCTTTAACAGAAATACAGCCTGTAGGCTTTTGTATCATGTATATATTAGATGAATATCTTATAGATAAAAAAGCTTAGACATAACCCATAGCATTTTATGTTTAGCCGTAGGTAGGTATATAATAGTATGACAATGCCCCTACACAGCAGCTAGTCTTCTACGTCATAGTAGATTTATTATATATTATTATGACATTAGTATGTAAGTGGACAATGCCAGTATACAGCAGCTAAATCAATTTGATAATTATTACATTAATAAATTTGTATATGTATTGACGAGTAAAAGCGCTTTATTGGTGCCCAATTACTAAAAATAAATAAATAAAAGGAAAAAAAAAATATCGATTTCAGTGTACGTTTTATTTGGCGAGTTGTAGTTTCATGTTATACGATTATTTTCTGGTCTCTTTTTTCATTATTATTTAATGTCCAAACACAGTCCTAGGACTGGTTCTGTATATTTTTTCTATTTTATTTTTTATATATTTTATATACATATATGTTATTAATTTGATATTTATTGTAGCCACTGTGCAATCTGATTTATAAATTGTTATTTACTTTTTTTTCTGAGTTAAAATTCAGTTTTTTTTAATTATTATTATTTCATGTACAGGCTATGATTGACGAGTTTCTTGTGGTATTCTTCTCGTCATACGCCTTTCCGATGTCATTGTAGAGTCTAACGATTTAGTGCCTATGCTAATAAACTATTTTCATTTCATTTCAGTTAGAGCATAACTGTGTTTAGGCTTGTATTTTCTAAATATTGAAATCATAGCTCGATTTTAATTCGCATCAGCCGCATCGGGGACGTTAGGCTTGTGTTATTAATTGTTAGTTATAATTATAGTTAATTAGTGATTTGTTACTACGTACATATAAGCATAACGTCCCACCGATTGGTGAGTTACTTACCTTGTCATTATTATCTCGTGGAAGGGACAGAGAGAATGGTTGTTCCCTGACGCAGTAAGTAGCTGTATGACCAGGGGGACAGGGTGGGTTGGCACCGGGACCGGGAATAGGGGGGCTGGGAGTGCTGTCTGAGCTCGTGTCTAAATCTAATTGGGGAGTCCATGTTGGTACTGCGCTATCCGTCTGAAATGAAAAATTATCTAGAAAAAAAAGCATATAAGCCGAAGTTTGAAAACCACTGCAACTTACATGATTTCGTGTCGGTGAATCGAGTCTCGGGTCGCTATGCGCGTGATCTCCGGATATGCCAGAGTCGCCGGATTTATCGCCTGACTGATCGCCGGATTGCTCCGACCGTGGAGACGATTCTGGTGGATGTAGACCCATTACTTTAGTTTCTACAGCTAGAGGCAGCGATTCTGAAATTAATATTGTATTTTAAGTCAACCTTGAATTAAACTTTAAAAATTGGTGACAAATAAAGTTTTACCAGAGTTTAAATGTGCATCCAAGGTAGCTAATTGTCTCCAAGCAGCTGATGGACTGAATCTAGGTATTGTCGGTTGCTTCTTAGGTATTGTAGGTCGTAACCTTAATGCTATGCCTAATGACCCGTCTGAGCCTTCGCCTTCAGAGCCTTCTGATGACAGCGCTGATTCAGATGATACTGAAATTGGGATGATCACCATAATATAGAACATTAACGCTGGTGTGTTTATACATTTTAAAGACATGCATTTTTGTTAAGAAGCACAATCACTTGTTTCACTTTGAGACCCAAAAACTTGAGACCAAATAATTGGAACCAAGTAAATTGCATATGGTGAAGTCGGGTCCGTACAACATGACAATTAAATTTTTCAATAATATTGTGCCAAAAGTGATAAAATGTGATGAGAGCCTAATACAATTTAAAAATAAATTTAAAACATATTTGGAATTAAAATGTTTTTATTCAATTGACGAGTACTTCAATGATTCGAAACAGTAAATGAAACTAAATGATAATAGTTTATTAGCATAGGCACTAAAGGCGTGCACTTGCTCATCGTTAGACTCTATCGTGACTTCGGAAAGGGGTATGTCGAGAAGAATATCACAAGAAACTCGTCAAATAATTAATTGAAATTGTATTATTATATTGCTGTGTGACATTGACACTGAATTAATGACATCTTAATTATTATAATTGTGACATGCAATAAAAACAATTGAATTTAAATATAATTAAAAACCCTTATCCTTACTAATATTATAAATGTGAATGTGAGTTTGTTTGTTACGTTTTCACTCAACAACTACTTAACCGATCATCATGAAACTTTGTACACATATTTTTGGAGGCACTAGAAGAGTAACATAGGATACTTTTTATTTTAAAAAATTGATTTTTTACTATAGTTTCCAACTTACTATAGTTTCAGCTGTTTGGAATCATATTGATTCATTTCTATTGAAATGATCTCTGATACTTATTTAATGACTTAAATGCGAGCGAAGCCGCGAGTAAAGGCTAGTTCATTATATATTTAAACATAGCAATGACTTACAATTCTTTACTTTAGTATCTTCTTTCAATGTAGCATTAAACTTGTCAAACATCTCATCATCTTCTTCATGATAGCCAAGCAGTTTCTTCTCAATGAGGTGAAAGTTGGTTATCTCTCCAATGATCGGAGTACCAAGACCAGGGAAGCCCTTCAACGTTTCATTCGCTGGTGTCTGTCTGCTCTCTATCATCCCGAAGTAGAATTGCTTAGAAGGTGCCGTCTTTTGGCTGGAAATAAAGAAAATACTGAAGTCAGCATTCGAAAACCACGTTCAAGCGTAAATTCACTGAGTACAGTTCAAAACTTCAAATGTTACGGCACGAAACAAAATAGACCAATCACATGCTTGAAAATTTGTTGACGTGATTTTTGACCAATGATAATAACCCATTGCAACTGTCTACTGTCACCTAGCTGTCATTACGTTCTGTTATAAGAAATCGTTTTAATCGTTACTTGTTAAAATATATGTCTATATTAATGTCTAAACTAGATGAAATAAAATGAAATGTAAATGAAATGAAAATCGTTTATTAGCATAGGCACTAAAGGCGTGCGCTTGCTCATCAATGGCTTCAGAATCTGTAATGGCTTCGGAAAGGCGTATGACGAAAAGAATACCACAAGAAACTCGTCAATCGTAGCCTATGTACATATAGATATTTGGTATGTAAGTATATGCAACATATTACTATTTTATTTTGATTACTGTCTAATGGTTGCAGTGTTTAAAGATTTATTATTTATTAATAAATAATTATTACTGGATAAAATGCACTCAAGTAATGATCAGGTCAAACTACGCTCGAGTACTATCTCTGAATTAAGGCCTAAGAATGTACATAGTACTTACGTTTCCTTCACATTTCTAATCGGCGAATGTTCCGGCGTAGATTCTTTCCCTGACGCTTGTCCTCTGTCAGTGAAGCCTCTCGAGTCCACTTTGTTGTTTAATTTCTCCTTATTAACTACTTTATTTACATTACTATGAGTCGTCACATCGTTGGTACGTGTCAGCGGTCTTCTATTGTTCGATATCTTCGTAGCGCTCGATTCATGTTTGGTTATGTTAACTTTGTTACTCGTTCTCAGACTAGATTCTTTATTTCTTTGACTCATTTTCGTTGGGTTTGGCTTTTGTGTTCTCGTTACTTTACTATCTTTTTGACTAGTCTTATTTTCACTAATTACATTGACTTTAGCGCCTATGTCCTTTCTAATTCGACTTGTGGCTTTCTTTAATTCCGCTTGAAATTCGTCTTTTTCGTCGTTACTTTTAACTAGTAACGAAGGAAGAGATTTCCTTAAGGCATTATCGTCGTTGGCTTGTGGACTCGCTCTGTTCGCTTTCAATTGTTCTCCTATTGTCTTCATTCTGCTGGCGTGTAGACTTTTTGGTGATTCTGCATCTCTTTCGTGTGCAATCAGTGTTGCATCAAAAGATTTCTCTCTTCTCAAAGGTGGTATTACGCTCTCTTCTCGTTTAAATCTTTCTGAATGTCTAAAATTTCTATTTAAAAGTGGAGTTTTTGTTGACTCCATTTGTCCACCAGCTCTCGTATTTCCTTTATATACAGACTTGTCCCTTGACTTCTTGTAGTCATATCTGGAGGTTTGCATTATGTGCTCTTCGCGTTTTATTGAAGACACGGTTTGTGTCATATCTGTACTATCCAATTTCCTATGCTGCTCCTTGTCCTTCTTCTCAGAGCGATACCTCCTGTCCTGGTTGACATCGTCCAAGTCTAAGGATTTGTAATCTTGATATGTGTTCCTACAATTTGGTATTTTGGATTCGGGTAAATGGCCGTTGAGCTTTTTGGTTTCAGTTCTAGTTTTGAAAAGGCGGAGTTTTCTTGGAGGTTCTGTTCGTGCATTCTTTTCGCTCGAGTCCGGGGATGACCCTTCACGCAACTGGGGAATAGTTCACATTTGTAAAGTAATATGTTTGTGTATTTTTTTTTACTTTTAGTAATTGGGCTCCAATAGAGCGCTTTTACTCGTCAATACAAATACAAATATAAATGAAATAAATTTATTAATTTAATAATTATAAATAATAATAATTAATAATTATCAATTTGATTTAGCTGCTGTATACTGGCATTGTCCACTTACATACTAATGTCATAATAATATATAATAAATCTACTATGATGTAGAAGAATAGCTGCTGTATTGTAATTGTCATCCTATTGTATACCTAAGGGTAAACATAAAATGTCCAAGCTTTTTCATCTAACGTATAATATGATTTATGAATAAGTTTGCTTTTTATGATTTTCTTGAACTGATAAAGAGGGAGACTACTAATATCATCGGGCAGTTTGTTATATGACTTTATTTGGCATAAAACCAAACCCCATGAAACAACGACTCGTTTTACGGAGACGGAAATTAGGAGTGTGCAGCTTATTTGAGCTGCGAGTATGTGAAAGAGTATTTAGTAGAAAAATTCTTACAACATTGTTGGGAGGAGGTGGAGCTCTATATTTCTTCCTGAAGTGTTTGTTGGTACACCGCGGCTTGGGAGGCTCCTCATCCACCCTCAAGTCAGGTTCAGAACCAAATTTGCTGAGATTACTACCTGTAATTACAACACATTTTCTAGTAACGAAACACTGATATTTTAATACTATGTAAATAATATGTATGTATATATTATTATTTATTATTTTATGTAATGTATATATTGTGTATATTTAGTTATTATTTTCTTTTCATTGCACCAAATATCACCGCTCACTTCGACAAAGGTTAGGTTAGCATTAAGCTCGCCTATGTAAAAAGATATTACCTACTATTTTTTTTTTGCAATAAAGAATTTATTTATTTATTTCTTCAATCTTACCATCATGATGTCTTAGGTCTAAATTCGTGTGTGACCTATGCAGGGGATCTCTCTCGCGTGCTCTAAGCTCCAGCTGTTCGCCAGCAGCGCCAGCTGATCTTGAACGATACACACCGTTGTGCTGCAAGTGGATATTTAGTTTATGAATTCCTTATTTTTAAGCTATATTCAATTCTTGTATTGAATTACTGTTTAGTCTAGTCAACATGTACCTTTTTGGGTGAAATTTTTGTAGAGTCTCTGAAAATTACGAGCAAGGTGTCATTCGATTCGGAATATTATGTAGAAAGTTTAAGAAAAAGTTCCAAAAGGGGCCGATGAAAATTGTAAAAGTTATAAACAATTTAAATTAAAAAAAAATAGGGGTTTGGTTTTTTTTGAATATCTCAAAATATATAAAAAGATATTCGAAATTTGAAAAAAAATCTGAAAAGAGGAGGAAATTTCCTAAAAAAAGTCCTACCTCCCGAAACTGTATCTTCAATATCTATAATTTTTACAGAGTCCTGGAAATAGTGCTAAAAGCGGGTAGTCTGACTTGCGCGCGCGATCCGTCCTTCGGACCCGGCAACAAAAAGTGCGGCACGCGCATCACTCGCTTTTAGTGCTATTTTCGCTTCTAAATTAAAATTATAGATATTGAAGATACAGTTCCGGGAGGTAGGACCTTTTTTTAGGAAATTTCCTCCCCTTTTCAGATCTTTTTTCAAATTTCGAATATCTTTTATATATTTTGAGATATTCAAAAAAAACCAAACCCCTATTTTTTTTTATTTAAATTATTTATAACTTTTGCAATTTTCATCGGCCCCTTTTGGAACTTTTTCTTAAACTTTCTACATAATATTCCGAATCGAATGACACATTGCTCGTAATTTTCGGAGACTATACAAAAATTTCACCCAAAAAGGTACTTACATGTTGACTAGACTAGTTGTCTTAAGATGACTGTGTATGTATGTATGTTGATGTGCTTATATACTTAGGTACTATCTTTATATACTTTTATTTATTGAAGTGAAAACTTCTTTAGGCGTGTTGAGCGTTTTGGCAGAGGGTAAAATCCTCGGTTCGCGTCACCGACATGCTAATGATAATAGTATATCTATAGCTATGGAGAGCCAGACTAGCGCACGCGCAGTAGCCTGTGTACACGTATACACTAAGGTTATCTACATAAGTAAAGTTAAATTGACCACGTGGGAAGTTCAACTTGTGTGTACTGGATTTTGTTTATTTAAGTGAATTTTTAATTTGACTATTATTGTAATTATTTAATTGAAGGATTACTGTTTATTTATTGACTTTAAATTCATTGACTTCAGTATAAAAGTGAGTATGAAACATATTAATATTTTTATACAGATAAATGAATAATGAAAACAACGAATATGTTTTTAAAAAATTTCATATAATTTTTGCATATAGTTTCAATTACTCTTAACTTAATAGTTCCGTTTTCACTTCTATCTATTTAAATCTATCTATCTACTTAAACTTAGTCTATTATAACATAAACACTATAATATTTAAAATTAATTGTATTAATTTTTTAAGATGCTTGATTAAAGCTAAGCCACAATGTACATACTAACATTATATACAGGCTATGATTGGCGAGTTTCTTATGATTTCTGAAATCTCGCACAAGAATCAGAAGGTGTTATGCGAAATAAGAATTTCATATCTTGTATCACTGAGATAGTTTTCTTTTCTTTATTTTTTCCGAAATTTCTGATACTAATTGACGTATAATTGAAATGTGATAATTACCATATGTCCATTTCTCGTCGGTCTTGTCTCCAAATGTGAAAGAGGCCGTCGTCCACTGATCGTGCCACCCGATTGCAGTATCGCTCCATTGTCCGTACTACGAAGACGTGGACTCTCCGTCAGTGATGGTAGCACCTGGAAATATGGGGGTAATAATAATAATTGTATGGAAAATATAAAACGCTAATTTTAGACCAATTCTACCAGCTCACTTCTGGGTGATCTGACCAGGGAAGCAATGTATTGTGGTCATTTTAGATCCAAGACTACTTCAATTAAAAATCATAAAATTTAAATTAAATAAATGTAATTTTGACACATAAGGTTACTAGAATATTGACAACACCATCACAAGGCACTCAGACCCATTGTATGTTTTTTCAACTCACATTTAAACTTGATAATATTTTAATATATTTAATATTATAATTTTTAATATTTTAGTTATATTAATCGGCAATTTATTATATATCTGCGCTCCTTCCACCGTAACACTTCTCTTTCTATAGCTAGTTCTAGCTCCCAGGATATTTATCTGATCTTTACTTCGTGTGGTGAATTTAATTTAACTATATTTATTATTTTGATTTATGTAAATATTTTTAATGAGTTTTCAAAATGTAATGTAACCTTGCTCATTGTAATGTTAGCGCATGCGTAGAGCCTACAATTAGAATATTAGTGTGATATTAATTCCAAGTCTAGTTGTAGCGCTCTGTTTGTGGACTCAATAAATAAATAAATAAAAGATTCTTTACTGCATGAATTGGTTGTTTTTCAATGTAATATAATAAATTCTAGCATCAAATGATCTAGTCTAGTGTTAGGATCAGTATCATCAAGATTATTTTTTTAAAGTTTTTTTTTATAGTAGCCCAGTATGTGACCACACTCCGCCTGATGTTAAGCTGGAGTGCGGTCCATGAGCATAGACAACTGTTACCACAGACAGACTCTAATATGCTGGCTTGAGGAGACGAATGTGCTCTGTCCAAATTGACAGGACACACTCCTCTCGTTATCCCGGCTACTTCCAAGCTGATCCTGAAACGCGACTAAGTCACTTCACGGGTGTGTAGCTTGAAAGTGGTGGTACTTCCCCAGGACGGCATACTGGACTAATGCCATCATCAGTCTGCCTACCACTCTTTGTGTGCCTATATTATTATACTATAGGCATTGAGCGACCAAAGTACATATAACAAAGTATCCTTGGACATTATCAAGCAATCAGAGGCGGCTCGTCCTAAAGAGCGCTGGTGCAGTGCACTCCCACGAAAATTACAGAAGTAATCTATATTTCTTCATAATACATACTATCCTTACATTACATTCATTCTATTCTACTATGCCTATACAATAGTATATTATATTACCTATATCTACGCCGCTGTAATATAAGTTCTGCAATTTTCGTGAGAGTGCACTGCACCAGCGCTCTTTAGGACGAGCCGCCTCTGCAAGCAATGATTCCTAATATTCTTGGGTGCATATCTACCTTGGGTGCATGTCTAGGTGGTTCGTGCGGAAGCGTGTGCGCTCGTCGTGCTGCTTGCACTGGCGCCGGGGACTGCTGGCTCCCCACCTGGCCCATCGCCAACCGATCACCAATATATTGACATCTGCGAAACAATTCATTTTACTATAAGTAATTTTATTTCATGTTTCTTATATTCTAAGCTATACATATTATTTTAACTTAGAATTAGAAAACCGATTTTCGTAAAATGTTATTCACGAATTTATTATTACTCTTTTTTTTATGCCTTACTATTACGTTATTTCATATTTTCGTAAAACTAGATCGTTTTAAAAGTTATAAATTTATAAATTTCAAAGTTATTTGAATACAGTGTCAAAAATTTTTTATATAATATTATTATTTTTTATTTATGTCTATTCCGTTTAATTTGATTATCTCGTGTCCTTAAATTATATCAGAGCTTCGGGTTAATTCTTTCTAGACATTAAAAATGTAATGACCTACTTCTTGGGTGGTATAATTACATATATTAGAACGGGCCGCTATTTCAAATTAGTTATTGAATCCAAATAGTAAATTTTATCGTACATACTATGGTTAAAAATTTATAAAAAAAACATCCAATGTACTAAACAACAATAGTTTAGTATAATAAAAAATATTTCTTTATTTCCTTGGATATATGTGAAACGCCCTCTGAAGGAAAAGGGGGTAACAAAATATCATTCGGAGACTCGCGATTAACGCCAATTGATGGAATAAAATGCAATGGCTTACGTATGACATAGTATGATAATGAAAGTGGTTGTAGTTCGTTTTCTTATTAATTATTAAAAATAAATTGTTAGTATACTCGTCTAGTTCAGCCATTCTCAAAGTGTGTTCCGCGGAACCCTAGGGCTAAAATACTGCAAAAAATACCTACCAAAGGGAGGTTACGAGGTTACATCTAAATATTACGTAATATCACATTACAATATGATCATTCATAAATACATATAAATCAGTTTTTTATAATTATATCAAGGCTTTACCTTCGCCAAAAAAGTTTGAGAACCGCTGGTCTAGTTGAATAACAATTTCAAATCTGCTAACTAATAGTTAATCCTTAGTAAACTTTAGTTAGTGACAATTGAAAGAACGGTCTTTGATTTTTTTTTAATCCCTGATTTGTAGTTTAAATTTATGACGGAGAAAGTGCGGCATGGGTGTATTAGAAGCTTAAAGAGGATAATTAATTATTATTTATGACTGCCTTCTCTTTATGATAAAATCTCACAGATTTACGTTATTATATTTTTTATACTTATTTATATATCTCTCTTTGACCTTTACTCAATAGTTTTATTTTTATTACAGTCGAATGAGGACAAGCGAGGACTGGATTAGTGAGAAAACTGTATAAGAAAGAATAATAATCAGGTCTCATCATTTTTAACCCTAAATACCTCTGCGTGAGAGTTTCTTACTCTAGACCTCTGTAAGCGAGAGTGTACAATAATATTTCTATGGAAATCTCAAAACTGGCAAATCGACTTAAAAACCATGTTTCTTGACGTTTGTTAACGTCTATGCGTGAGAGTGACTACTCCCAAACCTTCGTAAGTGAAAATAATGTTCAGGTCTCTTGAATTATTGCTTATCCAGGTTCGGCTGTATTACTTAAGTTGAATTATCTGTGTACATACGTTCAAGACTGGATACAATTTGCAGGCTTATTGAAATATAATATTTAATATTCTTAAACCCTTGATGCTAATTTTTACAAATGTAAAATAGTGTTTATTAAACGAAAGGTTACTCATCACGAAATCTCGATAACCGCTTGCTTGAAATTTAGCAGGGAGGTAGTTTATAGTTAGTCCACTAAGAACGGATTTTGCGACAGAAGTGTAATAGGCATTTTCTGTTGACTGAAATATGAAACATCATTAAACTTCATAGTACTTTATATCTTCACTAGCTTTTGCCAGCGGCTTCGCTCGCGTTAAGAAGTATTATTATTAATTAGGTTTAGTTTGTGTGGCTTTACTTTTGTTTAACATGTGTTAAGTAGTTATCACCATTCCTGTCGTGGGTCATAATTGAAAACTTGCTCCAGTTATTAACCACATATCTGTCAATTTTTAATTTCAGTTCAATCAGTCGAAAATCTAATAAGATTTATACAAACTTTCATCCCCTATTTTATCCCCTTAGGGGTGGAATTGATCAAAATCCCTTCTTAGCGGATGCCTACGTCATAACATCTACCGGCATGCCAAATTTCAGCCCGATCCGTCCAGTGGTTTGGGCTGTGCGTTGATAGATCACTATGTCAGTCAGTCAGTCACCTTTGAGTTTTATATACATAGATATGTCATACACAATTGTCAGTTGTCAATAAACAGTTGGTGAACAGAATTCTCTAGTATTATTTGAATAGCTTATAGGTATGTATATAGCGTTAAAAATTTACCCCACATTTTTCACATAGGAAAACGATATTTTATTTGTAATACTAAAAATATGCTTATTTCAACGCTACATCTCTATCAATTGTCAATTTTATTCGAGACTATAGGATTCACTTCACGTCAAGTTTACAAAATAAACGCTAAAGATTTCTTATAGGTATTAATTATTATTAGTCCGTGCTAATAAAGCTTGATCGGTGAAAATGATAAATGTACAGCAGATATGTGCGCACGTAGCAGGCGTCAGGTGCAATAAATTACCAGCAAACACATGATTTATTATATGTCGCCGTTTATCATTACTTAATGCTATTTTTTATTAATAAATGCTTTTATTGCGAACACAAGAATAACACTTTTTGATACATTGATACAGAATTTCTTTTATCTATATACCTATATAAAAATAAATGGCACTTTTCGTTGTAATTTTATAACTCAAGAACGGACTCACCTAACCAAACCAAATGTTTAGGCTTTGTTCGGACTATTTAGTAGATGGTTTGCACAAAATCTGTAGAGCGGTTCTTCATTTATCACATTTTTGTAACAAATTAATTCAATAAATGACGGATTATGCTGTCAAATTGAAACTATTTTCAGTGTTGACGGTAATTGAAACTTTTTATGTCATTCATGCTGTTTGATGCATGAATTTGGTGTTCCAATTAATTTTTCTTAATATTTTACTTTATATGTAGCGAAGCACGTACCGGACCGCTAGTGTATATATAAAAGACAGAAAAAATAATTTAAATGCATACAAATTTAATTGGAAATGGCGTCTGTGAACGCCGCCTATTATTGCAGTTTCCCGCGCTTTGCGTGCGCGCAGCGGGCACAGGCATCGGCTGAATTCAATCGCACGTTTATTTGTCGATAATCGAGTAATCAGTTAGTTGCCGAGTGATTCGAGATATGCACTTCCCTTCAAGGTTTAGTCTCAACTCTACCATGTTAATTTGTTCTGTGTGTCTAAAATATATTTCTTTATGAATTAAATATCGACCGATGACGTGAAAAATTAGTCAACGACGCGAAGCC
Source organism: Tineola bisselliella (assembly GCA_028551675.1). Lineage (NCBI taxonomy): Eukaryota > Metazoa > Arthropoda > Insecta > Lepidoptera > Tineidae > Tineola > Tineola bisselliella. Next base: position 19,948 of record JAPWLS010002427.1, read on the forward strand.
GAAGCGACCACACGTATCCTGATGATGCCACGTGAAATGGCGAAACGTGTCGAGACAAGTCATTAGTCATCGGCCTAATGTAGCGGGAATTATAAGTAAAATATTTTTTTTTATTTATAAAGTGTTTTATTATTTACTGTATATACTTTAATTTTTGAAATTCTAGACGTTTAATAACTAATAATATTAATCCACTATTTCGATAGAAAACACTTTTTGTGGATCTAAAGATAAAGGTATAACCGAGAACAATTCTAAATAGAATTCTTAGCTGTCCCACTTGAAATGTCACTAACACGGGTTCATTTGTTTTCCACAATGCACCGATGGCGCGAATTATCACTCCTGCTATTATTGTATCGTTGCTGCAATTAGTGAAGTCTATATGCAATAAAATAGGCATCCTGGCGCGACTTGTGAAGACTGCATTCCCTGACTTACATACTATAGCTTTGAGATAACCAGATGCGACTGCGCGAAACTGTAATTGAAGTTAAAAAACGTTATATATATATAGTAGCCGACGTTTTTCATTTTGTTTTTATTCTATTTAATATATATGTTAGTTCCTAAATAAATTATAGCGATCTAATCCTCCCTACTATATAAATGTGAATGTGAGTTTGTTTGTTACGTTTTCACGCAACAACTACTCAACCGATCATCATGAAACTTTGTACACATATTTTTGGAACTACTAGAAGTAACATAGAATACTTTTTATTGCAAAAAAATTATTATTTTTTACTATAGTTCCCAATTGACTATAGTTTCAGGTGTTTGGAATTTTTCTATATTTATTTTTATTTTCGTCATTTTTATATATGCAGTATAAAACTGTTTGAATGTTTGAGGTTAGGTGTCATTTTTGTGGTTAGATGCCACTTTATTATTTTAGATCTTACTCACTGATTTTAATTCATACACTTCTTCTTTAAAAATGCCTCGGAAATGGAAATCAGTGGGCTTATCACGAATTTTAGTCTGGCTTTCGAACCGAGTTCGCTTCAAGCGATTTATGAAAAATATTTTAGATGCTTTTTGTTAATTTTCGAACGTCTCGATCTTTCGTTCATTTGATAGATTGCTGGTGCTCGTTAGTCCTTAGTAAAAATTCATGATCCGGTTTTACTTGCGACAGCTCGATTCGAAAGCCAGACTAAATTCGTGATAAGCCCACTGGTCTATCCAAAAATTCGTCGCGGGCCCGTGCAGCAAAAGTTGTATTGATTCATTTCTATTAAAGTTATCTCTGATACTTATTTAATGGCTTAAATGCGAGCGGTTAAAAGCTAGTAATTTATAAACCTAATTACAATGTTAATATAAATTACAACATTGTAATAAGAAACACAGCCGTCTGCAGCAGATACAGGAAGTGCAAACCTAAATAATTAAATATATTGTGGGAACAGTTTTAGGCTGGACTAGAGCTCGGCCAGCCCGCGGCCGTCATTAAAACGTTAACAGTTATGCGCCGGCGCAGGCAGGGACGCGGAAAATTATTCGCGCCAGACGGAGAGTTGCGCGCGCATCTGTGGTCGCGCACTTCCGGATACACGACCGACAACATCGCTGGAGACTGCGGAACGATGAAAATGTGTAAATTAGTTTATAAGATTAGTAGCTTACTGAAAACTATTAGCTTCATATAAAGTGCCATACTATAAAATAAATAATACCAGTTATTCTCAAAGTGTGCTCTACGGAGCCCTAGGGCGAAAATACTGCAAAAAAATACCTACTATAGGGAGGCTATTTAAAAACAGTAATACGTACATAATTATATGTATAAATATTATAAATGAAATAGTTTGAGAACCGCTGCTCTGTGCTATGGGTATTAGGACAAAAACAAATATGATATATTGAATTTTTTTTTATTACGAGTTCACATTGCAATTACTCAAGCGCGGATAATTATGAATTTGCAAGGAAATATTTAATTTTATCCAATTTGTGTTATTGTACATATTATTGAGTCTGAGATGTGAGTGAAAATTATGAATTCGATACGGGTTTATGTTATTAAGTTGTAATATCTATATTAATCCTTCATTCTTATTGGATACACTTGTTTTTTCTTTTTATATCATTCCAACTAGAAGAAATAAGAATGAATTAACTAGTTCCACGACTCATTGCTAGGGAATCTCTGAGCATTAATAATATTTGTCTAAGACACCCAAAAGGTAGTTCCCAAAAAATTTTCGTTAAATGGTCCAGATCCAAGTCAACTTTGGGAACCAATGCATTAGAGTTTTTCCAATTTTTCTTAGTAAATTTTCAATTACGTTATCTACCTAATGAACGATCAGTAGCTTTCTAGTAACACTAGGAACTATATACAACATTAGTATAATTAAATTTGAAACACATCTTTTCCCAGAACAATCAGAGCGTGTTAGTAAATCCAGTTTAATTAGTGGGTCAAATTGATTACATTATTGTTGAACACAACGTCGTCAGATGAATTCCATTTTATTGTCTAAACACATTTTAAAACAAAGAAAGTGGAAACCTATTTCACATATATGAGTGTGTGAGCGAGTCAGATAGATAGCCGCTAGAAAGAGATGAAATATACGTGAGAAGTTGGGAGATAATATTGTTCTGAGATTTAGATTCAATGTAGATTAATTGTTATTGTCTAGATTTAAAATTAAGCTATTTTTACTTATTTATTTTGTTAATAGATTCATTGCGGTCAAATGTGCCCAATTTTATTTTATTTATTTATTTCGCCTACCTACAAAATTGCATTAGAACTACATGTTATAAAAAGGACTACTATTATATAAACTAAATGAAATTTCAATTATAGGATAGGACCACATGCTCAAAGTGATAAAGGGATAGATACTACACTTGTAATAAAATTATAAAAATAAAAAAACAAGAACTTAGTAGATATAAGGGGGGAAGGGAAGGGGAGGAATGGGGGGGGGTTGCGGGGGAGGGGAGGGGGATTGATTTGATTAATGCTTTGTATCCGCCATAATTCGTTATATAGGCACACATTTTGTTCTTAATATGTAAGTTATTTTCGGGATAACTTTAAAGTAGTGGATAATCTGAAATCGTTTGCAAATACCCATGAGTGATGTGTTAGCAGGTAGACCGGTTTCGTTCATGTACACCATGACACAGATTCAATTGAACAAACTCGCGACCTTAGAGCATTGAGGTAGGTAGAGATTGGTACATGTGGCATGCTACAGGTGCTGTAGAATAGTTCCTAAATACGCCACTAGATGGAGCCACCGTCGTTTAAGAACGTCGGGTACACACAGCGATTTTATATGGATACAGTTTTTGTAGGTATATAAACTTTAATTGGCTTTTCTGTATTCCCATCTGTGTGTATTTATTTTTTTGTATTTAGCTGTAAGTTTTGCAAATAAATAAAAATAAGCAAGTGTCTAGAGCAGCGGTTCTCAAACTTTTTTGGCGAAGGAAAAAGCCTTAATATAATTATAATAAACTGATTTATATGTATTTATGAATAATCATATTGCATTGTAATATTACGTAATATTTAGTTGGAATATTTAGATGTAACCTTATAATCTCCCTTTGGTAGGTATTTTTTGAAGTATTTTAGCCCTAGGGTTCCGCGGAACACACTTTGAGAATGGCTGGTCTAGAGCGGCAAAGGAGATATATGCATCCCTTTCACACGTGCCTCAACTTTGACGATAAGAATATATATCACTATATAGTTATCTCTTTCTAATGATTATTTCTTCCAGTCCAAAGTCCAATCTGTATCCATTTAGAGATTATTGACTGTACATAGTTTTATTTTCAAAACAGGTGATAAATCAATAGTGACTGACTGACAGGAAGGAGTCGTCTCCGCTATGCTGGCCTAATGCGTCGACTGAACAAGTCATAGAGATGTTTATTTAACAACTAACGTATGTATTGATATTACCTTTTAGCCTGAATTTTATTTCTTCGTCGTTTATCAATATTTACAACAAAACCAAACACTTATATAACATTACAAAATAAACTTTAAGATGTGTGTTTTGTACTGTGCAAAGACTAGTTTCAATATGTTTATTCTAACGAAAGTTTTGTTGTTAGCGGGCCCTATGTCCGGGTACACTTGTTAACTGATAGAGGCTTCGAAAGTTTGCAAATAAGCCTTTTAAATAGGTTCATGTTTGTGTTAGCCGAATGTTCGAAATAATTAGGTAATAGCAATAAATGCAAAGGCTTTCGTGACTTGCCCTTAGGTAGTAAGGCAGGTAGCATGCAACCATTCGGCGTGGAATTTAGAAGGGATTGTATTTGCATATTATGTTATATATATTTTTGGTTAATAAAGGGTGTATTTTATGTTCTAAATATGTATGATATATGTATGTGATGTTTTTCAAAATCTGAGTCAATTCGAATTTGAAATCAGATAAAGGATTGCATTGAAACATTTTTGATAACTTTAGATTAAACTGCCACTTATAAAACCTGCTATTTCATTTATATATATTTTATTATATATAACTAACTTTAACCCGCGGCTTCGCTCGCATTTAAGACATTAACTAAGTATCAGAGATCATTTCAAAAATAAATATAGAAAAATTTCAAATAGCTGAAACTATAGTCAATTGGAAACTATAGTAAAAAATAATATTTTTTTAATAAAAAGTATCCTATGTTACTTGTAGTACCTCCAAAAATATGTGTACAAAGTTTCATGATGATCGGTTAAGTAGTTGTTACGTGAAAACGTAACAAACTCACATTCACGTTTATATTAGTAAGAAATATATGTCTAATAAAACGGTATTTTTTTAGTTATAACTATATTATTCTTAAAGATTGCGTGTAAGCTTCCGCCAATCGCAGATGCGTTGTGCTCACGACGCGCGGGCGAAAGGTGCGCGGGCGCAAGGTCGTCAGGCTCACGTGCGCCGCCAAGTTTCCCACACTTGCACCTGATCAGTGCCGCCGCGCCTACGCACGAACCAATGGCCAATAATTTATACTTATCTAAAACTATACGAGTACATATCATTTCACAGTATTTTAACTATTAGATATTATTGGTTAATATTGATTATTCAGCCTATGTCGAGGATTCAATTTTATTTATTAACTTTTAGTAATTGGGCTCCAATAGAGCGCTTTTACTCGTCAATACATATACTAATATAAATTACAATCAATTTGATTTAGCTGCTGTATATTGGCATTGTCCACTTACATACTAATGTCATAATAATATATAATAAATCTACTATGACGTAGAAGAATAGCGGCTGTATAGGGGCATTGTCATCCTATTATATACCTACGGGTAAACATAAAATGCTATGGGTTATGTCCAAGCTTTTTTATCTATAAGATATTCATCTAATGTGTAATATAAAACACAAAACAACAGCGGATATAGAGGATAATTACTATGTTAACCCATTACTTCCCACTGTCCTATTTTTAAGACACTATATTCAACATTTTTTTTAACATATAAAAAGTTTTATTTTTTATTGTTTCTGATGAAATTCGTATTTTTTATACTATTTTACTATTAAAAAATATTTACGTAATTTTAATGTAATTTTTTCAAATTGATCATTTTTGTTGCCTCAAGAAAAGCATTATGTTCCGATTTTATATACCGTAAAAGAAAACAGTAACCAACTTCAAAGTACATAAAACTGATTCTAAGACTACCAAATATATATAATACAAAAAATAAAAACAAAATATAATTTTTATCCCCATTGTCATATTTATAGGACAGACTGACTCAACGTAACAGATTTTTTTTTTAAATTGTTTTTGTCATATTATTTTTTCTTAACGTATTTTGAACTTAATTTAAAGATTTGATCAAAAAATTCCAATGTTTTCAACGCTTGGGAAGTAATGGGTTAAGCAATGTGGACCGTCTGCAGAGAAAACAGCTTTAATGTTGATTGGTGTTTACTTCAACTATAGCCCATATGACATAACTACACACATAAGGTGTTTTAAGCTTCTATTCACATCTGGTATTGAGGTATTGCATCGGTCACCTCAGCTACAAACGGCAACGGGCGCGGTCACAAGTAGCTTTTGGAATGTTATGATGAAATACATATAAACATAACCTACGTACACAAACTTGAGTACTTCTATCTAGTACAGCGGTGCTCAAACTTTTTTGGCGAAGGAAAAAGCCTTAATATAATTATAAAAAACTGATTTATATGTATTTATGAATAATCATATTGCAATGTAATATTTAGTTGGAATATTTAGATGTAACCTTATAATCTCCATTTGGTAGGTATTTTTTGCAGTATTTTAGCCCTAGGGTTCCGCGGGACACACTTTGAGAATGGCTGATCTAGTATATTAGGCGTTTAGCTTCTGATTGAATTTATTGAGTCTTCTCCAGTCTTTCATAAAGAGACTGCTTCACGCACGGACCGCACTCTACATATGTGGTATTATCTATACTAATATCATAAAGATTTGTATTTTTGTATGTTTGTAACGAATTGGCTCAACAACTGGTCCAGTAGACCGAATTCAAAAATTCTTCCACCATTTGAATGCTACATTATCACTGATCGATATAGGCTATATAAATTACAGGAAAAAAATAAGGATCCTTACTAAAACTGCAATAATGTTGCCAAAAATTGCCATAAAATGTCTTTCATCGCATGCGTTGCGAAAGCTATTGATGATAGAACAAAAAAATGTTCTACAATATTAAAGAACATATTAATATCTACAAAAAATGTCTCGATAGCATACGTCTAACTATTGTAGTTGTGTCACTATAACTACTTTTTAATATTTAAATTCCGACCAAGATCAGACCGCATTATCCATACCTTTGCATTGATCCTTATCCAAATAAATCATTTCCTTAGCAAGACTGTTTCATATTATTAGATACAATTGCGTTCTAAAATTCTAAATAATTAAAAAATAAATGTCCACACGTGCTAAGCCGGGACTGGCCACTAGTGCTTTTATATGTATGTCAGATCAATGACTAAATTTTGTAAAGTGAAACTTAAAACCGCGAATTATCAGAATAGCGTGAAAGTTGCCCTCCCGTATTTGGTATATAGCACGATACAAGTGTATAACATGACGTAAGGAGTCTTCTGTGATGCCGCAATTACTTATATAACTGACAGATGGTGAGAGAAGCAGCACTCGGATTGATTCTAGCACGAGTCCTTTCCTTCCTACAAACAGCCTTCGCGAAGTCACAAACTTAAATGATCTTATTAGAATCTTATGAGTCATTCACTTGAGCGGGTAGTAATAATAATAAATCCTTTATTGCTTTAAGAGAATATATAACTGACTGTTCAAATGTGTCACTAGATGTTAGTATTGTTTAAGAACGTCGGAGCATTTGATCACTTCAGTTATTTATAACAGCCATTCTCAAAGTGTGTTCCGCGGAACCCAATATATATAATACCCAATATATGCAAAACACGCTGTTGCCCGCGGCTTCGCTCCCGTTAAGAAGTATTATTATTAATTAGGTATAGTTTTTGCGGCTTTATTTTTGTTTAGCGTGTGTAAAAACGTCTTCATCACAGTAACTCCAATCTTTAATTTCAGTTCAATCCGTCGAAAATCTAATAAGATTTATACAAACTTTCATCCCCTATTTTATCCCCTTAGGGGCAGAATTGATCGAAATCCTTTCTTAGCGGATGCCTACGTCATAATATCTACCTGCATGCCAAATTTCAGCCCGATCCGTCCAGTGGTTTGGGCTGTGCGTTGATAGATCACTATGTCAGTCAGTCAGTCACCTTTGAGTTATATATATATGCAAAATAAAGTGTGGTTCGACACTGTGTATCCATAAGTGTGATTTTATTTACTCCCTCGTGTGACATCGTTCTCCGGTAAAAACGGTAGGACTTTTTATTTGTTAATAATCCACGATTTATTTATTAGTCCAGTCAAATTATTATCTCTCACTTTTTTTATTAATGATCTCAGATGTCTAATGAAGGCAAGACTGCCAAAAAGAACACACTACATTTTAATTCACACGTAAACCAAATCAAAAAATCATATTCCATTTTCAAATTATTATATAATTGAAATTCATATTAAAAATAACAAAACAAAAGATATATGATTTAATGTCAAATAGGTTTTGAATTTCGAAGGTTATAATTAAAAAATTAGATTTAATTGTTGTCATCCTTGACCAAAATAAGGCGCTATTAACTTTTTCTACCAAACCTAATGTGCGCAGCTTGTATAGTTGATCGGTCCCACAGGACAGTGTGAGAACCATCGGTGAATTCTTTATGTGTAGGCGTATAAAGTGTGAATAAAGTACTATTATTATAAGATTGTTATAGAAAGTGTCGTTCGTATTACTTTCACTCATGTAAAATCGCCTGAAGGCAACGCATGCCTCTCTAACAAGCACCTGCATTAACACTTGTTACAATCTACCATTAGTTTAGTAAGCCTATGAACTCCTTTCCTTTCTCATTAGTCTGTTTTTGTAATGCTTTAAGATACTAAGAGCAAAAAGAAGAGTAGGAGAAAAAGAGAGACGAATAATAACAAACTCTATAATGATATTAAACACATAAAAAATAATATCGCCAGGTCCTGTAAACAGCTACAAAATATATGAAATAATAATAAATTCTTTATTGTACCAAAAAAATTACAAAAAGCGAACTTAATGCCTTAAGGCATTTTCTGCCAGTTAACCTCATCAATATCATACTCAATACAACAACGAAATATTTATACAAACAATAACAACTTTAAATCGCTTATTAAAATTGTGTTTTTGTAGATTTATAAAGAACTTGTATGGTCATTTGACCACTGCTTAATGAAATGACATGAATATAGTTTATTAGCATAGACACTAAAGGCGTGCGCTTGTTCATCGTCAGACTCTACAATGGCTTCGGAAAGGCGTATGGCGAGAAGAAGACCACAAGAAACTCGTTAATTTATTTTATATAAGTATATAGTGATATTGTATGTATTTATGTGTATGTAACCAGCTAATATGTACTTTTTTATTATTATTATTAATTACATTTGCGCCTCATTCACCGCATTCCTCTCCTAATGGTTAGCTGGTAGAGAATGCCAAATGGCATTAAGCTCGCCATTGTGCCATGTTTTTGAAGCGCAATAAAGAATTTTTATTATTAATCATAGTCTGTACATAAAATAATAATATTGATAATAGATCCCATTGCAACTGGAATCTAATAAGAATAAACAAGAGATCTCTATCTCAATTCCTAGGAAGTGTTTTGATGTAATGTTACATAATTATAAACTTAGTGCCGTGATTGTTAAGACAATACTAGCCGCTATCTTTGTGACAATCGTGTGAGAACCCTACTACTAGCAAAAAGGCTAACCAACTTTGTTTTTGCACTTTTTGTCCACCAATACTTCATCTCTCTGGCTAGATACATCGTAAGGTCCTATCATAGTCCAGGGTAGACGAACCTTTATGCATTAACGCAGCAAATTTCTCTAAAGAAATGTTTAATGAGGTATTGGGTAAATAATAATAAATACTATCAACTCAAAACTTTTAATTTACTACAAAAAAAAGGTATGTTTTGCAAATTTAAATTATTCGTCACACTTTTTTCTTAATGCATAATGAATTTTTGATAAGTGCCCAAAATATTGGTGTCGCGTGCCATTGGTTCGTCATCCCTGACTTAATCGATACTATAAAATTTTATAGGAGAGCGATTGTGTATATAGAAATAGTGAATGAATGAATGAGTGAATGAATGAAAATCGTTTATTAGCATAGGCACTAAAGGCATGCACTTGCTCATCGTTAAACTCTACCGTGACTTCGGAAAGGCGTATGGCGAGAAGAATACCACGTCAAAGCTACGTCTATGTCTAAGTCTATGTGAAGCTATGGAAACCCAAAGGTTGGCTTCAAATAGTGGTCAAACTAAAATATATGTTGCGGCGGTTTATGAAAATCAGTCAAACCTGATTGTGATGTAGCTCGCTGATCTCCTCGGATGGACTGTATATTGCGCTGGTTTACACTATCTTCAAACACTTTCGACACGACGGGTTACGCGGTTTTGAGTATTATTTCAAAGGTTGGCTTCAAATAGTGGTCAAACTAAAATATATAAGCAATAAACACGATGAACTAATTGGGCATACATTCTTACAATAGTAGGTACGTTCTAATCTTCAATATAATTCATATAATTTCATCTGTTCCCGCCAATAAAGACTGTATTTATCGTGCGTGTTAGCTTCTCAGTGCGCTGATCTATAATTATTTCCATGCCTACGATTTTTTTTTAAAGTTCAACTTTGAGAATTATTTGGGAACTTCAAGCTGGTCGTTGAACTCTGTATGTAGTAAGTGAAACTCTATGCAGCGACATTTAAAGGCGAGTTAAACCGATTTTATGAAATGAAATGAAAATACCAGTTAAGATGTGCTTGTTTATAATTAGACTCTGCAATGGCTTATGACAAGAAGAAGACGACAAGGAACTTTTAATAGGCGTTAATTAGTCTATTTCTATTTCAAGCCGGCATAGTGGAGTCAACTGTCTGTATTAACAGTTGTATATGCTCATGGACCGCACTCTAGCTTAACATCAGGCGGAGTGTGGTCATATGCTGGGCTATCAATAAAATAAATATATATATTATAATTTATAATACATATGTATTTACTAATCTCTATATATATAAAACTCAAAGGTGACTGACTGACTGACTTAGTGATCTATCAACGCACAGCCCAAACCACTGGACGGATCGGGCTGAAATTTGGCATGCAGGTAGATGTTATGACGTAGGCATCCGATAAGAAAGGATTTTGATCAATTCCACCCCTAAGGGGATAAAATAGGGGATGAAAGTTTGTATAAATCTTATTACTGATTGAACTGAAATTTGACATGTGGTTAATTGGAGCAAGTTTTATTTACGACAGGAATGGTGATAACTACTTAACACACGTTAAACAAAAGTAAAGCCACACAAACTAAACCAAATTAATAATAAAGCAAAACGTAAAGTATAAAGAACGTACACAGCTGCAGTTCTTATTAATTTTAGCAACTCAGAAAGTAATGTTTATTGTTGTCGTTATTTAGAGTGGGTGTGATGCTACATAGAGTGTAGAAATAAATTGGATGACGTGAAATGGAGGTTACATTTTGAACTTGTACTGCCTAAGCCACTTTTATCATCAAATGAAATAACTCTATATACCTATATAAGAAAGTATAATTCAAGCAATACTAAAACCGCGACACGGATCAAAACAACCGAATTCTTTTACTATAATAGTCAATTATGCCGTTGTAAATAATAATAAAACGCAAAACGTTTGTGTCTCTCGGAATGGCGGCGCATGCGCAACCCAAATACAATTCTAATGTATTTAACACAATTCCGCAGTCGTGAGAAGCTCACCGCTAAGTTATTTCGGCAGCATCGACCATAATCGCGTTCTGCCATTAACTGTCACAACACGTGCGGACGTTTTCTTATTTAATAACATTCATTTATAGAAAGAAAATTAGAACAATTTTTTTGAGTTTTATAAAAATATCATAATTAAATTATAAGCTTTATTTCACCAAATATAAAACCTACAGAACTAATCCAAGGTCTATATTTCTGTAGATAGTGCTCTTCCGTACATTTATATAAGAAAGAAACAAATTTATAGAAGTAACATAGGATACTTTTTATATTATTTATATATATATATATATTTAATATATTATTTTTTTACTATAGTTTCCAATTGAACTAATATAATATATTTAGTATTAACTGTTTGGAATTTTTCTATATTTATTTTTATTTTCGTCTGTCATTTTTATATATGCAGTACAAAACTATTTGAATTTCAGAGGTTAGGCAACATCATTGTATGTAGTAATTTTTAAAAATTGATAATCCCAGCCAAGCAAGAAAATATAGTTATCATATTGATTCATTTCTATTGAAATGATCTCTGATACTTATTTAATAACTTAAATGCGAGCGAAGCCGCGGGTAAAAGCTAGTAGCATATTTATTCCGTGATTTTACACAATTTTACGTGTGTTTACATTTATTGTACATTACCACGAAACAGTTGGCGGTCTATAGCAAGACAGAAGTTTTATCAAATGATCTCTCATCACTAAAAGTTTAAAAACCACTGTGTTAATATAGTTAATCCGTTTTATACGCCAATAAATAAATTTATACAAATATTATGTTTGTATAAATTGAAATGTGTGTTGGATACATTTAAACAGCATCTGACATAAACAGTAACTTGGGGCAATACCACACAAGCAGATCACGTTTATTTTTTTTTACCACGAACTCTGTAATTGTGATTATATGTAATTTATTTACTTACTACCAACACTGTTCATCCCTTCGGCCTTTTATTGTTGTAAAGGCGAGGATACACTCATTACAAATTTAACAATATACAAAAGTTTTGTTACTAAAACCAAGTCTTTTAGATTTTGATTGTTGTAACATTTTAAACATGTCTATACTAATATTATAAAGAGGAAAGATTTTTGTATGTTTGTAACGAATTTACTCAAAATCTACTGGACCGATTTCAAAAATTCTTTCACCATTTGAATGCTACATTATCACTGATCAATATAGGCCATATGAATTTAAAAAATCTCTAATCTATTATTTTATTTGAAGTGTTATATAAAGTGAAATATGAAGTGAAGTAAAATATTATAATATTCGAATAGCTTTTGAGATATTGTATAAAGCAGCCATTCTCAAAGTGTGTTCCGCGGAACCCTAGGGCTAAAATACTGCAAAAAATACCTACCAAAGGAAGATTATAAAGTTACATCTAAATATTCCAACTAAATATTACATTGCAATATGATTATTCAGAAATACATATAAATCAGTTTTTTATAATTATATTAAGGCTTTTTCCTTCGCCAAAAAAGTTTGAGAACCGCTGGTATAAAGTAAATGTTATTTGTTATAAAAAACAATTGCATCGTGGTAGTGTGTTGTCGCCCTTATATAAAATTAAACAATATTATTCTCTCATACCATCTTATTATAATTAGTAATTTATGCAAAAAGACAATAGTCGTAATTTCTGTAAAGAAAAAACACCCACTACGTAATTGTTTGTGAAATGTCACTGTGTGTTTGTAAAACGAGGCTTTAACACTAGGTTTACGGGACGCGTCAATTTGACGCATTTTGACTTTTATCAGAGAATTACCAAATACTGTTTAAATTTTTATTTTATCTCTTTGTATGACTTTTATCCATTGATCGAGGGAAATATAAATTGAAGTCTATTTTCTTTAAAAGTGTTGAATTACTGAACTTGTCTATGTGGTATACCTATCTCTACGATATGCGTCAAATTGACGCGTTTTAGTAGAAGTAGGTACATATATAGAAAACGTCCGTAAACCTAGTGTTAATTGTTTGTAAAACGAGGCTTTAACATTATAAAAATAAGGCTTCCCTTTGTTTTGTGACTGTGAGAATTGTTTGTTTGAATTTAAGTATTTTTATTTAAAAATTATTTCAAACAAAGAAACGTTGAAGAGATATGTTTGTTATCTATGTTGCATATCTCTTTACGAACACCTAGCAGCTAAAGAAATAGGTAGAACTTCGGAAGTGTTCTGTCATAAACTGTAATATTTGATCATTGGGAAAAATACATGATTTATAGACTACTGAAAATAATTGTAAAAAAAAAAACAACTGAACCCTAGACCAGTGTTTCTCAATCTGTGGGTATCAAATCATTTTCGAATTGTAGTCTATTTCTCTTTTTAGTTTTAATGTTTAAATGTAAATTACAAGGGGTTCGTCAGAATTTTTTAACTTGTAAGGAGGTCGCGAAATCAAAAAGATTGAAAAACATTACCCTAGACCGGTGTTTCCCAAAGTGGGGTCCAAACAATCCAGTAGTTTTTGAGTCAATCCGTTACAAATATACAAATCTTTTCTCTTTATAATATGTATTACTATAGAAAATTGTTTTTTTTTATAAAATTCATTAATTTAAGAAAAGTTTAACTTGTTGACAATTGTAGTTTTACAAAAATGTATTGACTACAGTTATAGCACCGTAGCCAGTTTTGTAAATCATCTTTGTAGTGTTAAGTTGGGATTAAGGACTTGAGCCTCACACGATGGTCAATTAAAATCTCACACGTTAACAAAGGGCCACACTATGCCAACTCACATCTCATCAAAACTCGACAATGAATCTCGATAATACAACCAGTGACTTTGCAGAATCCTTACACGCAATTATCTGGAGCTTTTTTAAATTTTTAATGTAGGTACCTAACTTTAACATATATACTACAGAACAACTATTTAACCGATCATCATTAAACTTTGTACATATATTTTTGGAGGTACTAGAAGTAACATAGGATACTTTTTATTAAAAAAATAATAATTTATTTTTTACTATAGTTTCAGCTGTTTGGAATTTTTCTATATTTATTTTTATTTCCGTCTGTCATTTTTATATATGCAGTATAAAACTATTTGAATTTTTGTGGGTAGATGCCACTTTATTATTTTAGATCTTGCTCACTGATTTTAATTCATACCTTTCTTCTTTAAAAATGCCTTTGAAGCGGAAATCTGGTCTAAATATAGTTCTCATATTGATTAATTTAAAAGCTAGTATATATATAACCTAACCTAACGTGTGTAAGCAAAAATAAGTAAATATCATTTTTTTTTTATTTATTTACTTTTAGTAATTGGGCTCCAATAGAACGCTTTTACTCGTCAATACATATACAAATATAAATATAAATGAAATAAATTTGTTAATTTAATAATTATCAATTTGATTTAGCTGCTGTATACTGGCATTGTCCACTTACATACTAATGTCATAATAATCTACTATGATGTAGAAGAATAGCTGCTGTATAGGAGAATTGTCATCCTATTATATACCTAAGGGTAAACATAAAATGCCATAGATTATGTCCAAGCTTTATTATCAGTAAGATATTCATCTAACGTGTAATATGATTTTTGAATAAGTTTGCTTTTTATGATTTTCTTGAACTAATAAAGTTTCATGATGATCTTCAACTTATTTATGCCAGCTTTATGACATAAAATGCAATACTAAGATATATTTATTACAAAAGTGGTCCTTTTTTATTGTAAAAATAAAAGAACAACACAATGAGTTTATGCATGATATTGTATAAAGCTTACGTCGCGAACAATAGCCAATGAGTGGTCAAGCACAATGCGGCGGGCCATCAATTGATGCATCTCTCAAGCAATTTAATTATGAAAATTATTATATAAGATCACTAATATACGTGTAAATTGCATGAACTAATATATAATCCAGCCTTTCTTAAAGTGGTGTTCCGTGGAACCCTAGAGCTAAAATACTCCAAAAATTACCTACTAAAGGAAGATTATAAGGTTACATCTCAATATTGCGTAATATTACATTGCAACATGATTATTCATAAATACATATAAAACAGTTTTTTATAATTATATTAAGGCTTTTTCCTTCGCCAAAAAAGTTTGAGAACCGCTGATATAATATATAATCTAACATGAATATTACTAAAGTAAAGTATTTGATTTGTTGAGATGAAAATGTTTATCATAAAATCACATTTTTATTTATCCTAAATTTCATCTCAACATTACAAAATACAACCTTAATGTCGGAGGTTATTCGCATATTTAAATTAAGTAATTAAAAAGTGTTTTTGCGGCTTAGTACCTTACTAGCTTCCTTTCATCTTGTAAACTTATATATTTATATTTATTCTAAATTTATATAAAGGTTTAATACATTTATTTACTCAAAAAGAATTACAAAAAATTCACTTAATTGAGATAAAAATAATAACAATAAAGAACTATAAATAAACATATCGTACGTAGTATATTGACAACACCATCACAAGGCACTCAAACCCATTATGTGTTTTTTTAATTCATATTTAAATTTACTAACATTTCTAATATTAGTTATGTTAGGTGGTAATGCGTTATAGAACTGTGCCCCTTCCACCATAACACTTAATTTTCCACAGCTAGTTCTAGCTCCTAACATTTTTATCTCGTCTTGACTCCGTGTGTT
The DNA here is from genome assembly GCA_028551675.1 of Tineola bisselliella. NCBI lineage: Eukaryota > Metazoa > Arthropoda > Insecta > Lepidoptera > Tineidae > Tineola > Tineola bisselliella. The sequence continues at coordinate 36,092 of JAPWLS010002427.1, forward strand.
AAATTTATGTGTTTTTTTGTTAAATTTAATTTTTGTACTAATTTGATTGAGTAAAATTATTTAAAAAAAAGTATTGTTAATATGTATAGTATATATGTATATTTATGTATGTATGTATGCATATATAATGTTAATGTAATGTTAGTAATTAAAAGTGATGGGTCCCACGTGACAGGCATTGCCTTGTGTGGGACCAACGAAAACCATATTTGTTATATACTCAACAAAATTAAAACTAATTTAGTTTTTTAAAATTTACATTAAATACTAACTCATCAAAATAAACGCGAAATCACTTTTAAACTAGTCACATTACAAAAGAAAACAATTGAAAAATAAAAACAATCGAATAAAAACAACGTCGTCTCTGATGTTTTTTTATTTTATTTTTTTTTTATTTATACAGCTAAATACAAAAAAAAATACATACACATGGGAATAAAAAAAGCCCATTAAAGTTTTCGTCAGTGAAAAATGAAAACGAAACAGTGTTAAAGATTGTTCTGCTACAATTGGGGAAGTCAGCTAGGTGTATCTGTCTAATAGCAATCTAGGTAGATTCCTTCTTACTTGCACAATACCACTAAAGAAAAGATCAATGGTCGACAATAAGTATGTATTAGTTACAGTGGTTCTAGACCTTTATAATAATAGTAAGCCTTCTTTCCCAAAACTATTAGCTCAGGTTTTATGTTTAAGGGAACGTTATGTGCTCAAGGACGGTAACTACAGTAAGATATGAAACAAACAGAGCGGAAACAGATATGTCGAGGTCGTTCAGTCATGACTTATGGCAAGTTGTTGAAGAAATAAAATTATTACAGCCACTGTGAACTGAAAACAAATGAAGAAGATCTGCAACCTTCGTGCTTCAAAGTACCTGATTACTGATACTTAGCGAGTCATACAAGTTTTTAATGAAATGAAATGAAAATTGTTTACTAGCATAGGCACTGAAGGCGTGCACTTGCTCATCGTTAGATTCTATAATGGCTTCGGAAAGGCGTATGACGAGAAGAAGATCACAAGAAACTCGCCAATCATAGCCTGTGCATAAAATAATAATAAAAAAACTGAATTATCATTCAGAAAAAAGAAAACAATTTATGTCATATAATTCGCAAGAATTAAAATTAGATCAGATGAACGATAATATGGAAAACTACGCCGGTGAGTAGCAAAGAGAGAAGCATGGCACACAGGAGTAGCCTTTTTTTTAAATTTAATTATAACTAAAAATGCATTTTTCCAATCGATTCATTTAAAAGCGCATCGTTGTAAACAATAAATTGCAATTACAATGGAACCCAACAAATAACATCAATAAGTAGATCATTATTACAAATAAATCCACCACAAAGTGGAGGTAAATACTTACTACGGCTTGACGCTAATTTGTGCTCGCCCGAACTCAAGACTTGTATCAATTCGACCGCAAAACTCATCCGAATTATTCTTTAAATAATTTTAAATTTGTAACACGGGGTTGTGTTCGAAAACACGAGCGATGATGATTTCAAAGAAACCACTCGGTTGCAAAGAAAGGTGTATAATATTAAAACGCACACACAAGATGACAATGACAGATCGATCGGAACAGACACGCTGGCTTGACAGCCTCCATCTGGGAAGCAGTGTTGCCCACATTCCTACTGTACAATACCTTTAAAAATAGGCAGACTACAAATTACAATAAAATACGTGGTAATATTTGAAATAAGAAATTACACTAATAAAATCCCAATTCAATAATTAATTTAGCTAAAACAATAAACCAATTAAAACTTTGAATCTCATATCCCTACTAATATTATAAATGTGAATGTGAGTTTGTTTGTTACGTTTTCACGCAACAACTACTTAAACGATCATCATGAAACTTTGTACATAGGATATTTTTTATTAAAGAAAAAAAAAATATTTTAGTACAGTTTCCAATTGACTATAGTTAGTACGATCTCTGATACTTATTATATAATGACTTAAATGCGAGCGAAGCCGCGGATAAAAGCTAGTCTATAATATAGATTTGTATGTATTGTGTATATTTAGTTATTATTTTCTTCACATTGCACCGAATATCACCGCTCACACCGACAAAGGTTAGCTGGTAGATAATGCCGACGGCATTAAGCTCGCCTATGTGAAATAATTACATTTTTTTGCAATAATTTCTTTATTTTTATTTCATACAACTCATCCAGTTAAACGGGGACTAACCCTAAACCGTTTCAAGCTAAAAATATGAGCATGTGGATAAAAACAGCAATTCCAGCACAGTCCATCCGTCACGATAACTCGCTTCAAATAAACCAAACTATTTGCAACAACGTATGACTTTATAAACATGTACTAGACTAAAAATGTTTACTAAGAACACTTGTCAGTGAAAACAAGTTGACGATTTCATTAATCGCAATTTAGTTGGGGTTGGTGATCTAATCAGATTTAGGGATTATCTTTAACACTAGAACTACCAACCGGTTTCAAAAATTCTTCTTTTACGTAAAACCTTACTCATTATTTTTTGTAAACGATTATATTCCTTACAATTCTACAATAAATTTATTGAATTATCTATATCTATACTAATATATAAAGAGGAAACATTTGATTGTTTGTTGTGTGTGTGTGTGTGTGTGTGATTGTTTGATTTGATGTATTGAATAGGCTCCGAAACTACCGGACTGATTTGAAAAATTCTTTTACTATTAGAATCGTACAATATCCCTGATGAACATAGGCTATAGAATATTTTCAATTGTTTTTTTAAGAAATATTTCATTTTATTTTAATATTTAATACTTTGCAAGCACAAGTCATCTGGTCATTTTGACAGGTTGGTAAAAATCGGTCATATAGATCGGCTGGTAGTTCTAGTGTTAAAAGTAACCTCTGAATCTCATTGCGTAATACTTTAGAATGAAAATGACGATATTATGGGAGCTTACAAAAACATAAGTAAGAAAAATTAACTTATAATTTTGTTCATCTATTCATTCATCTGTTCATTCATAATCTTATCTGTGACAGTCATAGCTCAATTGTTCTGTCTGTGGCCTGTTCGCACTGACAGATCATATGGGTCGTGTCAGTTATTAAATTATATTATGTATTACCTGCTTTTTATTTAAATTAAAACAATACAATTGAATGTTTTACTGAAAATCAATATTCTACGTACGTTATGTTTATTTATAATGTGAAAATAATGTGAAACATCTATTGGCGCGGGTATAAACCGGATCGTTGGCGTGGCGACGCTTGCCGTGGCGACGGGTCGCCACGCTATACTAAAATATATATACAGTCTATATATAGTAGAGTGTACAGTGTGGCGACGCTTGCCGTAGCGACGAGTTTATTTTATCGAGTTATTTCTGAAATCTATATCATTTAAGAAGTTTTCGAATTTTTAATTTTTGTATTTAATATAACTAAATGTTTCTTAAATAAATAGTCATCATTTTCTGTAAAAAAATTCATAGTATTTCATTTTTTCATTAAACAATAATTAGTTCCTGTTGTAATCTTGTCTTTTACGCATATGACTTGAATAAACTCGATGTTTCACATCTGCCAGGCGTCCCGTGAATTATCTGTAGTTATTTTTGAGGAAATAAATGTCTTAAACCTGAAATTTCTGATTCCTGAATTCCTCGAAGTGTTGTGCCCTCAAGTCGTGCGAAATATTACGCAAAATAATTCATGACCAGTGATTTAAATTGCTACCTTCACTCGCAACAAAATGCCACATTACTTATGAATATTCATCGCTGTTTATAACTCACAAGGGTTCATATGAAATTTAAGATTATGATTTTCGTGTTATTCTTGTTACATTTTGAGCATTAGATATATACTATTGAGTTACATAAAAATGTGCTCGGCGAATGGTTTTAATAGCTCGCTCGATCAAACGAAGCGTACAGGTGCGACCGATCAATTATCGCGGACAACTACAGATGGCGCGCGATTGCAACACAGCTCTACCAGATCACTGAATCAGATGTTATAAAACACAATCATTATATGTGTAATTAGTTTATTCATTTGTTTAAAATACAGTAGAAGCTCTTTATTCGCGGGAGATACATTCCGTAAATATGCATATATATATATATATATATATATATATATATGTAAAAATGTAATGTATGTACCGATGTACCGTTTCGATCCGTGAATAAAGAAATCTTAGGCCGCGAATATAGAACTTGAGTTGCAATTTTTTAATCTGCGAATAGTGAAAACGCGAATAAAGAGCTTCTACTGTAATTAAATACTTAGACGCAATCAAGTAAGAATCGATTAAGAATACGAAAAGCTCAATATTTGTTATTTACTAGCTTTTATCCGCGGCTTCGCTCGCATTTAAGTCATTAAATAAGTATCAGATATCATTTCAATAGAACTATACTCAATATTTTACTATAGTCCATTGGAAACTATAGTAATATATATTTAATAAAAAGTATCCTATGTTACTTCTAGTACTTTCAAAAATATGTGTACAAAGTTTCATGATGATCGGTTAAGTACTTGTTGCGTGAAAACGTAACAAACAAACTCACATTCAAATTTATAATAGTAGGGATTTATTTTTATGCACTTACTGTACGCGGTATTTAGTAATCAATATAAGTACATCATTACAATATTTTCGTAATAGTAAAATTAAATTGTTATGACTATTGTTCTGGTATAGCCGTGAGTGAGGTGTGCGCGTACGCATCACACTAGTAGCCATGTTGCGTAGAGATGTCACTGATCGTTTCTGCACTAATTCCTTGATAAATCTTAAAAGTTATTTAATTTGTTTTGCTGTTTTTGTGCGCGTTGCAGGTACTTTGAAATTGTGTTACTTTGTCTGGCGATACTTTTGATAATAATCGCATTTATTTTGAAACCAAATTAAAAATTACACAAAATTATTGAATATATGAATGAATGAAAATCGTTTATTAGCATAGGCACTAAAGGCGTGCGCTTGCTCATCGTTAGACTCTACCATGTCTTCGGAAAGGCGTATGACGAGAAAACCACAAGAAACTTGTCAATCATAGCCATCATATTGTAATTATTATAAATCTTCACAAATTAAGAATTCATTTTTAAACAAAGTCACTATTCCGTTCAAAATTTTTCTTACATAATGTAGTTTTTTTTTTTAAATTCCTATTATCTTCAGCCGGCGGTGGTCCATACGTGTGGTCTTCATTTTTTTCTCCAACAACGAGGCAAAAGCTGCAAGCCCGCGGCCACACGTGCTGTCAAAACAATAGCTACGCAATCTAGAATCTTTGGCATTGTCTATGAAACGATGAAGCCGGCATGGTGGAGCTCTTTTACGACCACTTTTTGTTTTAATAAGTACTATAGTAATTTATTATTATTATTATTATTTTAATGGTAGTCCGACATGTGACTGGTACTGCAAATAAATATGTCATTGTCATGTCATAAGGTCACTGGACAGGTTGTAAAGGCCTTTGAAATTTCCAAATAGTCTGCCTACCCTGCTGCTCTGCCTAAAGGCGATTTAACTATTGTTCCGAGTTCAAGGCTTTCTGTTGTTATCGATACGCGTTCTATTGTTCCATGAAAACACTTGTAACAGCCGCTTCGTACGTTTTAATTTCGATCATTATTATTGAAAACGAATAAACCAGTGGAGGCCGATTTGATTCTGGAATGGGATCCTGCAATTGTACTTTGTAAAAAGACGTATAAATTAATGAAATTGAATTCGTTATAATTAATTAAATTCAATGTAACAAAACTAATTCATAACCAGGTTACGTCAACTTTTAAAACTTACAAAACAGCGCGTGTGAATTTATACTGAGAACACGTCTCATTGTTTGCGAGCGGCTTTTTTTTAATATTTCTGTACATTGTCCTGACGGCGGTTTTCGCAACCTAACTTCTTGTGAGTGTTTCTATCGAATTGATTATACTGTATTAAGCCATATGACAATTGTCTGTATTCACTTGAATTGCGTCTATTTTTCTTGTGTTAAATTGATTTAAATTTTTATTCTTTTAACAATTGTTTTATACTATACTAGCTGTTGCCAGCGACTTCGTTCGCGTAGTAATGAAGTATAAAGTACTATGAAGTTTAAATTTTAACATGAAAAAGCAGTTATTGTGACATAACTGTAATAGTTAGACATATGGTGTTGTTGACTTTTTCGTAGATATTGATGTCCTCTATAAAACTGTAGTACATCACTTTGCTCTATTGTCATTAATTTCAGCAGCGTACGCTATACAAGGAATTTTTTTCACATTTTGGGTTACATTATCGAAGTTTTCATACGGATCCCTAACTTTTTTGAAAATATTCTATAGCTTATGTTCATCAGGGATTTTTTACGATTCTAATGGTGAAAGAATTTTTCAAATCGGTCTAGTAGTTTCACCTATTCAATACATATACAATCAATCAAATGTTTCTTCTTTATTATATTAGTATAGACTATAGATGTACTGTATAATTTGTTATGCTCTAACAAGTCGTATTAACAATTAATTATTTATTTTTGACATGTGACTTTACCACGTATAAAAAATTTGAATTGATCTACAGAGTGGGGCATGGCAACTTCCCACATTTCTAAAAATCGCACACATTGGATTTTTTAAAATCTTCAATGTGAAAATTTAGGGCGACAGAATCTAGACTAAATGTGTATATATCTTATATATATATACCCTGCATTACAAGCATTTTACATATAATTATTTAAAAAATATTTGCAGTAATAGTAGGTATATATATATGTCATGTTAAGTAACCAACATAATTATACAGCTAATTAAGTATATTGAAAACTTGTGACCAGTCGCGCGTTCCTAAAAACAAAAAACAGCAATCGGTTACGAAACAACTGAATTCCTCGATGTTTTCTCTTTCTGCAATCCTGTTTTGGATGCTGCGTCTTGACCTAACGCAATCTTTAACGAAAGTAATTGATTGGAGAATTAATACTCTTGGGCTTGTATTCGGAAATAACACTTGAACAAAGTTTGATCTGTGATCACGTAATCATTAACTCAAATGCATTTTATTGCATATACTTATATATTATATACAATTTAAACATTAATTTGCATTTTGTTTCTAGTAGAGATGTTCCGACTAGTCGGTCACTAGTCGGCAAAGCCGACTATCCGGCCACTATCGTAGTCGGCGACTAATCGGTAAAAAGCGCCGACTATCCGGCTTGTTACTTTGTGTCTATTTCTCAATGAAATGTATGTGTTAATTCCTTGTAAAGAAAACATATTGATGACATTTATCAAACAAAATTAAAAAACAAATCAACATAATATTTAATGTAAAAATTGCAATATTGCGTCATGATATTTGAAACTATCGTCAAACTAGTGAGCTGTAAAACTTTTTTTGTTATTTATATTTGTCCACATGTCAGTAGTGACTGAAATTGCAGCGAATCACCTGTAAACGAAGCGCCACGGGAATCCCCTAAACCGTAGTCGGCTTGGCCGATTAGTCGGCCGACTAGTCGGCTTATTTACAACCGACTAATCGGCTAGTCGGCTAGTCGGCCAAAGTCATAATCGGCACATCTCTAGTTTCTAGTTATTTAAATATTAATAAGTAACAATTGAAACTATTTCTTATAAATGCGTGTAACAGAACGTAATGACAGCTAGGTAATAAACATTTGCAATGAATTATTATCATTGGTCAGACATCACGTCAATAATATTTCAAGCATGTGATTGGTCTATTTTGTTTCGTACCTCTGAGTGTAATTTGAAGTTTTTAACTCTACTCAATGAATCTATGCTTGAATGTAATTTCTGAATACGACCCTTAAAGTGTTGACTGCCTCTGAGATGCAAATTCACAAATACCGATATCTATTTTCTTTAGGTTTTCCATATAGGGTAAAATATAGTGTAAATTATGTTACTGTTGGTATGTTTTTTATATATGTTATAGTAGTCTTATTTATTAATGTAATAATGTAAATATTTATAGGTTGGCTGGTAGAGAATGCTACCTAGCATTAAGCTCGTCTTGTACACATGTACCAAGTTTTTAAATAAATAAATAAAACCGGAATAGATGACCCACAGTTTGAAAAGACCTCCTAATTTACCATGAATATAACTAGTTTTTTCTGCAAAAATTGAGTTTTAGCAGACCTCCTTTTTGGGAGATGTATTGGGGGAGGGAGTGCTACAGAAATACCATTCTCTGCATCCGAATAATCTGCATCGAAGAGTAATAGATGCCGAGTCAGAAGAGGCAAGCGGTAATCTCTGCCTACGCCAAAAACAATCGGACACTTTCTATTTATTTTTACAAAATTTGCATTTCTAATAATTGATTAAAAGAAAGTAATCATCACGCGTCAACAGTTCATTGACCTCACGAAATTATTATAAAACTCTGACTAGAAAATGACACGTAGGTCAATGCTAAATTACTCATTCACTTTGGAGAGGCATACGATCTTTTTACAATACATTACTGCTTCTATTTTTATTACAGTAGCCCACTTGGCAACTTTTTTGCACTCCTGTTGTTGAAGGTGACTGATCTGAAACGTCTGAACTGTGACGAATGTTCTCCTTATTTTCTCCAGCTAATTCATCGGCTAAAGAAAATATAAACTCCTTTCTGGATATTTTCGATCCCGTATAGTCCAGTCTTTTATATGTTTTATAATGTGAGCGGCAATTAACAATTCAAAAGCACTAGTTACACGTCCCAACATAATATTTATTTTTGTGTAACCAGTAGGCCCTGCGATATTCTTGAATATAGTATGAACGGATTTCCCTGCTTTCAGTGTCATCCACCGTGTCCCGTCAGCTGCAATTTATTTCCTCTCATCCGCGGTGTCAGAACTAGAAATAATCCGCGCCCTTTTCTTGTTACGACGTCTATTGAAGAAGTTGTCCACTTCACTATCCGAAGATCCTTCCATTTCTGCAGTCTTAGTGAATTCAGAATATTCAGTGTAATCATCACTTTCACCTAATTCATATTGATCTTCTTCGGAGGACACTTCAGAACAATCCTCATTGATCTTAATAATTTTGGTCAATTTCTTATTACATCTCGTGTTTCTACTCATGATTGCTAGAAAAGGGTGATAGGTGAAAGTAAAAAATATTTTGGCCGAATTCATTTAGATTTAGATTACGAAAATATACACTCAGGCCACATAATCCGCTGCAGCTTTCGTTATCGGGGCGCGATTGAGATAACGGGTTCTGAGGCAGCAAAATTATCCGCGTCGTATCATCTTAGTGGATATTTTTCTTTTATTCTAATGTTTATTACTGGAGTAAAGATTTTACGAACCAAACAAATACATGTATAAAGATTATTTATGAAATTGGGTAGCCCGTCAATTTGACGGGTTTCGTAGAGATAGATATACTACATACAAATTTTAAAAATTGGAAGGCTTAGGAAAAAAATAATTGTGTGAATAAATGCTTTAGATGAAATTATTAATTTACATTACAAAATGGTAAAAATTAATGCTATGGTTTTTTCAGTATTTCTTTTTGCAGTTTGAAATCCGTCAAATTGACGGGTCCCGTAAACCTAGTGTTAATATTAGTTATTACAAGAAACAATTTGTATATATATTCAATAGTTATAAAATTGTTTAATCGTTTGTGTGTATGTGTGTGTGTGTGTGTGTGTGTGTGTGTGTAGCGGTCATCGCACGCTCGCACTTTCACTGATCGAGTCTAGTCCCGATATTACATCGCGGTTATTGTCCATTTATTGTTAACGATTGTTTTACAATAATCATTCTTGTTAATAACGACGTAGGGAACGTTATTTCTCGTGTACATTTTATGGTGATTACTTAATCGGTTTAAATTCTACAATATCATTTACTTGATATAACGTATTTTCTTGCTTGGCTGGTATTATCAATTTTTTAAAATTACTACATACAATGATCTTCCAAACTTAATTTATTTTTTAAATAAAAAGTATCCTATGTTACTTGTAGTACCTCCAAAAATATGTGTACAAAGTTTCATGATGATCGCTTAAGTAGTTGTTGCGTGAAAACGTAACAAACAAACTCACATTCACATTTATAATATTAGTAGGGATATACATAAATACACGCATACATATACTACTAAAATAAGAATAAATATACTACTACACTTCACTTTTTTTAAATGTTTTATTAACACTAGATTTACCAGCTTAAATATACATATTTCTACCAAAACCAAAAAAGTATATATTTGTTACAAATATATATAAAATAATATAAAATTCATAAAACTAATTCTTCTGTTATAGATTAAAGAAGATTAGAAGAATTAAAGAAAATGTTACACGCAGTAGGAATTCTAATTTGATCTTGCAAGCAGAGGCGGCTCGTCCTAAAGAGCGCTGGTGCAGTGCACTCCCACGAAAATTACAGAAGTGATCTATATTTCTTCATAATACATACTATCCTTACATTACATTCATTCTATTCTACTATGCCTATAAAATAGTATATTATATTACCTATATCTACGCCGCTGTAATATAAGTTCTGTAATTACGAGTTCTGTAAGGACGAGCCGCCTCTGCTTGCAAGACCAGTCATTTTGACTGCTCTGGTAAATCTAGTGTTAAATAACCATTGATATTTACCAAACGAGAATCGATATCTTAAACGAGTTATCTATCGATAAGTTTATAGTGTGTAAGCATCGGAAAGTATGTTGAGAGAAAGGCATACATCAATAGAAGCAGGTTTTCACTGAATCTATGACATAATATATAGTTATGTATGTGTTTTGTGTTTCAATGTTGTCCTTGCTGTTCTTGTCTTGACATCCCTAATGGTTTATATGTCTATGTATTCAGTAAGTAATTAGTTGGGAGTAGGTAAGTGTGTCCATAATTTCTATTCCAGTCTATTGTCTTTTCTTAATTACTAATAATTTAATAGCAAATAAGAAAACTCTCCAATCCACTTATCACTTTATTAGTTATATTTTTGGACAGTGGCGGCCTTACCCATTGCGAGGCCCCGGGCAGCAGGTCTTTGCGAGGCCCTTTGTCTTTCGTGAAAAGTATGTGTGCGAAAGTAGATCTGGTTGTTTGGTTTAGGTATTTGTCACATTTGACGAGAAATGCTAAAGTTATACAAATAAATAAAATTTGAATTTTAAAATATTTTACATTAACAGTTTTAAAAAAGAAACTCTTAAAAACGAGGCCCCTTAAAGGCGATTGCCCCGTTCGCCACCCCCTAAGGCCGCCACTGTTTTTGGAATTAAAAACATAGATTTTTAAAAATAAAACATTGGCTGCATAGGTTCGATACCACTGCCTTAAAATGGAATTGAAAAGAAAAAAAAACAGTTGACAATGACAGAACGGTTTGACAGATAAAAATGAGGCACGGATATTGAATTTTTATCAATTACCTTAGTTGTATTGTCCCTGGATTGGTCGTATACCTAGCGAGAATCTAAAGGCTGTAGGGGTAAAAATGTACTTAAAAGTAAGTGATCACATATATTTTACTTCAATCGATTAAGAATGGTAATAGGTCCGCAATATGCAATTGCAAAACAATGAAGTAATGCAGTAATATTATTATAAAGGACAACGACCTTTGGTAGTATTCTTGAAACAAATCTCGATACGATTTCAAAACGTTTTTGTTTTATTTAATTTTTTTACGTTTATCTATATTTGCATCTATTTGTACCTCCCGCAACTTCTCTTCTGCATTGTTCTACATCTCAAAGTTAGTAAATAATAAATAAATATACTTCTAAAACCTAACACTAATGTCATAACTCATAGGGGATAGTTTGGATGCCACTTAAATGAGTAATGCATTTATCTAAATTTATAAACAACACAACAAACAGATCGCAATAATACAATGTTATTACAAAACATTCAGGTCCATTGTATATGTATATAATACTTGCGGTCCGGTACGTGCTTCGCTACGTATAAAGTGAAATATTAAAAAAAAAAGTTGTAACATCAAATTCATGCATCAAACAGCATGAATGACATGAAAAGTATCAATTACTGTCAACACTGAAAATAGTTTCAATTTGACAGCACAATCCGCCATTTATTGAATTAATTTGTTACAAAAAATGTGATAAATGAAGAACCGCTGTACCGATTTTGTGCAAACTTCACATAAACCATCTACTAAATAGTCTGAACAAAGCCTAAACATTTGGTTTGGATAGGTGAGCCTGTTCTTGAGTTATAAAATTACAACGAAAAGTGCCATTTATTTATATATATATATATATATATATGTATATATATATACAATGTATATTCTTTTTCTATCTATATTATCTTTCTACCATACATCTAGTTCAGTAACTGGGGTACCCAGTAGCACAGGTTTTCGAACCTAGTGCAGGGGCCCTTGCTAGTTTTATGTACCAAAATTCTTTATTAATAAACTATTTATTTATTTTATTTTATTTTTATACCTATATTAAGTGGCAAATCTTTGTGCATCTGAGCTCCTTCCACCAATTTGCACTTTTCTTTCGATATTTAGATCTCTAATCTAGCTCAAAGTTGATTTTTATTTCTTGTATTAATTTTTTGACAAATGTGATTGTATGGTATTTTTCTAATAGGAATGCGTGAGTTATATCTGTATAATTGTGTTTGCAAGTCTTTAATGTTAGTCTTATGAAATAAAAACAATTTCAATCCAAATTAATGCAAGAATACGGCCCCGTGTTGGAAATCTAGAGCGTGCCGATAGAAACATTAGACAGGTGTTAGATTCAAACTAAATCTAGACTTTAATTGCAGACGACGCAGGCTTCATATATAGTATAAAAATATATATATATATATATATATATATATATATATATATATATATATATATATATATATATATATATATAATATATATATAAAATAGCATTAAAATATAACTTTAAACCGCTGTAAAAATCTTGTAAATTTACAATTTTGTATATCCGATGTTAACTACAATGTATAACTACACTATAGGTCAGAGGTTCCCAAAACCCTTCTAGGCCTCTAGCGCCCACTTTGGGAAAGACTGATATACGTAAATTTCGGTAACAAAAACGAAAACAAAAGAAAAAACCAATTACAAAATAAAACAACGATTGTACCAAATCATTTGATGTAAACAGTTAAAATTAGTAACACTGTTTTTATATTGCGCATCGTTTGACATCAAGAGGTCAACTAGCTCGACCTTCGTTCCATGTATAATTAGCCAAAGGTTAGCTGTACCATCTGAGGACCTACTACTCAACTTAATCTCGACTATACTAATATTATAAAGAGGAAAGATTTGTACTTTTGTATGTGTGTATGTACAGTGTACACATTATAACAGTTTAAGTAAGGATCCTTATTTCTTTTTCCTCTTTTTTGAAATCGGTCCAGCAGTTTTGGAGCCAATTCGTTACAAACATATAAAAATACAAATCTATCCTCTTAATAATATTAGTATAGATCAGCGGTTCTCAAACTTTTTTGGCGAAGGAAAAGCCTTAATATAATTATAAAAAACTGATTTATATGTAATTATGAATAATCATATTGCAATGTAATATTTAGTTGGAATATTTAGATGAAACCTTATAATCTCCCTTTGGTAGGTATTTTTTGCAGTATTTTAGCCTTAGGGTTCCGCGGAACACACTTTGAGAATGGCTGTTATAGATAAAGAAACAATGTATTCTAAATAATAAAGCAAGTCCGTGTCCCATTACTAAAACATTTTTAATCGATTGTAACGATTAGATGATACGTATAAACGCTTTTTTAGCGGGAATTTACGCTCCATTGACAAATTGTTGTTCATTCAGTGGATTGTTTTTCATTCGTTGAGATTTATTTGTGAACATAATGAACGTTCAATTCGGTTTTATTGATGTTCATGCATTTTCATTTTTTACGAGTTTCTTGTGGTCTTCTTCTCGTCAAACGCCTTCCCGAAGTCACGATAGAGTCTAACGATGAGCAAGTGCACGCCTTTAGTGCCTATGCTAATAAACGATTTTCATTTCATTCATTTCATTTCATTTGAGATTTTGTCCTACATTTTAAAAAGGTGATAAAATCACGTTTAATATAAATCCTGTTGCTTTAAACTCGCACACTAGCAAACGATGATACGGCGATTTTTTTGAAATGTGGGAAGTTCCCGTGCCCCGCTCTGTACATTTTTTTTATTATTCTTATAGCATCAAGTTATAATTTACTTTTTTTGTTATAGAATAAAGAATAAGTATTTTAATTTTGTGTTTTATGTTTGTGATTCTCTTCCTTACATCTATTTGGTTCTTGTTTTTTTATTTTTATGTATTTCTGTAATTTTATTAGAAGTGTAGTATCTATCCCTTTATCACCTTGAGCATGCCGTCCTATCCTATAATTGAAATTTCATTTAGTTTATAATAGTAGTCCTTTATATAATATGTAGTTCTTATATAATTTTGTAGGTAGGCTTTATAAATAAATAAATTACATATATAACAAAGTGTCGTTGTTGTTTTCAATTATCTTCACTCATGGACCATAAATCTTAAATCTTAGAACAGAAGGTTCTCAACAGTTTTCAATTTGATGATGTAAACGGTTCCTATGAGGTGTAAACAAACTTAAGGATGAAAGGAAATATGTCATTGAAATAATTCGTGATTAAAAAATTAAGGATTTTATTAAAAAGGGTTTTGTTATAATGCGAAGGCCTACGCGGCATATCACGACCGACTTATCTGTTACCGGTCAAGTTATATCTGACAAATATGTTTGTCATTTCCTTTAAGTTTTATGTCAAAAAGAAAATCATGAAAGGATGACTGACAAGAGATTAACACTAGAACTACCAACCGGTTTCAAAAATTCTTCACAAGACTTTTATGTAAAACCTTACTCATTGAATTTTTATGTAATACTCTGCAAGCACAAGTCATCCGGTCATATTGACAGGTTGGTAAAAATAGGTCATATTGATCGGCTGGTAGTTCTAGTGTTAATAAAATTACGACAGGTCAAATGACTACACAGATTTTTATTAAACTACAACTATTAATACATAAGCACTTTTAAAGGTGAAATCCGGTCAAATGACCGCCCCTGTCTTTTTATTGTTATCCTTTGTACTTGCATTATAGTATTGTCAAAAGTCTCTGCTTACCCTAGTATTCCTAACCTTTATATTTTTTACTTTAATCCGATGAAAAGCTGTGTTTTTTTTATTCAAAACTAGAATGCTACTTATTGAAACAAATATATAAATAAATCCATATTAAATGGCGGTATCGTGACAATAAATAGGTGGTATATATTTCAGTTAAACACTTTTTCAGACAGATATATCAAAAATGACAATTATCTTTTTTTTTATTGAAAACATGAATAAAAAAGAGTTCGTAAAGCCGCGTCTCCTGCTCCTCTGTCTTCCAAACATTAGACAAAAACATCGAAACATTGGGGCGTGGCCGTACACATTTTTGTATTCATAGACAATGTTTTTTGTTTTCCGTGGTCGACGGAAAACAAAAACATTGTGTAGGCCACGCCCCAATGTTTCGATGTTTTTGTCTAATGTTTGGAAGACAGAGGAGCAGGAGACGTGGCTTAACAATAAATGAAATGTTAATATTAAGCATCAGTGAATTTGACCAATAAAACTTAGTCATACGACAGAGATACGATCTCAAATTAGAATCGAAGTTGTAAAAATAAACTTTCTATTTCATTTCTTATTTGTTTAGCTATATTTTGGTTGCGGCGTGGGATCGAACGAAAGTTATTTCACGTGTGAACAATAATCATGTAACGTTTTTTTTTAGTATAACTCGTTTCTTAATCAAATGTTTGTCATTTCTCTGGCTTATGTAACTAATTAATTCACTTAATGATTTTGTTTGCCTTTTTTAAATATAAATTTCCCCTTATGAATATTTAATAACTTATAATATTTTATTTATCATATTATCATTAATTCCCAACCTTTCCCCTTTCTTTTCCTATCTAACCTAGTGTGAGCAATTATGTATAGTTAATCGGATTGTTGGTTAGTCACACAGGACAGTTTGGGAAGCACTGGTAAATCCTTTATGTACAAACTTAATTATTTAAATAAAGTATTATTTTTATTTTAAAATCTTCTAAAATGTGATAATGTTCTTGTTTTTTTTTATTTTCATTATTATGTATCACCTAAACTAGTGTTTCCCAACCTTTTTTGTGCCATTCCCCACCTTAGTCTTTCTAAAATTCTTATGCCCCCCTTATGTAACCAAACACCCAGTTGATATTTTAGTCTCGTCAAGCGAAATTATACCTAATAGTTATTTACCACAATTATTTAAGAATTTGCTTTTTTCGTTAAATTTGGCACCGAAATCTAGTATTGCATTTAAATGGCCCGGAGCGAAAGGGTTAAACTCGTGTTGAGTCCATTTTCGAATTGCCCCCTGTTGGGCGTGGGCCCCACTTTGGGAAACAATGATCTAAACTATGTATTTTTGTAATTTTATTAGAAGTGTAGTATCTATCCCTTTATCACCTTGAGCATGCCGTCCTATCCTATAATTAAAATTTCATTTAGTTTATATAATAGTACTCTGCTACTAATTTTGTAGGTAGGCTTTATAAATAAATTGTTTTTTAAGGTCAATCATATTACTTTTTAGTTTTAAAAAGATGATGTTTTCCAATGTAAAGTGGTTGTGTTTACTTACAATCGAAGAGGTGACCTCCTTTTGCGAGCAATGCAATCTGGAACAAAATAACAATATTAAGATTTATTCGTTGCTTAATAACACATCTCGATTACTAAATCAATTTTAATATTATTATGTCCATGCATTACCAGTATATTTGGAAGTCGAACTAGTTTATAGTGATTAAGTAAAAGAAATAATATATAATATATCCCTTACTATTATAAATGTGAATGTGAGCCTGTTTGTTACGTTTTCACGCAACAACTACTTAACCGATCATCATGAAACTTTGTACAGATATTTTTGGAGGTACTACAAGTAACATAGGATACTTTTTATTTATTTTTTTTTATTATTTTTTTTATTTTTTTACTTTTAGTAATTGGGCTCCAATAGAGTGCTTTCACTCGTCAATACAAATACAAATATAAATGAAATAAATTTACTAATTTAATAATTATCAATTTGATTTAGCTGCTGTATACTGGCATTGTCCGCTTACATACTAATGTCATAATAATATATAATACATCTACTATGATGTAGAAGAATAGCTGCTGTAAGGGGCATTGTCATCCTATTTATATATTCATGTCATCCTATATATTATATACCTAAGGGTAAACATAAAATGTCATAGATTATGTCCAAGCTTTTTTATCAGTAAGATATTCATCTAACTAAATTTTAAAAAAATAATCATTTATTTATATTTAATTATTTTAGCTGTTCGTAATTTTTTTTATATTTATATTTATTTCCGTCTGTTATTTCTATATATTATTATATTATCTTTTATAGTTATCATATTGATTCATTTTTATTGAAACGATCTCTGATACTTATTACGGCGGGTCCTATTATCACAGTGGGATTTACAGAAGAGCAAATTAAAGTTGTTATTGTGCATAGTTTGTTTGTTGTATTAAGTATCTCAGAAACCAATAAGAAACTGTTTTTTTTTTCAGTAGGAAGATACAGTGGCGTAGCGTAGGGGGGGCAGAGGGGGCGGCAAAATTTCGCAGTAAATAATAAACCATTTCATATTTTTAATGCAACTATAAATTCGGACCGATTGAAAGGAGCACGGATTTTTTTTTGATTTTGTTTTGTTGATTTGTTTTTGCCCAAAAGTTCTCTAGAATTAATGTATATAATGTATAATATACGATAAATTGAAATACCTAATTAAGGGGGCGGCAAAATTGTCTTCCGCCCCGAGCGGCCGATACCCACGCTACGCCACTGGGTAGATAGAGAATTATATTTCAATAAAAAGAGAACAAATGTGGGTGAAGCATTCGAAATAGAAAAAAAGGGTATTTTCCCTCCAAAACTCTTCTATCAGGTTTACTGAGTACTCCTAACCAGTCAGTCCTACCAAAATTTCTAAGTTCCAGGAATTCAAGGAACTAGACGTATGATAACGGGAGATATAGTATATCTTTGGATGCTTCAACTGTCATTGTTAAAGACCGTGGGATATTTCGTAATTTGCTTTGAATACAGGCAGTCTTCAACTTACGTCGTTTCGAGTTACGTCAAACAATTTTTTGACACTTTCTCAAGCATATGCCAATTGTTTCGGTTTCCGGCATCGGAGAATTCACTTGTCGCGAAGTTTTGTTTCTCTAAACACGAGTTCGTTATTGCAACTAATGGATCAAGGAGTTATTACGTCTTTTGAGGCCTATCTTTGAACAACATGTAAACATATGAAAAAATATGTCTCGACTTACGTCGTTTCGGTTTACGTTGCTATTTCGAGAACCTAACATGCCGTAAGTATGAGGACTGTCTGTACTTGTGTTATATAAAACTGATTAAACTTTAAAGTTATGTTAGCAGTGTGACCAGATATTAAATATTAGAATTAGCGACCTGTCTGGATTCTAATAGGAATATCACTTTCCAATCGACTTCATAACTTTCAATTTTAATTTTAACTTGAGACTCGTTTAACGTGTTCGGGGGGCTTAATTGATGTATATTATTATTTGCTATTATGTAAAGAGTCTTAATTAAAAACAAAACACATTCGTAGTATATGTAGAAGATTCGAAAGCTTTGCAGCCTGTCTTGCTAAGCTAAGACGACGACGCTCAGCTTTCGTAAGTTACAGTTAATGGACGATTGCAAATGTACAATTATAGGTTAAAGATCGTAAATCTCGCTTTTAGCAGTCGGCCCTTGGAAGGGCATGCTTGTTTGCAAGTGGGTGCGGACAGGAAAGTGAAAAGCACACTTTCATTGCAGAGACGAGATGTGGGCTTTCTCGACGGCCGGACAACTGGACGCTTATTAATGGGCCGAGCGTTACTGACTCACTTTGTGTGTTGCCTTGCTAGCTCATTTAATTTTATGAAAGTGTCCGAAAGAAGAAGATTATCTTTATACATATATAGTACCACCACCTTCAAGCTACACACCCGTGAAGTGACCTAGTCGCGTTTCGGGTTCAGCTTGGAAGTAGCCGGGATAACGAGAGGAGTGTACCCTATTAATTTGGACAGAGCACATTCGTCTCCTCAAGCCGGCATAGTGGAGTCTGTCTGTGGTAACGTACAAAGATGAAATTTGGCAGGGAGGTAGTTTTATAGTTAGTAGATAGCTAAGAACGGATTTTGCGACAGAAGTGTGATAGGCATTTTCTGTTGACTGAAATATGAAACATCATTAAACTTCATAGTACTTTATATCTTCATTGTTACGCAGACGTAGTCGCGGGCAACTGCTAGTATTTAATAATAATAACAATAATAAATTTATGACAAATTATTGGTGATTAATCACTGTGATGTCATAGAACAGTGATTTTAAAGTACTATCTTTCGTAGATATAACAATACGATGAAAGCATTTATTGAGAACGTGAAACATCATTTACCTATGATAGTGCATGTTGCAGTAAATAGTGCATGACGGATGCAGCTCTCTGCACAGCTCTGCATCGCTCTTAACTTAACAATCATACGTTCACTACAATTATGATGACCCAAAAACAGTCTTTAATTTCGTGTTTTTATACTAGCAAGGGTTATTATTTTTTAATATGGATTTATTATTAGGTCTAATGTAAACATTTACCTACTTATAATAATATTAACACTTTATATGTATGTATATAAAGAATTCACCGATGGTTCCCACACTGTGCTGTGGGACCGATCAACAATCTGATTGACTATATATTGAAATTGCGCACATTAGGTTAGATAGACAAGATGAAAGGAATTTTCTGATAATATAATAATTACATACAATACATATGTGGCGGTCAATTCAACAAGCCGAAAATACTTATTTAAGAAGATTTGAGGTTTTGACGTTTAGTCTGTCAGTGTCATCTTTCTTGTTTCTTCCTGACTTTTTATTGCCACAATGCATTGTGATAATTATATTTCTAAATCCGTTTTAATCTACTTTATTATTTCACATAAGTTTTACTAAAAGTGGTGACCCAACGACTTTCGAACAACGCAACCAGAAAATAACCTTATTTGTGAAGTTATGAAGCTAACGGCAAATTTTGAGCTCGGTATATGTAGACATTCTAAGAGTCCTCGGTCGTCATCTAATATACGGTGATTACAGGGCGCTTAATGCCGCTACAACGCCTAACAGAATCAGCTCTTCACAACATGGCCAATGAAAAGTATCAAAACACATAAGAAGCGGAATCGGCAGTTAAGATCCTATGCCTTGCAAATTTTCTCATGTATTTATGGATATTGTTGGACCTCTTCCACCATCCAATCATTATACATGTTATTAAATATTATTAATCGCTTCACTAGCTGGCCAGAAGACTCTGCCACGGACATGAACCATCGCTTTCAAACTTAGAGAACATATTCGTGTACTTAAGTCAGTTAATGCAAAACATCATTCAACTCAAAATGCTACTTTCTTTCATCCAGAACATCAAAACGTAGCATGCTTTTGTTCATCAAGAAAACATCATGTGTTAAGTATTTTCAAGACAGTAACAACATATCAATGGCCGCAGAATACGCTTTCCGGATATATATTCTTCTGAATTTACCGAGAGGGGAGTACTTGTGGCGGTCAATTCAACAAGCCGAAAATACTTATTTAAGAAGATTTGAGGTTTTGACGTTTAGTCTGTCAGTGTCATCTTTCTTGTTTCTTCAGATCTTTTTATTGCCACAATGCATTGTGATAATTATATTTTTAAATCCATTTAAATCAGCAATATTATTTCACATAAGTTTCTCCAAACATATATATATATATACACATAGGTTTAAATACATAGAAATACAGAAACAACATTATGGAAATTTAGGTCTTCCTATGACTGACACAGGAGGACTGTCTCAGTTTCGTCATAATTTAGACTAAAGAAGTGTTCTTTAGTTAATTAATAACCTACAAAATTACTACTAGATACATTATTCATTAAACTACTAACTAAACCTTCATCACTTTATATACCAACTAGCTGTTGCTCGCGACTACGTCTGCGTAATAATGAAGATATAAAGTACTATGAAGTTTAAAGATGTTTCATATTTCAGTCAACAGACAATGCCTATCACACTTCTGTAATAAAGTGGCATCTAACCACAATAATGACACCTAACCTCAACCATATTTGTGTAAATCCCTTACTAATATAAATGTGAACGTGAGTTTGTTTGTTACGTTCTCACGCAACAACTATGTACTTAACCGATCATAACGGAACTTTGTACACATATTTTTGGAGGTGCTAGAAGTGACATTATAGGATACTTTTTAATTTTAAAAAATATTATTTTTTTACTATAGTTTCCAACTGACTATAGTTTCAGCTGTTTGGAATCATATTGATTCATTTCTATCGAATTAAATGCAAGCGAAGCCGCGGGCAAAAGCTAGTAACAATATAAACTACGAGATGTCATTTGTGTAGAAAAAAAGACATTCAAATTTCATAGTAATGCACTCCACATAAAATATAAACCGGACTCCTTATCTTAAATTACAATTTATGCGCAGTAACATCGTTTTATTTCCACAGTCGGCTTCTGCATTCCTCATCCAGTTTCTTGTTTTTATCATAAATTAAATCAAAACTAAGACCTGGAGCTTCTTCACACCTGCATTTGCTAAACTAACCACCACAAATAGTAACAGTTAACAATGCATAAAAACCGTCTGTTAAATGACTTGCATACGTATCAGTGCATAAGATCAGTTTGATGCACTCTTGAATATGTGGTGCAATCGGTCATACGCGGACAATATTGTAACCTCAAACTACGGAATTGTTAAGCCGGTATAGCGGAAGTGAGCTGTCTACGTTGACCAGTGTTACCAACCCTACTGTTTTAACTGTTCACATTGATGTTCCTATTTTTTGTTTCATTCCTAATTTTTACTGTTTTTCAATTAGCGTTCAGTGCCACCTATTACATTATACAAATATTTTCTGATATTATGCGAGTATTCGGGCAACAATCGAATAAAAAATTACAAGGTTTCAACGCACATGTAAACTCTCATGTCAAAAAGCCTTTCATTTATTTTCAAAGAGAAAAAATGTACAAAAATTTTTTTCTTTGGTTTGAATAGTTTGACGCTGCGCGGGAGCATGTTCCACTTTTGTGTGCCACATGAAATTCTAAGTTTGCCGCTAAATTTGAGATATGTAATAATGTTAATATTATTGAATATAAATATTTAAAGTTATCTTTTTCTTTGTGTGCCGCAAGTCGGATCACTTCCTATAAAAAAATATATCTTCACTTCTTTTAAGAATACGATAAGCAGAACCTACCAGTCAATAAAAGGCAGAATAAAATAAATTGTAATATATAACAGTATATAGTACATAAGTGCTAACCACACAATAAACAGTTGAATGTTTATTTCACACGAAAACTCTTTAAATTGATTCTTTAATTCACTTTGATAGATGTAAAAAGCGTAATCTGTTAGTGCAATAAGAAAATCGGTCTCTCCCGATGCGAGCCCGATACCAACTCGCACAACTTACGCTCGCATGAAACGGGCGAGAATTGTTTTATTAGTTAATACTAGCTTTTACCCGCAGCTTCGTTCGCATTTAAGTCATTAAATAAGTATCAGAGATCATTTCAATAGAAATTATTTAATATGATTCCAAACAGCTGAAACTATAGTCAGTTGGAAACTATAGTGAAATATATCTTATGTTACTTCTAGTACCTCCAAAAATATGTGTACAAAGTTTCATGATGATCGGTTAAGTAGTTGTTGAGTGAAAACGTAACAAACAAACTCACATTCACATTTATAATATTACTAGGGATATCTAGTATAATTTTTAAGTACACTAGTGGTGTAAGTGGTACCTCGATTTACGAGTTTAATTCGTTCCGTAACCTTGCTCGTATCTCAAAGCACTGTATGTAGATCGGGGCGCATATTAAAGCTCGTATCTCAAAGCAAAATATGGCTCGTATCTTAAAACACTCGTATATTGAGGTACCACTGTATACGATTTATTGTGATTATTTTTAAACCAACCTGTCGAAAGAAAGTCTTGCAGCTTTATAAGCAAAATAATTTTAAATAATTTCCATTAAAAACCAGACCGTGCGAGATGTCCAAGTCAACATCGAATAGTGCGAGTTATTGTAATACAGATTGGTAATACACCTCAAATGGGATTGCATCGTGGGAACTCTGGTAACGAGGAATGTGTACGTGATGACACCCCCGCGTTGTCTGCCACTGTCTGGATATCAGCCAGACTGCCATTTGCACTAAAGACCAAAGAGAACTAAAGACACTAAAACTAAATTGGAATCATTTAAATTTGATCAATCTCAAAGTCATAATTACAATATAAAAAGTATTAATGAATGTCATTTTTAATTATTATTTTTTTATTTGGAAAACTTACAGCTAAATACAAAAAAATAAATACATACAGATGGAAATGAAAAAAGCCAATTAAAGTTTTCGCCAATGAAAATGAAAATAAAACAGTGTTAAAGATCGGTCTGTTAAAGTTAAGGAAATCAGTTAACAAATAAATTTTCTATAACGCCTGCCCATCCCTATTGCATATAGCGCGTCAAAGAAATCCAAAAAGAATATTCCAGTTGGAATGTTAAAACTGACAGTTTTAATACTAACATTATAGATCAATGAACAGGAAGAAATAGTACTCGATGACCACAACACCTACCAACAACACTTGTAAACTAAATTGCCAGTAGATGCGACTTTTTTCGGATTACATTCGAATTTACTATGTTTATTAACTATTTATACATTGTTACTATTTATACATTGTTACTATTTATACATTGTTACTATTTATACATTGTTACTATTTATAAGTAGCAATAAATATAAATATTTTTTGTTAAAAAAAAATGTAAGTCTTGCAATACTATCTTTTTTTTTTAAGTCTAGTAACACACACATTACAGATGTCAAAAAAGTAATTTTTCTTATTATTATTATAGTTTTTTTGACGTTTATGCGTGTATTTAAATGTTATAATTTCATGTTGGGTTATTATCTAAATACTGGACATTGGCAAATGTTAATTAATTAGTACTGACAACATTAAAAATATAATTCAACACAAGCAAAAACAAAACATGGCGCCCACAAGAAAGTGACAGATGTAGTGTTGCCAACATAACAATACATATTGAAAACAATCAATTACGACTATTGTATTGAATACTTCTATTAATAATCGATTCGTTATAACAACTTCTGTTTATCTTGTGTTATTTATTCTGTGTTCTCGGAGCCGGTGCGGTCAATTAAATGTGTAGTATGATAGCACGTCTGGTGGTCGCAGCTAAATGGCTTCTGCGAGCGAACAAATACAACAGAGTCGATACCATCCGAGCTACACCGTTACTAGCACATAGAAATAACTGTGATACTAATAAAAAATGATTACTGTAACACAGGGGCAGTATTGTCAACCCCAAGAAACTAAAAAACAGCAGCTCACCAATAAAAAAGCAGGAAGTAAAGTAAAGAAGGCAGATTTCATCTTTGTACGTAAAGCGGTATTCGAGATTTCGTGATGAGTGACCTTTCTTTTACATACATACTAGCTTTTACCCGCGGCTTTGCTCACATTTAAGTCATTAAGCAAATATCAGAAATCATACTAACTATAGTCAATTGGAACTATAGTAAAAAATAAATGTTACTTGTAGTATCTCCAAAAATATGTGTACAAAGTTTCATGATGATCGGTTAAGTACATAGTTGTTGCGTGAAAACGTAACAAACAAACTCACATTCATATTTATAATATTAGTAGGGATAGTAATAATAATAATAAGTATTTATATATACGCATTCATTCAGCAAGTTCATACCGCCAATATAATTCTATCTCGGATACAGTGTGTTGTAACATTGGTATCAAGGCGACTCGAGGAAGGCTGCTGCGGTCCGAATTGGCTGTCGAAAGGATCGTGGGAGAGTAAACGAGACTAAGTTACAAACGGAGCGGAAACGCTTTATTATTTACAATTGTAATAATAAAATGTATAAAATTGAAGCCTTCAAATAATGAAAATACAAAAACATTTAGTTTAGTCAAAAAAGAAATTATTAGTGTAACACTACAAGAATTTTTTTAAATGGTTTTCCGGGAGTGGTAAGCGGTGTCGGCCATCTTGTTTTTGTCTTCTTTTAGTAGTGTTATAATTGTTTTACACTGTACAATATATACATATATGCTTGTTATTAATATTTATTTAATAAATTGTTTTACATCAGCAATTTTTGACGTGACAACGTCTTATAATTCGATTGAGCCGGCTGCACGCACGAAAAAACATGACTCATGCGGCGTTACCTCGCTCTGAGGCGTTCCATGTAAGGCTTGAAGTGCAAGCGAGAGCGCGGAAGCACAATCGGCCTTCGCGTTCGGCAGCGTTCGACGTTGTCACGTTCAACTATCGTCAGGAAACCGACTTTACAGACAACCGATTTTTTAGCAAACGATTTTGGTAGATACGCTCCCTATTAGGTCTAATATTTAATTGAATTTTTAATAAATACAATATAATCAACTAATTAAATTCAGCTTATCACAAGCAATATGTACGACAATACGCTTTCGATATACCGCACCGCTTATCTTTTGTTTTTTATATTTAATACATTCAGTATGTCGTATGTCATTTTCCGCTCCCCTTATAGCAACGCTTGTGAGTTGTACCAATTGGTACTATATTACACAATAATGTTGGTATACACGCGATACGACCCATTATATTCCAAAGATATCTTTAAAATTGTTATTGAACCACGGATTTTAAAAAAATATTTCACTATTGTTCTTGATTTTAATCGTTTTATTGCTTGACCTTACTCTTAAATAGTTTTTGGTAATTTGAGAAATATGTTTAACCCATTACTTCGCAAGCGTCGAAAACATTGGAATTTTGTGGTGAAATCTTTAAATTAAGTTCATAATACGTTAAGAAAAAGTAATATGACAAAAAAAATTATTTAACGCTGAGTCAGCCTGTCCTATAAAATATGACAATGAGGATAAAAATTATGTTTTGTTTTTATTTTTATATTATATATATTCGGTAGAAGTCTAAGAATCAGTTTTATGTACTTTGAAGTTGGTTACTGTTTTCTTATACGGTATATAAAATCGGAAAATAATGCTTTTTTGAGGCAATAAAAATGATTAATTTGAAAAAATTACAATAAAATTACGTAAATATTTTTCTCAGCGGAAAAAAAATATTTCATCAGAAAAATAGTTTAAAAATACGAATTTCATCAGAAACAATAAAAAATAAAACTCTTAATAGGTTAAAAAAAATTTAATATAGTGTCTTAAAAATAGGACAGTGGGAAGTAATGGGTTAAAACCTTTTTGTAATGGTACTGAGAATTCTGGTGTCACCCATATTAGTAATAAGTACATAGAGTAAAAATATGTGCGTATTTGTCGAGATGTGTCACAGAGAAAGTAGAGATTTACGACAGGCTGCGGTATTTGAAACTATATGTCAATTTATATAACTAAAAAAGGATTATTTAACTTATAGGTTGTTACATTGACTACAATAGAAGAAACAATAATTATAACAAGAAGTGACATCATTAGGGCGTGACCACCACATTGATTTTGTGTATCCGTAAGATAATATAAAATTATTGGGAATCTTATAGATTAACCCTTTGCATTCGGCACCGTTTCGGACGTTACCTACCAGCAAATCGACGCCACTTTTTAACAAAAACGTACATCCTGCAAACGTGATATTATACGTGTTTCTTAAAAAATTGCGGTGGAGTAATTTCATTGTCCGTAATCGCTAACAAACTATCATGTCCCCTCAGAGGGGACAACCAAGTGATATGCTAGACTTACGTTGTCCCCTCAGAGGGGGCAGGCGAGTACAAAGGGTTAATAAGGAATAGTTTATTGATAATTTATAAAGTCGATATATTATTCTTCTTCTTTGAATACAGGCAACCCTAGACCAGAGGCGGCTCGTCCTAAAGAGCGCTGGTGCAGTGCACTCCCACGAAAATTACCGAACTTATATTACAGCGGCGTAGATATAGGTAATATAATATACTATTGTATAGGCATAGTAGAATAGAATGAATGTAATGTAAGGATAGTATGTATTATGAAGAAATATAGATCACTTCTGTAATTTTCGTGGGAGTGCACTGCACCAGCGCTCTTTAGGACGAGCCGCCTCTGCCCTAGACGCATCCACCCGGGATAATTTTCCAGACAAGCCAAATAGCAGTGACGATTAATAGATCAACAACTAAGTCTACAATAAAAAATAAATGATAAACTAACCTACAATCTAATATTAATATTTAAAATATTCATGAAATCATCATCAGTACATGAAAGAATAGAATATAAGTTTATGGGTCTAGGTATATGATGATTAGGAATATGGTACAATGGATATGAGAACTTAGGACAGTCAAAAAGAAGTCGATATGTTATTCTTCTTCTTTATTAATGACCTCAGATGTCTAATGAAGACAATTCTGCCAATGTCGAGTATTTGGACAAAAACCTAATAAGAGCAAATTTGAATTCACACGTAAACGTACATGTCAAAAAAAACCAAGTCGATCGAACCGCCAAAATGTATCTTTCTATTTTGACAATATGTTTCTTAATTCACATGACTTACTTGATGTTGAATAAGTCAAAGGGATCATAGTCTGTGCAGCCTACACTAGTAAATTCATAATTTGACTCGCTTCGACTAAGTAAGTTAAGTACCTATGAGATAAAAAATAAAATTAAAAATTTATTAAATTAAATTTTCATTCAATTCAATTAAATTTCATAAAAAAAAACACGTAGTTTAGTTAAGAATATCTCAATGATTCGAAACAGTAAATGAAATTTGGCTTATTAATTGAAATTGTTTATTATTATTATTATTACTGTATTATTAATTGTTGTGCTCTGACCGGGTGTCACATTGACACTAAACTGTACTGACATCTTAATTATAATTGTGACATGCAATAAATATATTAAAAAAAAAGTTAGAAACTTCGGTCTAAAGTGTAAATTATTAATAGTAAAAGTCACGTGCTTTATCCTAATTAACGTAGTAACCAGTCTGCATAAAAACATGACCACTTGGCAGCAAATCGTTTGTAATTATAAAAAATATCTAATTGCATAATAATTACGTCTATTTTATGCTATTTCCATTCATAATGTAACCTCATGAAAGGCGTCCATTGTCCTAAGAATTTCCCGTCGAAA
Source organism: Tineola bisselliella (assembly GCA_028551675.1). NCBI lineage: Eukaryota > Metazoa > Arthropoda > Insecta > Lepidoptera > Tineidae > Tineola > Tineola bisselliella. Next base: position 64,596 of record JAPWLS010002427.1, read on the forward strand.
TTGTAATGACTCAAAACATGTTTGTGTGTAATTAACAAACTACTATGACTCGATATGAATGTAAATGTAAAAATAAATTCATCTAAGAGTAATTATTAAAGAAGGAACTAGAGAAGAAAGTTACGTCAAGGGATCTTTTTCGCAATATTAGTGATGTGCCTTAATTTGTTTCATATATCGATTTTAATCGATGAATTATTTATCTAGTAATCTACGTTAGGAGTCTAGGGTTAAAAGTAATTTAACCTATAAGAATTTTAGTGCTTTAGTGAGATTTATTTTACACTAGCTTTTGCCAGCGGCTTCGCTCGCGTTAAGAAGTATTATTATTAATTAGGTTCGTTCCATTAGGTACTGATAGGTTCAAACTAATACATCCTATTTAAGCGGACGTCTTCATTATAGTAGCTCCAATCTTTAATTTCAGTTCAATCAGTCGATAATCTAAGAAGATTTATACAAACTTTCATCCCTTATTTTATCCCCTTAGGGGTGGAATTGATCAAAATCCTTTCTTAGCGGATGCCTACGTCATAACATCTACCTGCATGCCAAATTTCAGCCCGATCCGTCCAGTGGTTTGGGCTGTGCGTTGATAGATCACTATGTCAGTCAGTCAGTCACCTTTGAGTTATATATATTTAGACATAATTTGTAAACGCAAGTACCAGGAAAATATGACGTAACATAGACTTCAGTTAATTGAGTTTAGTTACCGGCGTAATACCTAAAGATTTACGCAGACATGTTTTCCATGAAATTGTATGTTTATATCCCCATAAAATCTGGTAAACAATAGTCTGACGTAACGTTAAATAGGTAATTACAATAACAATTAAAGTTGGGCCACAATGCTAGCCAATTTCACATGGCGGGAAAATCGTCTTTCACTTTTGTTGTGTACTGGACAATCTCTACCACGTACGATTAAACATATGAGTTTAATAGTTTCTCAGGTTTTACAATTTTCTTATGGTTTGAGGATTCCGTGATATGACCGTCTTCTTGTAGCTTACGTGAATTTTGACATATAAGCCCGCATATCAAATATCGCTGTCAAATCTGTCATTTCGTGAATAATTACGGGTCCCTAAGTATTCTTGAGTAGAAAACACTAGTATTTTCGTCCGAAATTCGTGCGCCTGAGTAGCCCTTAACAAATTGACGTCTTTCCAGCTTAATTTCAAACAGTGAATGAAATGAAAATCGTTTATTAGCATAGGTACTAAAGGCGTGCGCTTGCTCATCGTTAGACTCTACAATGGCTTCGGAAAGTCGTATGACGAGAAGAATACCACAAGAAATTCGTCAATCATAGCCTGTACATAAAAAAATAATAAAAAAAACTGAATTTTAACTTTAAAAAAAAGTAAATAACAATTTATAAATCAGATTGCACAGTGGTTACAATAAATCTCACATTAATAACATATATGTATATAAAATATATAAAAAATATACAGCTACTATTAAAACAATCTATCTACATTACGAATAATACATGCAGTATAATTGAAACACAACAGTTGTAACAATATTGTTGGCAGTAGGAAAAGCCTTCATGGAGGTGCACTGTAGCAAGACACCGCGGAGGCACAATGGAGTGGCCTCCGTCATTCACTCTGCCGTAACTGGGGGGCTACTCAGGCATACCCGAAGTTTCATGATACGCCCGTCACTAACGTAGTTTAGATACGTGAATTTTGACATATAAGCTGTTCGCGCCAACCAAAATAAAGGCAATTTTGAAGTGAAACTTCTTTAGAATCGTTGTGATTTCAAACCGGATGTGACGCGGATGTAACGGAAATGCGACAGGTTCTGACGTTTCGCGCGCGAATTTCAAAATTTGTTTTTGCGATATCTCGACAACCGATGACGTCAGCGCGACCGCGTAAAGGGTTATTCTGATCGAAATTTGGAGGCCTATTCGATTTTTTTTTATGATTTTGGATGGCGAGAGGGGGTGTGGAGGGGAGGAAGGGGGGGGGCTATATGTCTTACGTAGATCGCGATTTTTGGTGGATGAAGGAGGTGGGGGGGGGGGGGGGGTCCGCCGCTCGCCTTATTGGCTGTATCTCCGAAAGTAAACGTCCGATATAGTTCGTGTAAACGACAATCTTGGTCAGAATCATAAGCTCTTTCAAGATCTGAAAAAATTTTTCAGGATTTTTTTCAGGAACCGAAATTTTTTTTTTCCGTATTCTATTTTAAAAAACTAATCTATGTAAAAGTCAAGAGGCCGTTCGCGGCCGGCTCCGAAGGCACCCCACTAAAAAAAAATTAAAATAAAATTAAAATATGGAACTTGAGCAATAAATTATGTAACATATGTTAAATAAAATTTCTTTTAAAATTAATCAAAATACTTTCATTTTTAAACGAATAAACTTTGTAATTATCCTACCCTTGGTATATATATTCATCTCATTCTTTTCTCGATTTACTGAAGTTTCACTTCTATCGTGTATGAATCGCACACACACCTTTTTTTTTTAAATACTCGACATGTGAACGACTAAATACACGCGCGGGCGGTGAGTCCCCTCTTTTCTTTCTCCGCAGCTTGAGTGCATTTTGTGATCAATTTATCTATTTTCTACATTCCGAAAATACAGTCCACTTTTTCTCCTACAAAAGTCCCGTCAAATCCGTAATTTCATGAATGATTACGTGTCCGTATTTTCGTTCGAAGTTTGTGCATCTGAGTAGCCCCCCAGCTTTGGACAATTGTGCATAAGTAGCTTAGATTGAATTTGGTGGAGGAACAAGCCGTTATAATATTAAACAAATTGTTTTATACCACATATTACTTTATATTTTGTTTCGTTTTATCTTATGTCATTTAAAATTTAATAGAAAGAGATCAAACTATCATTCTTAAATATATATACACTAGCAGTTGCCCGCGACTACGTCTGCGTAATAATGAAGATATAAAGTATTATGAAGTTTAATGATGTTTCATATTTCAGACAACAGACAATGCCTATCACACTTCTGTAATAAAGTGGCATCTAACCACAATAATGATACCTAACCTCAAAAATTCAAATAGTTTTATACTGCATTTATAAAAATGACAGACGAAAATAAAAATAAATATAGAAAAAATCCAAACACCAGAATATATATATTTATTCTTATTTTAGTAGTATATGTATGTATTTATGTATATTTTTTGTATATTTTTATTATTCACTGGTATATATTATTATATTTTGTTTTTTTTGCACCCTTAACCCCAACTAAATTCGCGATTTACTACCTAAAGGTTGGTCGCCTGGTAGAGATCACTACTCAGGCAACAATAGGCCTTATCCGCCTATTGTTTTTTATTTTTATTTTTTTTATCTTATTCTCTAATAATGTGTGCAATAAAGAGTTATTATTATTATTATTATTATTATTACTATAGTCAGTTGGAAACTATAGTAAAAAATATATTATTTTTTTTAACAAAAACTATCCTATGTTACTTCTAGTACCTCCAAAAACATGTGTACAAAGATTCATGATGATCGGTTAAGTAGTTGTTGCGTGAAAACGTAACAAACAAACTCACATTCACATTTATAATGTTAGTAGGGATTTTCATCAACTAGTATTTTGAATGATGAATATTAAATTGTATGTAAACGGATTAAAAAGGGCCATTAGTTGTAAATAATAGTGTCTCGTGTCTCGTGTCGGTCATTGACACTTTCGTTAATGACAGGTTAGAATGCCATGATCGATTGTTCAATTCGAGCACGCGATTAACGTCGAAACGCGTCATCGGATCACAATCATTTCTATTATGAAATACGACCCCACGAATTATTGTCGCAGAATATATCCCTACTAATATTAAAAATGTGAATGTGAGTTTGCTTGTTACATGAAACTTTGTACACATATTTTTGGAGGTACTAGATGTAACATAGGATACTTTTTATTAAAAATAAATAAATTATTTTTTACTATAGTTTCCAATTGACTATAGTAAAATATTGAGTATAGTTCTATTGAAATGATCTCTGATACTTATTCAATGACTTAAATGCGAGCGAAGCCGCGGGTAAAAGCTAGTCTTTCTGTAAATTACTGCACATTCCCAATTCACTATATTATTTTAGACTGCTGCCCCACCCTGAGCCCATACAATACGAGCTAGAGTATTTTCACTAGGAGAGGTCAATAAATAAAGGCTGTATAAAAAATGACAGTTCTTATTGTAAAATGCATTCACCACACACTCCCACAGTAACATCTTAAATTATCGTATGACATTTTACATCAAGCGTAAAAGTCTAATGCAGCCATTCTCAAAGTGTGTTCCGCAGAACCCTAGGGCTAAAATACTGCAAAAATAACCTACCAAAGGGAGATTATAAGGTTACATCTAAATATTCCAACTAAATATTACATTGCAATATGATTATTCATAAATACATATAAATTAGTTTTTTATAATTATATTAAGGCTTTTTCCTTCGCTAAAAAAGTTTGAGAACCGCTGGTCTAATGTTTCTCAATATACTAAAATGACAGATTGGCAATAGTTTCACACATTATATCATGTTACTCTACTTCGCATTTTTATTATACTACATAGAGTTTCATCACTCAATGGTAAAGGGTTTATCCCGATACGCGCTATTTATTCATTCGAATTTTTAAAAAAATATCAGTTCATATTTGTCAACATAAACTTGTATAGAGGATTTTAAATTATATTCGGTTTCATTTGAATGTTTTTAAATTATATATTATTATTATTACACCCCCTCCTCCTCCTCCTCCCCCCTCCCCCTCTGTATATTATAATAATTCAATTGTTTTAAACCATGTGAAGTGACGTAGTGTATGGATAGTTTTAGACTACAATTTAATTCCAAATCAACATTTTTTCTTTCATTTCCGTTTATTGTTGTAATTTATTTTGTCAATAAATAAATAAATATTATGTCTAGACTAGTAGACAAACCAGAATTTTTTTCTTTTTCGATATGTATGTTGAAATTTTAAAATAATGGGCCGAGTTTCACACGCGGAGCAGGCATAGGCCGAGTTGCACACGCGGAACAGGACTGGGCCGAGTTCGCGTGCGAATTAGTGTGATCGGTTCGCATGGATAACATTTGCGCAATCAAATATGTTAGGTTTTTATTCAAATTAATTATTGTAATTAAATAAGGAAATTATTGTGCAATTTTTCACTTTCTACGTAAATATATTTTCAATGGGTGAAGAATCAATAATTTATATAACTTGCCATATCATATCCGTCAATCAAACAATTGTTTCCGGTCATAGACTACACTCTATTTATTTATTTCGCCTACCTACAAAATTACATTAGAACTACATATTATAAAAAGGACTACTATTGTACTAACTAAACGAAATTTCAATTATAGGATAGGACGGCATGCTCAAGGTGATAAAGGGATTGATACTAGACTTCTAATAAAAATACATAGTTTTAGATGTTATATAATAGATTTAAGGAAGAAAAAAAATTTAACTTCAAGTGATAAAGAAAAAATAATTCGTATTTAATTATAACACTTCAATTATGTGTTTTAATAAACAAAATATAAAACAAATTAGGCATTGGTACCTCTAAAAAAAAACTAACTAATTAATTCTGCTTCAGTAGGTATGTTGACCTTAACCTCGCTTACGAATAGAAAAAAATTGAGGCTTTTTCAATAAAAAAATAATATACAAATAAATCTTTTCTTATATTTATTGTACAAGAAAATATATTTTAAACAATTCAGGCAAACTTAAATTTAAGAGTAGTGGGACTCAAATACTGAAAGAAACAATTGAAGGAGAGCCTTAAGGTATCTTATGGTTTTTTTTAAATATCTTTCTTGCATGTCATATAATTAAGATGTCAGTATAGTTTAGTGTCAATGTGACACCCGGTCAGGGCACAGCAATATAATAATACAATAATAATAATAAACAATTTCAATTAATAAACTAAATTTCATTTACTGTTTCGAATCATTGAGGTATTCGTCAATTGAATAAAAGCATTTTAAAATCAAATATGTTTTTAATTTATTTTTAAAATGTATTCGGCTTTCATTACATTTAATCACTCTTGACAGAATATTATTTTAAAAAAATATTGATATGTTATACGGATCCGACTTCAACATATGTAATTTGCTTGAATCCTCCGCCAAAAAATGATTATCTATACTATACTAATATAATAAAGAGGAAACATTTGATTGTTTGTATGCATTGAATAGGCTCCAAAACTACTGGACCGATTTGAAAAATTCTTTTACCATTAGAATCGTACACTATCCCTGATGAACATAGGCTATATAATATTTTCAAAAACGTTAGGGATCCGTATGAAAACTTCAATAATGTAACTATTGACAATAGAGCAAAGTGATGTACTACAGTTTTATAGAGGACATAAATATCTACAAAAAAAAGTCTGCGATACCATATGTCTAACTATTACAGTTATGCCTCAATAACTACTTTTTCATGTTAAAATTCATAGTACTTTATATCTTCATTATTAAGCGAACGAAGTCGCTGACAACAGCTAGTATATTATATATTATATGTTTTATATATTACAGTAATGCCCAGCTTTACGCGAGGGATACGTTCCGGAAAAAATTGAAATTCCCGGGACCATAGAGAAGTTGATGACTACATTATGTTTATACGCACTCTTTCGCGTAATGCGGGGCAATTGAGCGCGAAATTTGAATTTGGCGTTATATTGTAATTGTCTGGGGCCGGCATAGTGATGACGACTGGAAATACTTGGTTTCCGGTCGTCAGCGCTCATGGACCTCCAGTGCAGCTTTACATCAGGCCACTGGAGGTCACATGTCGTGTCCAACAATAAAAAAATAATAATAATAATAATGAAACCGCGCATAACGGGGTCGCGTAAAGCGGGGTATTACTGTATTTGTTTAGTGTTAGTAGAGAGTGTTTAGTGTATGTTATATCTATGTGTGTATATGTGTGCGTGTGTGTGTGTGTGTGTGTTAGGCAAGCCCTATAGTACATAAAGATTGCGAGAGTGGCATATCTTAGTTTTTATCACTGGTATTGTTTCGCCACAAAACAGCGCTCGGTACCACGAATCATGGATTACACACTTTTCACTCCAACATATACATTTAAGGCATCGTTTCTCAAGCGGGGGGTCGAGTTCGTTTGTAAAGGGGGTTGCAAACTGTTGAAAAATCATAAATACAAACTACATATAGGTACAAAAGATTAAGATGTAATGTGTGGATCGTTTTACTTAATTTTTTGACTTTTTCGTGGGTCGCGACATAAAAATGATTGAATAGTTGAAACGCTGTCTTAAGTTAAGCCGAAGTAAACCGAATACACCCGACTGTTGCCGAATTAATTCCGAAGCACGACTGTTAGTTATTTATGATTAAACAGAAGTTCTTTAAAGTAAAATATGATTAATAATAAATCAAAGTTCTCATTTTTTTTGATTTACATGTGTGAATTAGAATTTTGTAATTTCTTATTGGACTGCCTGAATACTCGACATTGGCTGGATTGTCTTTAATAGATATTTGAGGCCATTAATTTTTTTTTAAATATCTTTATTGCATGTCACAATTATAATTAAGATGTCAGTACAGTTTAGTGTCAATGTGACACCCGGTCAGGGCACAGCAATATAATATAATACAATTGGTTGTTTCAGGCGTTACTTTGCGGAAATCCATATTAAAGGAAATTATTTAAAATTATTTCGCTTATAATTCCCGCTACAACATTCAATAATTTGTCTCGACGCGTTTCGCCACTTCACGTGGCATCATAAACAATTTCAATTAATAAACTAAATTTTCGATTTGTTTCGAATCATTGAGGTATTTGTCAATTGAATAAAAGCATTTTAAAGTCAAATATGTTTTTAATTTATTTTTAAATTGTATTATTAGGCTTTCATTACATTTAATCACTCTTGGCACGATATTACGACTTTGTCAGTTCAAGAAAATCATAAAAAGCAAACTTATTCAAAAATCATATTACACGTTAGATTAATATCTTACTGATAATAAAGCTTGGACATAATCTATGTCATTTTATGTTTACCCATAGGTATATAATATATAGGATGACATGAATATATAAATAGGATGACAATGCCCCTATACAGCAGCTATTCTTCTACATCATAGTAGATTTATTATATATTACTATGACATTAGTATGTAAGTGGACAATGCCAGTATACAGCAGCTAAATCAAATTAATAATTATTAAATTAATAAATTTATTTCATTTATATTTGTATATGTATTGACGAGTAAAAGCGCTCTATTGGAGCCCATTTGCTAAAAGTAAATAAATAATAAAAAAATAATTAATAAAAGAAGAAGAATAAGAATACTAATTAAATCCCATGCTTATTAAGCCGTGTATTGGTGTCACATAGAACGAGTGAAGTGGGTTTATAGTTGTCTTTGTTACAATAAAACATTTCATAATTAAATATTTTCATTGCAGATTCAGTTCTAATTGGAATTTTCTCCCATTGTACGTATTGACACGCTATTAGGGTGTATGTATGTACATTGATTTCTAATAACTTTCACATTATATTAGACGAATATATATATATATATATATATATATATATATATTCTATATTTCTCTAAATATATATATATATATATATTTAGAGAAATTTATGTGAAATAATAAAGTGGATTAAAAAGGATTAAAAATATAATTATCACAATGCATTGTGGCAATAAAAAGACAGGAAGAAAACAAGAAAGATGACACTGACAGACTAAACGTCAAAACCTCAAATCTTCTTAAATAAGTATTTTCGGCTTGTTGAATTGACCGCCACAAGTACTCCCCTCTCGGTGAATTCAGAAGAATTTATATCCGGAAAGAGTATTCTGTGCCTATTGATATGTTGTTACTGTCTTGAAAATACTTAACACATGATGTTTTCTTGATGAACAAAAGCATGCTACGTTTTGATATTCTGGATGAAAGAAAGTAGCATTTTGAGTTGAATGGTGTTTTGCATTAACTGACTTAAGTACACGAACATGTTCTCTAAGTTTGAAAGCGAAGGTTTCCGTGGCAGAGTCTTCTGGCCAGCTAGTGAAGCGATTAATAATATTTAATAACATGTATAATGATTGGATGGTGAAAGAGGTCCAACAATATCCATAAATACATGAGAAAATTTGCAAGGCACAGGATCTTAACTGCCGATTCCGCTTCTTGTGTGTTTTGATACTTTTCATTGGCCATGTTGTGAAGAGCTGATTCTGTTAGGCATTGTAGTGGCATTAAGCGCCCTGTAATCACCGTATATTAGATGACGACCGAGGGATCTTAGAATGTCTACATATACCGAGCTCAAAATTTGCTGTTAGCTTCATAACTTCACAAATAAGGTTATTTTCTTGTTGCGTTGTTCGACAGTCGTTGGGTCACCACTTTTAGAGCAACTTATGTGAAATAATAAAGTGGATTAAAAATATATAATTATCACAATGCATTGTGGCAATAAAAAGACAGGAAGAAAACAAGAAAGATGACACTGACAGACTAAACGTCAAAACCTCAAATCTTCTTAAATAAGTATTTTCGGCTTGTTGAATTGACCGCCACATATATATTAACTAGCTGACCCGGCGAACTTTGTTCCGCCTTAGAAGCAATAAATAAGCAGATTTTAGATTTTATTGATTCAATTTTTTATTAGGAAAAACAAATAAATAAAATCAAATATTTTAATGATTCTTTATTGTTCATGTATTTTGCACTCTTCTCTTCACTTTGTGATATACGACAACATTACTCCATCCAAAAAGGAAAGCTCAATATCCAAAACGCGCAAGGGTTTACGTCGTCGTGAGGAACGACGTAGTGCCTCGTTTAATGCTGCAGATGTTGAGAGTTGAGTTGAGGCTATTCAAGATCCTGCTGTTGAGCGTTAGGAGGACCAGCTGATTTGTCTCCGTGTCCATTTGATAAATCTTGTGTGTAGTCAGAATCTATGAGGTTTCGGAAAGGCATATGACGAGAAGAAGACCACAAGAAACTAGCCAATCATAGCCTCTACAATATAATGTTAGTAGATACAAGCTTTTAGTATATTAAAAAATAGTTTATAAATATATAACAGTGCAATTGTTGAGATAATGCCGATGTCAATATCAATTATGAGACAAATTCATTAGTCCATAGAAAACGTATGACATGAGGCAAGCAGTTTCATTCGTTAATAAAACACGTATTCATATAAAAAGATTAGATTCTCATTCTCTCCGCGTACTTGTAAATAAAACAGTTGATATAGACTAGTTATTTATGTTGAAAAGTCTTTTACGGCTTACTATTGCGTTTGAATTTAAGCCGTTACAAGTGTTTGAAATTAGTTATAGTTAAATCCAGGAGGGCTACTCAGGCGTACGAACTTCGAACGGAAATACGGACGCAACCACTCATTAAATAACGGATTATACTCGTATATTATATAAAGGTTTATTTTTAATTAAAAATAATATCATCGAAATACGTGTAAATAATTACGAACAAAATTGAAACGCGTTCACATCATAAACACCTGTTACAATATAGGTAGTTATAAAATTGTTTATAATATATAAATTCTAATTACATTCCGGTAATGTTTATTTTATATATTAATCATTGTTAGATAGTTCAGATCTCAGCTAACTTTGGGAACCACTGCCCTATAACCTTTATCAAATACAATTATATCAATAAGTACCTAAGTGTTTAAACAGTACGTGAACGAATTAATGATATGCATTGAAAAACAATTATTTAAATACTTCCTTTATATTTTGAGACATGAATATAAATTGCGTATTTTTATTTCGGTTTTTGTTATTCGAATAAATTATGCATCGCCATGTATTATATATATTAATATTTTTAATACGTTTTTCTTAAAGGCAGAGGCGGCTCGTCCTAAAGAGCGCTGGTGCGGTGCACTCCCACGAAAATTACAGAAGTAATCTGTATTTCTTCATAATACATACTATCCTTACATTACATTCATTCTATTCTACTATGCCTATACAATAGTATATTATATTACCTATATCTACGCCGCTGTAATATAAGTTCTGTAATTTTCGTGGGAGTGCACTGCACCAGCGCTCTTTAGGACGAGCCGCCTCTGTTAGTAACATAAGTCTTAAAATAATGTTAGTAGTATCATATATTTTACATAATGTATATGGCATGCAAATAATTTTATACAATTAAATTTTACTATAATAGAAATGTCATCTTTAAAAGCTAATTAATACCAAATTAAATTTAAACCTACAAAATGTCATTCATAAATTCACCAATTGAATAGTAGGATTTGTTTATTAAAAATACGTTGAGATTCTTTTTAAATATGTTTAAATTATCAATATTTCTTATATCCCTAGGGCCTAGGTAAATTGTTGAATATCCGCGGGCCCATATGGATCAGTTACATATATACGAGTATATTATATTATATTATATTGAAATAATATATAATAATAAAATAAAATGTATACAGTTACATATCTAATGTTCAAAAAGAAGAATATTAATTCTGACTAACACTGTCCTAAATTAATTTCAGCATCCTATAATTAAAATTTCATTCAGTTTGTAATAGTAAAAGTCTATTTTATAATATACTAGCTTTTACCCGCGGCTTGGCTCGCATTTAAGTCATTAATCAGTATCAGAAATCATTTCAATATGATTCCAAACAGCTGAAACTATAGTCATTTGGAAACTATAGTAAAAAATAAATAAAAAGTATCCTATGTTACTTGTAGTACCTCCAAAAACATGCGTACAAAGTTTCATGATGATCGGTTAAGTAGTTGTTGCGTGAAAACGTAACAAACAAACTCACATTCACATTTATAATATAATTTTACAGGGAAGATAAATAAATAAAACTAAGAAAGTAACTTAACTAATATATCACAGAAAGTCGGTCATGTGGTAACAGAACGCGGACTCCGAGAGATTCAATTAAACTAAACATTCGTAGCGGAAAAAGTAATTATTGCTTACCTCAAGATTTTTATTTATTACAAATCACTGTACAAAGACACTAATCAACAAAACAATATATTGTAAACACTCCACACACTTCAGCACAAAATAAACACAATAATGTATGTGTTAATCGATAGAATACTTCGATAATCGATAGTTTCGCGCGGTTTTGGAACGTAGCGCGCGAGCGAGAGACGCGTGCGCAGCCGACAGAGCGCGGGTCCGTTTTGATTATACTCGCGGCCCGTTATTCGTGCTGCTTGCGCGTTCAGCGAAGAAAGCACTGCAATGATTATTTTATACCCAGATGTGATAAAATATAACATATTAAATTAATTATTGATTATATATTTTTTTAAATGTAATTACATGTTGTAGTCAAATCAAAAGATTTGCCATGACGTTTATTTTTTCGTTTCGCGTTGACAGCGATCATTGTAGAGTTTTCTAAAAACAATTAATCAAAAATAGACGCAATAACTTACATTAAATTTCATACATTTATTCCCAAAGGTAAAATATATGTGTATTCTTATTCTTAATTAATAAAAATATCAAAGACTAAAGAGAAATCTATAGAGAGAGAGCCTCAGCAATTTTACTAAAATACCTAATGTCGTGTCTGCGTTGTATTATTCCATGCAGCGTCGGTGATCCGGCTTATCAATGAAGATGATTTCTTATTACATTCACAATTTAATCTATTTTTATTGTAACAAGTATTCTACTTATTATATTGTTTTAGCAGCTGTAACGATCTCTGCCTGCGACAGTCATAGATTACGTCACAACTTTAAATCTCGATCACGGGTACTAAAAGCCCACACGAAACTTGTTGCCATTTTACTTTATATGAACTCGCGAAGGTAAACAATAATATTTAGTTTAAATACTTAAATATATTGATTTTATTTGTAAAAATATTTTTTATACAAACGTTTCTCTACATTTGTTTTGACAGATGTTTTTATTTTTTACATTGTTATTGTTGTTCCATTATAAGGCAAAGAGATCGAGCCCATACAGCCATGAAATGAAAATAGTTTATTAGCATAGGCACTAAAGGCGTGCGCTTGCTCATCATCAGACTCTACAATGGTTTCGGAAATGCGTATGACGAGAAAACCACAAGAAACTCTTCAATCACAGCCTGTACATAAAATAACAATAAAAAAAAACTAAATTAAAAAAAATAATTGCCGTAGTATTTTTATACATTTTAGATTTTAAAGAAAAGTCATCTAGGCAATACAGCCTTATGTTTTTATTTTTAGAGTAATTAGGCAAAACTTTTGATTTCTTATTTTATATTAGTCCGGTGTTAGAGCTGAATTGTGATCTATAAGCTGTAAGCAGCAGTAGCCCCCACTATTCCGGCCCCAAGTCAGCATAATGAGCATGCAAAGCAGCATTTATTTACCACGTAAGCTTTTAGTAATATAATAATTCTTGCTTGTTAAAACACAAGGCCCCAGATAATCACCATTATGTTTTGCGAGCGAACATTCTTCTGGGCCGAATTAAATATTAGAGGTGGATAGAATGTCAGGAATTCTTTTGAGGGCCAACATGCGTGCACAGGGGGAGAGAGGCTGATTCTGAACATGCAATATTTTTTTATTGATAGCCCAGCATATGAACATACTATGCCGGCTTGAGGAAACGAATGTGCTCTGTCCAAATCAACAGGGCACACTCCTCTCGTTATCCCGGCTACTTCCAAGCTGATCCCGAAACGCGACTAGGTCACTTCACTAGGTGTTGTGTTGAAAATGGTGGTACTATCCCGGGACGGCATACTGGGCTAATGCCATCATCAGTCTGCCTACTATTCTTTGTGTGCCTATATTATTATATTCAAATATCTTTATTGCATGTCACAATTATAATTAAGATGTCAGTACAGTTTAGTGTCAATGTGACACCCGGTCAGGGCACAGCAATATAATAATATAATAATAACAATAAACAATTTCAATTAATAAACTAAATTTCATTTACTGTTTCGAATATGTACTATAGGCATTGAGCGACCAAAATACGTATAACAAAGTTACATTGGTATCGAGTTAAAATTTGAGAGATTCGAACACGGGGTCTGCACCTTCAACCACTTCTACTTTTTAAATTCTTCTTCTTCTCTATTAAAGACAATTCTGCCAATGTCGAGTATTCTGGCAGCAGTCCAATAAGAAATTGTAAAATTTTAATACACACGTAATCCTTATAATAACAAGAATAAGTACGGAATGTACAAAATGTGTAAGTTATGGTGTTTACGTACTGGTGGGTTCATATGATTATTATCTAGTGATCTTTAGAATGAAGCTGTTTATCTCATATTTATATCAAGGATTTTTCTATGGCATGCCTCGGCATCTCAACTAATTGCCTCTTTTGTGTACTTATATGTGCTTGCCCCACCCTGGCTCTGACTTGTAATGTATCTAATCAAACCTAAAAAACTTAATTACCTAGGTACTTACAATACTTAATATCCGTAAGAAAGTTCTCACTCGACAGTTAATCGACACAAAAAAAATGAACCGGGGTAAGACCGAGGGTTTAGTTTGCTAGTTACATATTATTTTAGACTACTGCCCCACCCTGAGCCCATGGCTGGCTACGCCTATGGCTATGTGTCTTCTGCATTTCCCTACATCTCAAAGTTGGTTGCCATCTTCTTACTCACTTACTCTTATCTTTTCTTTCTCTACTATTAAGTAGTAAATAAATAAACTAATGGGTATTTAACAATAATAATAATAATTTATTCACACTTTATACACATATATATGAAGAATTCACCAATGGTTCCCACACTGTCCTGTGGGACCGATCAATTAGGTTAGGTGGAAAAGGTGAAAGGGAATATAGTGATAATATAATAAATACATAATATATAAGTATATACATAGGCTTAAACAGAAATACTAGTACAACAGTATTGAATCCGATTTAAGTCATTCAATGACTGATACAGAACATGGGCTTAGCCAGCCAGCCATACTACATAAATAGCAAACATTACCCGCGGTCTCACCCCGGTTAATTTTTTTTTATGTCGACTGACGACTGTCAGGTTTGAACTTTTTTACGGATATTAAGCATTGTAGTTAGTACCTAGATAATTTTTTTAGGTTTGATTAGGTACCTTATAGGTCAGAGCCAGGGTGGGAAAAGTGCCCCATCCTGCCCCACCTTGGCTACGCCCATGCATAATACATAATACGTGTCGACCTTTCTTAATACAAACCTTTACACACTCAACCATAGACATCTCTCTTATATATACCATAGACAAAAATAATTGTGTTGCCATTTCAACACACACTTTTAACGATTTCAAAATATTCTATTGACATACGGGATTATAATTTTGAAGAAATATATTCAATGTAAATAAATCAACATAATTCTAATAGCTCTATGCATGTAATAGTAAAGCATATATAATTTAAGCGTCCACGCATTCCTCAAGTGGTGGTAATGTTAGCGGAAGACACCCCGAGGGCCAGCTGAGGCGTGAAGACTATTGTTTTGGTGAAGAGTTATTGTACACGAGCTGCAGACTGCACCGGTAAATTAATGCAGCTATGCTTCCATGCAGTTTCTTAACAAATTGGCAGGTAAAACAAAACAAAAATGATGTATTATATCTGTTCAAATATAGTATATATGTAAAATACGGGTTACAATTTGAAAAGCGCCATCTATGTGTGACTAGAATAATTAGTAATCTCCATGATTGTAAACCTGAGTCCTATAGTTCAGGTACAAAAAACTAGATAAACATAATAACTTATTTATTTTTTATCTATACTAATATAATAAAGAGGAAACATTTGATTGTTTGTTTGTATGTATTGAATAGGCTCCGGAACTACTGGACCGATTTGAAATTTTTTTTATACCAGTGGAATCATACATTATCCCTGATGAACATAGGCTATGGAATATTTTCAAAAAATTGTATGAAAACTTCAATAAGGTAACTCAAAGTGTGAAAAAAAATCATTATATTGCGTACGCTGCGGAAATTATTGACAATAGAGCAAAGTGATGTACTACAGTTTTATAGAGGACATCAATATCTACAAAAAAAGTCTGCGATACCATATGTCTAACTATTACAGTTATGTTAGAATAACTGCTTTTTCATGTTAAAATTTAAAATTCATAGTACTTTATATCTTCATTATTACGCGAACGAAGTCGCTGGCAACAGCTAGTAATTTATATTTGTGTACAAATACTTATTTCCATGGATAGTGCAGTCAAATAATAATAAAAGTTTATTTAAAAGTTTCTTTTTAAAATAATTTATTAATAATAAATATATTTCATAGCTTTTTATTTATTTTTTCGAAGCCATGGCCTTAATTATTATAAAACATGCAAAGTTAATTGTCCGTAAACATTCCTTCGTTTCCATTAACGCTGGCTTTAACAAATTTATTTAATTTATATATTTTTCTTTCCACGAATTAAAATTTCTTTTCGTGTCCATGTATTCCTCTGGCTGGGAAATGAAATCTGAAATCACTAGAGGTGTATATTATATACAAAATTTGATATTTAAAACCAAGTCACATTTATAAAAGACGTTATAGAAATTAATTTGAAAACTTTCTTTGTAAGGTACTTACCAGATGCAGCCATGCGTAACGCCTAATTCAAACGACATTCATATTAAATTGTGTGTTTCTCCGGATTGCATTGCAGTCATATCACTTTCCCGAACGTCTCTCCGCCCACAATAGTATGATAACTACGCATAATTTACGACATTTATTCACTTTACTGTGCAAGTAACGATTCGGAGTATTCAGTACAATTATTAAATTATATTGTGAATTAAATCGTTAGATATTTCATATTTATTCAAAAATTAGCTTTTACCCGCGGCTTCGCTCGCATTTAAGTCACTAAATAAGTATCAGTAAAATCTAAAATAATAAAGTGGCATCTAACCACAAAAATGACACCTAACCTCAAAAATTCAAATAGTTTTGTACTGCATATATAAAAATAAAATAAATATAGAAAAATTCAAACTATAGTCAATTGGAAACTATAGTAAAAAATATTTATCCTATGTTACTTCTAGCACCTCCAAAAATATGTGTACAAAGTTTCATGATGATCGGTTAAGTAGTTGTTGCGTGAAAACGTAACATACAAACTCACATTCACATTTATAATATTATAGGGGTTTAGCGCCAAATCTTATTTTAATATATTTTATATTTGTACAATAAATTCAAAATTAAAATAGACTGACTATATAAATTAGTGTTACCAACCCTACTGTTTTAACAGTAGATTAGCTGTTTTCATATTGATGCCCCTGTTTTCTGTTTCATTCCTAATTTTTACTGTTTTTCAATTAGCGTTCAGCGCCACCTATTACCTACTGTGTAATAAAACGCATATGACACTAGATGGCAGTATCTACTCTTATTTGAAGACACAGAAAGGCACATGAAGAAATTTTAACAAAAATATGTTGTATGATTTTAAAAAGGAAAATGATTCTGAAAATACTGAAGATGAGGCAATTGAGGATGAAAGTGGAAAATAATTTTACTTTAATTTATGTTTTTTATGTTATGTTCAATATTATTATATAACAACGTATATGAGTAACTAATACAAGTAGGTGATTGTTTTAATTATATGAGGACAGAATGAAATCTGCAATTTTTACTTTACTTACTGTTTTTTCCTGTTTTTTTTTTATTGGTGAGCTGTTGATTTTTAGTTTCTTGGTGTTGGCAGCACTGGTATAAATGTCAAAATAGTTCGTAGTACGCGACGTTTATCATTGTCTTTGGTACGCTTGAAAGCTGGCGTCGGCTCTTGTTCTTTCCTATGTGAATTATAAATATGAATATATCTTAAATAAAGTGTTAAATACGTAATTTTGTATATTAAATGTTGTAGTTAAACTTATTAAAGTTTCTAGAATGGACGACATCGATAAACTGTGTTGTAGTAGGTTCAATCTTCATTCGGTGTATAACACAACTTGTGTCGTGTTTTTCTTAATAGTTACTTGTTTTAGAAGAGGAGACATTGGATATGAGCGATGTTGATAATTCGGCAAACGATGACCATAGGGATATTGATGAAATGCCCAAAAAACAGAGAAAGAGAAGGCGACGCGAGATTGACATGGTTAGTTTTTACCACGGCGCCTTTTAATTAATTCTGAAGCCTATTTGTTCAAGAACACGTTTAAACATTGTGTTTTAGATAAAAATATCTGATGATGATGAAACTGATGAAGAGAACAGCATTAAAAAGTGCCGGCGATACAGTCCAGGTCCTAACTCGCCAGCGTCACACAGAGAACCTAGAACCTGCGTACTTAAGGTAAATACGTATCTGAAAATGGCTTGGCTTTAGTTGAGGATCCCAAAACTGTACGAATAACGAAAAGGTTGGGTTAGAGTTAGCTCTATATTAGTAGACGGCCACGGTAGCGGCCGTCATAGCCCGTTATAAACTTGTCTTTTTTAAAAAAATTGACACAATTTAGAAAAAAAAATATTGTACATTTTCACATTTGGTAAATCCTGGGGTCCTCAACTAAAGCGTAACCCAGTGCGAAGTGACGGGTTAACTCTCAACCAAATGGCTTGCAGGCCAGCCAGAAACGTCGACCGCTGATCCGTCTCCTGGAACAGTTGCTGCGTAATTTGGAGAAGAAGGATCCCCACCAGTTCTTCGCTTGGCCCGTCAATGACAACTTTGCACCAAATTATTCCAACATAATACGGAAACCAATGGACTTCTCGACCATGAAGCAGAAAATAGATGATAATGAATATAAATCTCTCAATTGTTTTATTGTAAGTTTAATATTTGCTATGTTAATGTAATGTATTGAGTTGAGTTGCCTGTGACTACATCTGCATAATAATGAAGATATAAAGTACTATGAAGTTTAATGATGTTTCATATTTCAGTCAATAGACAATGCCTATCACACTTCTGTCGCAAAATCCGTTCTTAGCTATCTAAGTATCTACTAACTATAAACTACCTCCCTGCCGAATTTCATCTTTGTGCATCAAGCGGTTTTCGAAAATATTCTATCGCCTATGTTAATCAGGGATAATGTAGGATTCTAATGGTGAAAGAATTTTTCAAATCGGTCCGTAGTTTCGGAGCCTATTCAATACATACAAAGAATCAAATGTTTCCTCTTTATTATATTAGTATAGATGTAACATTTATTATTGTAACCACTGTGCAATTTGATTTATGAATTGTTATTTACTTTTTTTTTTCTGAATTAAAATTCAGTTTTTTTAAATTATTATTTTATGTACAGGCTGTGATTGATGAATTTCTTGTGGTATTCTTCTCGTCATACGTCTTTCCGAAGCCATTGTAGAGTCTGACGATGAGCAACTAGACTGGAAGAAATAATCATTAGAAAGGGATAACCATATTCTTATCGTGTTGAAGTTGAGGCATGTGTGAAAGGGATGCAGACACCTTTGCCATTCACGACACCACAATCGTTTGTTTCTCTATCTCTTATATACCTACAAAAACTGTATCCATTTGAAAATCGTTGTAGAATTTTATAGGCATTAATGGGGCTTAGTAAATAGGTTAATATATAGTAGAAACAATGTCTTAAATATTAAACTGTAATTTCAGAACGACTTCAAACTGATGTGCAACAATGCAATGAAGTATAACAAGACAGGTACGGTATATCACAAAGCAGCTCGGAGACTGCTGCATGCCGGCCTGAAGCAGCTGACTCCTGCTAAGCTCAGACCACTGGGAGCCATACTTACATACATGTATGAAATACCTATCAGAGAGCTCGGATTTGATATTGGGAAAATGGATTTTGTAAGTTCTTTTCTTGTATACATGGCTGACTATAGAACCTACGACGCAGTATGTGAAACATGCTTTTTTGGGTATATATACTAGTGGAAAAAATTAAAGGACCAAAAAAAAGAACCGGAAAAATTAAAGAAAAAAAATTTCTTTCCGTATTCATAACGATTACGAGGTACACGCTGTTTGAAAAATTTTTTCATTGTAAGATTTCAAAACTAGAAACTTCAAGCTTCAAAATGCTTTTTTTTAAATTCCGGTACGACAATTTTAAGGGAAATACAGCCACCTGAAAAACGTCGAAAAATTCGGATTTTTTGATCCTTTAATTTTTTCCACTAGTGTATGTTAAAAATATAAGATGTGTGTTACACTTTGAATAACGCCATCTATGTTTTGTTGTTGGAATCATCACTTTAACAACAAATTAAATGTCTTTAGGTTATTTAACCCCTTGACATGAATAAAATGCACTGCTAAAATAAATAATCCAGTAATGTTATACTGTCTGGTGTTCGCATATGAGATTTCTTGACGCCTCGGAGAGCACCATGGTACATGAAACGTCTTAGAGACGTCATTGTATGTCAAGAGGTTAAAATTCCTACGCAAAAGTGGGTCTCAATACAAATAAGTTTGGGAACCACTGGTTTAAGAGATGACATAGGTTAATATTAGGTAGTTATATTTAGAACTCTGTCTACTATGTAAAGATTAATTATGATCGGATTTGTGTAATTAGGTTAGGCAGAGATACTAGATTTAACTACTTAATGTTTGTGTTAGGTTGTGTTTTTATATGGAGTTATTTGTTTCAATGCAGCCGCTTAAGATGTATGGGAAAACTAAGGTATTATTTTATGTTATGTAGTGGACAGAACGTTAAATATAATTATCTAATTATATTGTATCATATCTTTAATTAAAGCTAAGCTATTATTGTATGTACTAATACTAACATGATTGTACAAGCTAGTTATGATTGGCGAGTTTCTTGTGATTTGTTCTTGAAATCTCGTAAATTCTGACTGTGTACTAAAAACCTATGCGAAATAAATAATTTTTATCTAATATTACAAATAAAAAATCGTTTTAATAAAATTGCATTGTTGGAAATGTTTATTGATGTATTTATTACTTAACTAGCAGTTGCCCGCGACTACGTCTGCGTAATAATGAAGATATAGAGTTCTATGAAGTTTAAAGATGTTTCATATTTCAGTCAACAGAGAATGCCTTCCACACTGTGTGAACTTACAATGTAATATTTCTTTAAAAAACAATTGAAAATATTCTATAGCCTATGTTCATCAGGGATTTTTTACGATTCTAATGGTAAAAGAATTTTTCAAATCGGTCCAGTAGTTTCGGAGCCTATTCAATACATACAAACAAACAATCAAATGTTTCCTCTTTATATAATAGTATAGATAATAGAGAAATAAAAGATAAGAGTAAGTGAGTAAGGAGATGGTGGCCTATCTCTCTTCCAGGCAACCAACTTTGAAATGTAGAGAAATGCAGAAGACAATGTTATCTGTCATGTGGTGATTGTTTATATATATCAAGCTGAAATGCTTCCAGAACATGAGGCGTGGTAACTCTCCAGTGAAGAGCGGCGAGGAGGCTGAACTGATGTTGAGACAAGATGATGTTAAGATGGAAATGGAAGCTGAAAGAGTGTTGCACAGGCGGCGACTGGCTAAGAAAGGTAGCTTCACTATTTGATGATAATATCTCGGTCTATTCAATTATTTAACACTAGCTGTTGCCAGCGACTTCGTTCGCATAGTAATGAAGATATAAAGTACTATGAAGTTTAAATTTTAACATGAAAAAGCAGTTATTGTGACATAACTGTAATAGTTAGACATATGGTATCGCAGACTTTTTTGTAGATGTTGTTGTCCTCTATAAAACTGTAGTACATCACTTTGCTCTATTGTCAATAATTTCCGCAGCGTACACAATATCATTTTCTTTTGTATTTTTTCACACTTAAATATTCTATAGCCTATGTTCATCAGGGATAATGTAGGATTCTAATGGTGAAAGAATTTTTCAAATCGGTCCAGTAGTTTCTGAGCCTATTCAATATATACAAACAAACAATCAAATGTTTTCTCTTTATTATATTAGTATAGATTGTCTAGAGCAGTGGTTCTTAACCTTTTAGTGATGAGGAATCATTTGACAAAATTTCCGCCTTGCCATAGACTAAAATACATAAAATTATTTACATGGCAACACTATTGCCTGTCAAATGAAATGTCAAAATTTCATATTTGCTTGTTAATCCCTACTAATGTTATAAATGTGAATATGAGTTTGTTTGTTGCGTTCACGTAGTTAAAAGTAAAATACACATATTTATGGAGGTACTAGAAGTAACATAGGATACTTTTTTTTTTAAATTTTTTTTTACTATAGTTTCCAATTGACTATAGTTTCTGCTGTTTGGAATTTTTCTATATTTATTTTTATTTCTGTCTGTCATTTTTATATATGCAGTATAAAACTATTTGAATTTTTGAGGTTAGATCATATTGATTCATTTCCATTGAAATAATCTCTGATACTTGTTTAATGAATTAAATGCGAGCGAAGCCACGGGTAAAAGCTAGTATATAATATGGAAAGTGTCACAGCATGTTATATATTTTTGTTGGCAGCCTTCCCTCGTATGGACGGCAGTGGGAAAACCACTCTGTGCATAGTTGGCGGTGAAGTGACAGAGGACAGGCACTCGAGGCCGCCCACTCTAAGGTCATTGGTGCCTAAATTGACACACGGTACTGGTACTTTGCATGGTAAGCGATACTTGTTTCATTTACCATTATAACTGTGCACCTGTGTGTGTAAACAATCTTTGAATGGATACACTTTGGATTGAAAGAAATTACTATATTGTTATCGTGTGGTGAAGTTGAGGTGTGTGTGAAAGGGATGCACATATCTCGTTTCTCTTTGAAATGAAATGAAAATAGTTTATTAGCATAGGCACTAAAGCCTTGCTCTATAATGGCTTCAGAAAGGCGTATGACGAGAAGAAAACCACAAGAAACTCGTCAATTCATGAATAACAATTCGTAAATATCTTTCTAAGGCTTATATACCTACAAAAACTGTATCCATTTGAAAGTCGCAGTGTGTACTACATACAGCAGCCATTCTCAAAGTGGTGTTCCGCGGAACCCTAGGGCTAAAATACTGCAAAAAATACCTACCAAAGGGGGATTATCAGGCTACATCTAAATATTACGTAATATTACATTGCAATATGATTATTCATAAATACATATAAATCAGTTTTTTATAGTTATTTTAAGGGTTTTTCCTTTGCCAAAAAAGTTTGAGAACCGCTGACTTATTTCAGTGAGCCGAGAGGATCGTCGTAACCTAGTGAAGGGTGTGAAGCCATTGAACTATGGTCCGTTCGGTTCACACGCACCTTCCTACGATGGCACATTCGCCACATTGACGAAGGAGCAATCGCATTTGCTGTATCACACATTATGTATGTATTTATTAGTTTCACATTAGACTTTAAAGTAGCTTAATATCAGGTAGAATTTGGTCACGTGATTTCGAAAATTAATATGAAAGAAATCATAAGAAACTCACCAACGGTGTTGCCAGTGGTAGTTTTGTGAATTGCCAGTGGTAAAATCCCCCTCAAAACTTGTTTGGGTAAAAAAAGAAAAAAAAAATCGGATGCAAAAGTAAATTATTATCTGTCTGGCTTGAGTCAAAATGTAACTTGCAGTTTTTTTTAATTAAATTCCCCACAAAAAGGGGAATTACCCCCAGATCGGCAACGCTGCTCATCAGTTATAGCCTGTACAATAATGATGTATTCTCTCACTATGTTAGTGTTGTACTCAAACATAGTGAGGTGACTTGTATTCATCAATTGAATAAACAATGATCATTTAGTATTCGTTAATTCGTTGACATGCATGTTAACAGCATATGAAACGGGTCAATTGAATGAAGAAGTACTGAGGTTCGCGTCGGATTCGCCATGGTCACTGCTCTACGATATGGAGACATTGTTTCCAAGTAGAAAAGCTCAAACTGAAGCTGAAATTGCAGCTGAAGAACCTGTGAGTTAAATTTCTTTTACATTTTTTCATAATCCATTGCAACTGTCTACTGTCACCTAGCTGTCATTACGTTCTGTTACACGCATTTATAAGTGATCGTACCCAGGCATATCCGAAGTTTCGTGATACGGCCGTCACCTCTCATAACTTGTCAAACGTTCGTAAAATAAGCCTTGAGTAGCCTATCCGTCATGAAGTCGCTGTCGAATCTGTAATTTAGTTAATAGTTACGGATTTGTGAGTAGGAAATGTCCGTATTTTCGTAGAGTCATATCATAGAGTCCAAATAAATGTTCATGTGTGTGTATCAGAATCTAGCTACAATGAAAGTGGACGTGGAGGAGTTGCGGACGTTGTCCAAGTTGGGCATCGACGTGGACTTCCTGGACAACATAGAGGAGGACATAGTGTCGTCGCAGCACGATTACGGCATTGGCGCTGGGCTGCAGAACACCGTGCTGCTGCTGCAGAAGCTGGAGAAGGAGCAGCGGGAACGGTGAGTTGGTTTGGTTGGAGAACGTTCGAGTGTTATTGTTTTTTTTATTAGGGAATTAAAATCTTCTAAGTTGGTAACCCTATTCGCTTATGTTTCGGGGAATCCCTCGAATGTATTGTACGTCATTTTTATTTTGTTTTCGTTAGTGTTTTAAACACGTGATAGGCGTATGTGACTATTATAGGTCAAAAATGCTCATTTGGTTGTTATGTAACGTTTTGGGAGACGGAGGGGGGATACGTAACAATGTCAATATGACGTATGATTTGTGACATATTATTATTATTTTATATTTTAATATTATAACTACCAGTCGGTCAATATGACTGACTGGTAGATGATGTCTTGTGCTTTCAAACTATTAAATATATTCCGATAAATTAATTGTAGAATAGTATAAAAAAAATAATTTTTACATACTAATGTTATAATAATATATAATAAATCTACTATTATGTAGAAGAATAGCTGCTGTATAATATTCAAATATAACATTGTTTCAGGCTCTCGTGTCCTCCCCCGTGGCACCTGTCTCTGTGCTCGCGCGCCACCGCCGCTGAAAGAGAGAGCAGCAGGCAGTTGCTGGTGTCCCTCGCAGACATGTGCCGCGCGGTCACTCCCGGGGCACTAGTGTCCGCTAACACGCTCAGGGCCGCGATGGGAGTCACGTTGGACCATTTGGGTATAACAAATTTTCTGTCAATTAACCTTTAGTATGTTATATATATACTAGCAGTTGCCCGCGACTACGTCTGCGTAATAATGAAGATATAAAGTACTATGAAGTCAACAGAAAATGCCTATCACACATCTGTCGCAAAATCCGTTCCTAGCTATCTACTAACTGTAAAACTACCTCCCTGCCAAATTTCATCTTTGTACGTCAAGCGGTTTTCGAAAATATTCTATAGCCTATGTTCATCAGGGATAGTATACGATTTTAATGGTAAAAGAATTTTTCAAATCGGTCCAGTAATTTCGGAGCCTATTCAATACATACAAACAAACAAGTGTTTCCTCTTTATTATATTAGTATAGATTTGGCGGTCGATTCTACAATCCTTAGCTCTTAATAAGCGACGCTATGTAGAGTTTACACAGTGTATGTATATTTTTATTATATATTGCAGATACACCGGTGTCAATGGATGAGTTGGAAATGGATGGAGAGACCAGGGTTGATGCGAGCTCCGACCGAGACTCCAGATCCAGTCATGATCCAAGATGAAGAAAGAATGTGCGATAAATCGTACACCTGCTGGCGTTTTATTTGTGTTTAAACGCAAAATTAAGGATATATGTATAAATATATAATAAAGCTATATCTTAAATTCTGATCGATGTTTTTTTGTTTCTATGATATATATCTAAACTAGCTTTTACCCGCGGCTTCGCTCGTATTTAAGTCATTAAATAAGTATCAGAGATCGTTTCAATAGAAATGAATCAATATAATAACTATATTTTCTTGCTTGGCTGGGATTATCAATTTTTAAAAAATTACTACGTAGAATGATGTTTCGAAAACTTAAATTCAAATAATATACTGCATATATAAAAATGACAGACGGAAATAAATGTAGAAAAATTCCAAACAGCTTAAACTATAGTCAATTGGAAACTATGTAAAAAATAATATATTTATTTTTAATAAAAAGTATCCTATGTAGCTCTAAAAATATGTGTACAAAGTTTCATGATGATCGGTTAAGTAGTTGTTGCGTGAAAACGTAACAAACAAACACACATTCACATTTATAATATTAGTAGGGATACATAGTTGGGCTGATATTACCATGTTAGTTATTTTTGAGTTGTTGATTTGAATTTAAAAAATTATATAATTTACAATAAGTAGGTAGGTTTTTTTTAAAGAAGTCTGATACATTTTCACATACAGGCTATGATGAAAATAATATTTAATAAATTAAAATTTAAAGTCACGTTATGTAAGCAATTAAATCGACTACTGGTTCATATTACAACCCCCACAAAAGAGCAACCCCGTGCCCGTGGGAAACCAATACCAAACATTAGCAATTCATAAAACTAGTGAATCATCCCTTCACTCCCCCGCGCACAAATATAACCTTTATCTGCAAACTCATATTATTTATACTACAATACAATTATCGCTTTGTAAATAGAGTATGCATTGGTCTGGCATCGCTGCACCCCATTGTTGTAAAGATTACAGTTTTTACAACAATACTTCGACAGTAAGTTAACAATCTACTCGTGGGAGTAAATCATATGAAAAAACACTGAAAAGGCATTCTTTTAAATAATATTAGGTACTGAATGTTTCAGTCGAACTGTAGAAGCTGGAAATATGCCAACAAGTAATACATGAACACCACTGGCATATAATTAATTATTTCAGGCGTTACTTTGCGGAAATCCATATTAAAGGAAATAATTTTGCTTATAATTCCCACTACATTAGGTCGATGAAAGAAAATAACCTCCACTAACATGCAATAACTTGTCTCGACGCGTTTCGCCACTTCACATCGCATCATCTTCGCCTCGACTATTTTAAACGGTACTTAAATGTATATGGAGAAAGATTAACATGTTTTATTATAGTTTATTGAATTTGGCCATAAGTTTGAAAGTAATCCCGAAATGCGAGTCTCTTTATAACTATATTTGTAAGAAACACTTTATTCACCACAATAACAACGAAATCCAAAGTAAAGACGTCGATAAAAGGATTCTTATTTGCCCCAAAACCCTACGTAAACAAGAAAAGCCACTAACAAAATAATTACGTTCAAATACAAAAATTAAACAAATCAATCCAATATAAATAGTATAGTACCTCTGGCTACGTCCTTTATGTTTACAGTTAATATGCCAACAAAGGATTCCCACCTGTCAATGCATGTCCCGACTATAACTTCCCATGACAACAATCGGAGGCTGTATTGTTGAAAAAATATATCAAAAAACAACGCGTTATGCGTTTGAAATATTATATCTGCTTTTTAGACTACCGAAATTTTTAAAATAATTTAAGTTAAAAAATATATTTCAACATCTTAAACGTCAGTATTTATACGATAGGATCTATAAAATCGCAATTTTATAGGAGAACGATTTAGAGTTGTTATTGTGCATAGTTTGTTTGTGCAGATCAGCGATTCTCAACTAATTTTAAAATTCTAAGTGTGCCGCCAAAGTTTAGATATATAATAATGGTAATATTATTAAATAATACGATTTAAAAAAAATTAAACTTATCTTTTTCTTTGTGTGCCCCTAAATTTTGAAATCGTGTGCCGCAACAACAAAAAAAGGTTGAGAATCACTGGTGTAGATTATTCGTTGTTGTATTGAGTATCTCAGAAATAGTTAAGCAAATGATAATATGAAATATATTACTAATAGGTAACCAAATGATTTTTCCGTCGAATAGCACGAATTTAGTCTGGCTTTCGAACCGAGTTCGCTTCAAGCTATTTGTATGGAAATTTGAGCAGCGCCACCGCGTGCGGATTTTGAACTACAATATTTCAGATATTTTTTGCTAATTTTCGAACGTCTCGATCTTTCGTTCATTTGATAGATTGCTCGTGCTCGTTAGTCGTTAGTAAAAGTCATGATCCCGATTGCTAACGGATCAGTTTTACTTGTGACAGCTCGATTTGAAAGCCAGACTAAATTCGTGATAAGCCCACTGGTCGCGTATAATTATACATATAATGCACATCTCCACATGTAGGCGTTATCCTAATCTCATTTACAAAAAAAAGGCTTTTAAACCCAAGTGTCATACTTGTGTGTGTAATTTTTTATAATTTTAACCCAAAAGTATCCTCTACGAAAAGGATTTTGAGTCCTTTTCTTTATAAATATTGACTTGCATTGTGTTTAAGCCGATTTAAAAAATTCAAGGGTCTCTTTGTAAAAAGTTTGCGAACTTGTGTTTTCCATTCAAATTCCTCAAAGTGTTCATGTCGGCGGACATTTTCTCTTTTAGACTTCATTATCTGCGCATCTTTATATTCAAGCATGAAATCCTCATTTTATGGGGTAAGCAGATCTTGTATTATAATTTTAACACTAGATTTACCAGCTTAAATATACCTATTTCTACCAAAACCAAAAAAGTATATATTTGTTACAAATATATATAAAATAATATAAAATTCATAAAACTAATACTTCTGTTATAAATTAAAGAAGATTAGAAGAATTAAAGAAAATGTCACATGCAGCAGGAATTGTAATTTGATCTTGCAAGACCAGTCATTTTGACTGCTCTGGTAAATCTAGTGTTAAAGATAGGTTGAACTTGCCATCAATATGCCGATGTATCTCTGTATGACAATTTCTTGAATACATGAAACAGTGACCTAATTTGAAAGCCAAGGTCGTAGCTCGTGGTCGTCGACTTTCCGGCGTATGTGGCTGTCACGTGGCTCTGTACGCCGAGCTCCCGTGCACGTGTCAGGCTAACTGCAGACACTTGCTTGCGTCGCGCCGTGATTATATATATGTAGAGCATTCATATGAAGAAATAATTGTTAGAGATTGTTATATATCAAACTAGCTTTTACCCGCGGCTTAATAAGTATCAGTAAGATGTAAAATAATAAAGTGGCATCTAACCACAAAAATGACACCTAAACTCAAAAATTCAAATAGTTTTATACTGCATATATATAGAAAAATTCCAAACAGCTGAAACTATAGTCAATTGGAAACTATAGTAAAAAATATATTATTTTTTTTTTATAAAAAATATCATGTTACTTCTAGTACCTCCAAAAATATGTGTACAAAGTTTCATGATGATCGGTCAAGTAGTTGTTGAACAAACTCACATTCACATTTATAATATTAGTAGGGATTATTAATTGTAATTTGTTGATTACATTTTTTTTTAAATGATTTTGGTATAATATATCTTAAAGAAAATAACTAAAAGATAATCTTAATTTAAACAAACAATTGAAATATAAATTTTTAATTAAAAAATGTCTAATAAACGTTGGTTCAGTAAACAATTGTTTGGAAGTCGTCCGCCCAACACGCGCTCGTTGTTTCGCACGCTTTCCTGAAGGGCGTTCGCACTATTTTCCCATTAATTCATGAACTAATGTTTACTACTATAACCACACGCGACACACGGCTCTAGTCCAACGATATTAGAGTGTAGATCGGCGTGAGTGTCGCAATAGTAGGGTTACCCCATGCTCGTTGTGCCGGCCGTCAGCCACGCGTCGACCACACTCCGCGCGCGAACGTCGCTCCGGACGCACGTGTGTTAGCTGCAATTATAAAGTGCAAATGACGTGATAGTTTAAGTGAGAATGGAATATCAACATAGGCATATGGAAGTTGGCAGTGGTCTGCAGCCGTCGGGGTCTCAGCCGGCGTCGCATTGGAGCTACGGTGGTGGCTGGGCCCCACCTGCACCTGCTCCTGGACCTGGACCTGTCACGAGGAGTAAAAGAGCACATTCAGATAGTGAAGATGATACGTTTTCAGAAGAATCAAGTAAAGATGCACAGTAAGTGGATTGGATTCAGTTGTTTATTTATTTAAAACTTAGTACATCAGTACAAGACGGGCATAATGCTAGGTAGCATTCTCTACATGTCAACCTTTAAATTGTATATATTATTTATATAGATATGTATTTTGGAACTGTTCAGGTCTCCAAACGGCAATGACTCCTGCCAGCTCCTGACTCGTAAACGTCGGCGTGGTGTCATCGAGAAGAAGAGACGTGATCGCATAAATACGTCTCTGTGTGAATTAAAGAGGCTGGTACCGGCCGCGTGTGAGAAACAAGGCAGCGCCAAACTAGAAAAGGCTGAAATATTACAATTAACTGTTGATCATCTGAAAATGTTACATGCGAAAGGTTAGTTGCATTTCATGATTCATTTACAGTTTTCACGGATTGTTATAGTGTTTATTTTATATAAATACTAGCTTTTACCCGCGGCTTAAGTCATTAAATAAGTATCAGAGATCATTGCAGTAGAAATTAATCAATATGACTCCAAACAGCTGAAACTATAGTCAGTTGGAAACTATAGTAAAAAATGAATATTTCTTTAATAAAAAGTATCCTATGTTACTTCTAGTACCTCCAAAAATATGTGTACAAAGTTTTATGATGATCGGTTAAGTAGTTGTTGCGTGAAAATGTAACAAACAAACTCACATTCACATTTATAATATTAGTAGGGATATGGAAGCTATAAAAAATCTAATTTAATTATTAAACAATATAAGTATATATCGTCGCTTAGCAAGTAACACCTCTTAAGTCATTTTACAGGGGAATGAAAAACTGTCTTTTTTTAAATTGAATTTAAAAATCTTAAGAATCTAATTGGCCGTAGTTTTTTTACTTATACTAGCTCCCACCATCCCTGCTCATTTATACACCTAAAATGATTCCGGAAGTAAATTATTATTTTGTCATCTACAAATTCAACCTAAACGTTCTTAATTCAAAACCCGGCAATATAGCATCACACAACTGTCAGCGAATCTCACAAATCACTTCCGTTTCCTTGTATCTCAATAAGAGTATTTCAAACATAACGGTTTAAATTCAAATTTTTAAATAAAGAAGCAAAAGTTCCGATTTCGTTTTTTTTTTTACTTCCGCTAATTTATAACGAAAGTAAAGTTTTCATATTTTAATTTGCTTTTTGACATGGGGATTTCGAATTCATTTATTTGCCATAAATATGGTTAGTAACATAGCTCTTAAAGTAATAATAGCATTTATTTATTAGAAATACACTGAGATTCTTTTTGAATGCGTTAACACCATTAATGTATCTTATAATCAGCGTTGCCAGATATTTTTTTTACCAAGTCGTGATTTTGAAACTTTTTGAGTGAAAAAGCGAGACATAGTAAAAAAAACGTATATAATGAAAAGTTTTAAAATATTTATCTATTTTATATTACGTTTTCGTGATAATAGACAGCAAAATGGGGGTTGGCATAAAGTCATATAACAAACTGCCCGATGATATTAGTAGCCTCCCTCTTTGTCAGTTCAAGAAAATCATAAAAAGCAAACTTATTCAAAAATCATATTACACGTTAGATGAATATCTTACTGATAATAAAGCTTGGACATAATCTATGGCATTTTATGTTTACCCTTAGGTATATAATAGGATGACAATGCTAGTATACAGCAGCTATTCTTCTACATCATAGTAGATTATTATGACATTAGTATGTAAGTGGACAATGCCAGTATACAGCAGCTAAATCAAATTGATAATTATTAAATTAATAAATTTATTTCATTTGTATTTGTATATGTATTGACGAGTAAAAGCGCTCTGTTGGAGCCCATTTTCTAAAAGTAAATAAATAAATTAAAAAAAAAAAAAATAGCCATAGGAATGTATTTTAATAAAAATATGATATTTTATCATTACTTGTCTGCCGTGCTTTCTCAACACGCTGCACGCACGGTCGAGTTATTCCCGAAAGCGGGACTAAGATTTTGATTAAAAAATCGCAACGTCTGGCAACGCTGCTTATAATGTATATTAAAATTGTGTAATTTCTTATTGGACTGTTGCCCGAATACGCGCTTTGTAGTCCAATCAATGAACTTTTGGTCCTATGTAAAAAAAAAAAAAATCTTACCCGGACAAAAAAAATGTAGTCGTATAGAAAAAGAAAAAAGAATATGAGTATCTGTGTGGAGCAACTCGCGCCGGACTGGCGAACCTAACCCAAAAAATTCTCAAAGTTCAAAAAAACGGTTTTTTTTAAATAAAAAAAAAACAATGTCTCCGATCAGAAAAAGTTAAATTATAAAGTTGTAGATATTAAAAAAACACATCGATTTGTTTTTGTTGAGTTTAATTCGGTGCATAACTTTTCGAGTTATTTTAAAAAAATCATCGAAAATGACCATTTTTTGTTTTTATAATAACTTTTTTAATTTTTTTTTTTTTTTTTTGAAATTCAGCAAAAAGGTAGGTATTTACTAGCCAAATAAGCTCGTTTTTGTAAAGTTAAAAAATATTAATTTTTTACCGAGATACATCGATTTTTCGAAAAAAAGGTGCCTTCGGAAAATGGCCACTTAAGCCCTAGGGAAGGTCATAGAAAATCGTCAAGGTACGCATTTTCTTTGTGAAGAGTTGTACTTTCATACTATTAAAAAAGGTAATCGATTTTTTAAATTTTTAAGTCCAAAAAATGACTTTGAAAAATCCCTTTTTTTAAAAAAATGACGTTTTTGGGCCATATTTTTTTCATTTTTCGGCTGTGGCTTAAATAGGTTACTCGCATTTTTTCACGAATTTATTTGATTGATTTAGCTGCAGTTAATAATTTTATTAAAACAAAAAAATGAAAAAAATATGGTCCAAAAACGTCATTTTAAAAAAAAAATGGGATTTATCAAAGTCATTTTTGGGACTTAAAAATTTAAAAAATCGATTACCTTTTTTAATAGTATGAAAGTACAACTCTTCACAAAGAAAATGCGTACCTTGACGATTTTCTATGACCTTCCCTAGGGCTTAAGTGGCCATTTTCCGAAGGCACCTTTTTTTCGAAAAATCGATGTATCTCGGTAAAAAATTAATATTTTTTAACTTTACAAAAACGAGCTTATTTGGCTAGTAAATACCTACCTTTTTGCTGAATTTCAAAAAAAAAAAACAAAAATTAAAAAAGTTATTATAAAAACAAAAAATGGTCATTTTCGATGATTTTTTTAAAATAACTCGAAAAGTTATGCACCGAATTAAACTCAACAAAAACAAATCGATGTGTTTTTTTAATATCTACAACTTTATAATTTAACTTTTTCTGATCGGAGACATTGTTTTTTTTATTTAAAAAAAACCGTTTTTTTGAACTTTGAGAATTTTTTGGGTTAGGTTCGCCAGTCCGGCGCGAGTTGCTCCACACAGATACTCATATTCTTTTTTCTTTTTCTATACGACTACATTTTTTTTGTCCGGGTAAGATTTATTTCCACTTTTTTTGTTCATTGATTGGACTATTGGCAGAATTGCCTTCATTAGACATTAGAAAAATTTGATATGTTCTTTTTTGTACAATAAAAACGAGTAGAAGTATTTTTATGAGTAACACTTTTGATTGGCAATCTGTTATTCAATATTCCCCGTCGAAAGTAATGTTTATTTATAGTTATTTAATATAGATATATGATTTTATGTTTGTGTTGTCCTGTATAACCCATAGAACAAGGACAGTATCTACTTAAAAGTCAAGGCATTGTATATTTATATTTTGTATGTTTTTTTTAAAATAAAATAGAAATAGTTAACTTTTTTCAAACGATCGGATATTTGAATTGTTATTTAACTTTTTTATTATTATTTTATATACGGACTGTGATTAACGAGTTTCTAGTGGTCTTCTTCTCGTCATACGCCTTTCCGAAGCCATTGTAGAGTCTAACGATGAGCAAGCGAACGCCTTTAGTACCTATGCTAATAAACTATTTTCATTTCACTCCATTTAAAAATTATTTTGAAATACATTATGTTTACTTAAATTTATTTAAACATGATAATTAAGTAAATGGAAACAAAAATAAAATACAAGGCTAATTCGTTAGTCGTGTTATGGTTTGCGTAGTAGATAGTATCCAGCGCAAGAGACACCTGTTACAGGGAAGCCGGAAGGGAACGCCACCTGTTGTCGTGGGAACTATAATACTTGTGGTTTCTTACATTGTTCTATTCGACATGCTCCTTTGCAAATGTATTTTTACATTGTATAGATCAGCCATTCTCAAAGTGGTGTTCCGCGGAACCCTAGTGCTAAAATACTGCAAAAAATACCTACTAAAGGGAGATTATAAGGTTACATCTAAATATTCCAACTAAATATTACATTGCAATATGATTATTCATAAATACATATAAATCAGTTTTTTATAATTATATTAAGGCTTTTTCCTTCGCCAAAAAAGTTTGAGAACCGCTGGTATAGATATTTTTCTTAAATAATACGTATGTAAAGTAATTTTTTATGTACAGTGTGTTCTCCAGTTGTAGAGGCATTCGATAAAATGTTGATATTAGTTAAAATTTGGTTTACCTTGTTATCCATACAATCACATCCACTCTAAATAACGAACAATAAACATTACTTTCTAAGTTGCTGAAATTAATAAGAACTGCAACTGTGTACGTTCTTTATACTTTATTAGTAAATACATATGTGTTATAATGGTAAAATAAAATCGATTTCTTTTCTCTCCATTTAACGACAACTCTTAATAACGTCGTAAATTGTCGCTATAGAGAGTGTAGACTATATTTCTAATATAATTGGTATAAACAGGAATCAGTGTAAATGTAATTAAAAATTGTGACTGTACTAACGTGTTTTTAATACACTAAACCAGTGATCCTCAACTCTGTGCCGCCAAATTTTGAAATCGTTAATAGCGTGCCGCGACAAAAAAAAGGTTGAGAACCATTGCTCTAAAATATCACAAATAAAAATCTTATGGAAAAGCAAAAAAAAAGGAAGTTAGTCCTTTGTTTCGTGTTTTGATGTCCATATATATGTTTGAGCAAAAATCAAAAAACTAATTCAGCAGATTAAACTACAATTGTACCTATAACTCAAGAACAGCTCCAATGATCAACTCTGTGGGCTTATCACGAATTTAGTCTGGCTTTCGAATCGAGCTGTCGCAAGTAAAACGGATCATGAATTTTTACTAACGACTAACGAGCACTAGCAATCTATCGAATGGACGAAAGATCGAGACGTTCAAAAATTAACAAAAAGTATCTAAAATATTGTAGTTCCAATGCGCTGCTCAAATCTCCATACAAATCGCTTGAAGCGAACTCGGTTCGAAAGCCAGACTAAAATTCGTGATAAGCCCACTGATGTAATAATATGAAATTAATTATTCACGTGCGGTCAGACAGTTGGGAATATAATTTACGAACTGTACGTTTCCTGTTAGTGCCAGTTCGTGTGCTCTGAAGATAGGCACTGTATGTGTAAAATGTCATGGTTGGTGAATAAGGAACCGCAGACGTCCTGCCGATTTGCTGGGAAAGGTCAATTCTTTTTTTTAATGAAAGTGAAAAACACCGAAAGGAAGTACCTATTATGCAAAAAAAATTCATCTACTACTAATATTTTCAATAAACGATTTCATGTGGCTTATAATATTAATTTATATGTAAATAGTATAATAGGTTCTCAAACTTTTTTGGCGAAGGAAAAAGCCTTAATATAATTATAAAAAACTGATTTATATGTATTTATGAATAATCATATTGCAATGTAATATTACGTAATATTTAATTGGAATATTTAGATGTAACCTTATAATCTCCCTTTGGTAGGTATTTTTTTGCAGTATTTTAGCCCTAGGGTTCCGCGGAACACCACTTTGAGAATGGCTGGCATAGGCACTAAAGGCGTGCGCTTGCTCATCGTTAGACTCTACAATGACTTCGAAAAGGCTATAACGAGATTTACGTAAAATAAATTATGGACCAATCACAATTACAATCCTGACACGCATAGCTCTAGGTAACGTTTATAATGAGTGCTAACATTCTTTATTTTATGCTTTACCGAAATCAGGTTTTATTTAAACAAACATTACTTTAAGCTTAGTTATATTAACATTAGATTGCCCGAAGAAGTCATTTTGACTGCTTTTTGATTTCAATTAGAAAAACAACTATGTAAGGTAAAGGGCCCAGTTTCTGACACTTTAAGAGTGATTCTAAGATTATCATAGGATAACTTATAAAAAATTTAATGTGAATCAATAATGTTTTATTTTAAAAATAAGTTGGCGATTTCTTGAACAGATTATATGCGTTAAATATTTTTAACCAAATTAATAATAGAAATTAATATTATAAAAATTAAAGTTTAGAGACCCAGTTTCTGACACTAACAACGACCTAGTTTCTGACACTCATTTGAAAATTATTTTTTTGGTTACATACTATCAAGTTCCAATTTGTAATAATAAAAAATATTTATTATTATTTATTATAAATAAAACATTGATTTTTTAACACTATTAATTAAAATGACGTATAAATATAAAAAAAAATAAAAACATTCAAATAAACACAATTTAAATTTATTATTTTTTATTTTTTTCCCCGTTAGCGGCTTTTTTTTTTTTTGAATCCCTAAGAATAAAAATAAAATTGATATTAATAATAATAAAAGTATTTTATCATCAATGAAAATTATTATTCAATTAAAAACAAATTATTACAGTAATAATTATTTCAAAAATTAACAAAAGTGACATTTTGTCCACACTTGATATTTTTGTACAATAAATGATATTTTATTTACTCTACAAAATATTCAACATTAATTAATTACTGTAATTAAAGAAAATTATAAGACAAAGAATCACTATAAACCTAAATAAATATTTTTACATTTTATGGAGATGTCAACTGTTCGATCCTGGTTCGCTCTGTTCGGTGAAGGGCAGCCGCGAGCTGGAGTCCTTTCTTAATCTGGCGCCAATTTGGCCCACACCGCGCATCAGCGCAGCCCCTTTTGCGCGCGAACTGCAAATCTAGTTGGTCGCGCCTGCACTAAAAATCGAGTTGGCCGCGCCTTATGAGTGTCAATAACTGCAACATGCCAATAAAATTGAGCCTAGTTATTGACACTCATATTTTAATAATAAAATATTGTTTTTAATGATATTTTAATATTTTATACCGAAGAAAAGGTTATTATTAATCATACAATATATAATTTATAATATTTTATTACTTACATGACTGTTAAAACGCGTATTCAATATACGGACACTCTTACGTAATAACTTAGACTACAACTGAAAAATCGCTTCGACTGTCACTCAGGGCCTTAAATATTTTTTTTGTATAAAGTTCTATTGCTATTATAAAATCAGTACTTAATTAAATTATTTTACTTTTGAAAAAATTAATTAACTTATATAAGAAACAATTTTTCTTTAAATTGAAATTAAAGTGAAAAGTGTCAGAAACTGGGTCAGTGTCAATAACTGGGCCTTTTACCTTATATAATGACAGAATTTTGTGACTTTTTGTACGACATGTAAATGCAGTTATTGATAATAGTAGTTACCTCCCCCTCCTTCATTTCCGGTATATATTATACATGTGTTATACCTAGATATAGGTACATATATACTAAAGTTCAGTCTTTCTAGTGTTAATAAGCTAATATATAAGTTACTTGTTACTTCAATAGAACATTCTCAGCGGCGCTAGAAGTCGAAGAGGTTTTTTTTCTACAAACTTTAACATAGTTTCCTGTTGTTATTTTTTTGTTAGCGGCCAGGTGTAGGGGCGACGATGGACCGCAGTGCTGTAATGATCCCACCGAGATAAGATTAATGGGATTTTGAAGAAGTCGCAATCGCTTTGTGTCTAGTTTACACGTTTTAAACATATAAAATTCACTTAATTAAGATAAAATTTATAAATAAACATTGTACTAGATCAGCCATTCTCAAAGTGGTGTTCCGCGGAACCTTAGGGCTAAAATACTGCAAAGAATACCTACCAAAGGGAGATTATAAGGTTACATCTAAATATTCCAATTAAATATTACGTAATATTACATTGCAATATGATTATTCATAAATACATATAAATCAGTTTTTTATAATAATATTAAGGCTTTTTCCTTTGCCAAAAAAGTTTGAGAACCTATGTACTAGAATATTTACAACACCATTACAAGGCATTCAAACTCATTATATGTTTCTTCAATTCGTATTTAAATTTGGAAATATTTTTATTATTAGTCATAATAATCGGCAATTCATTATAAATAAATGCATTTTATTAATTGATTTTAAAACAACTGCATTTTCTTAGATACAGCTATTGTTAATCCGGCTTATCTGGTTGGTTAGTATACCGAATAAAACGGTTTAAGGAAACGTCTACGAATATAAAGTTATAGCATTTTATACGATGATTATGTGATATTAAAAAATGAATAAAACTACTGCCTAACCCAATTAGAAAATAGACTTGAACATTTACAAAATATTTGAAATAGCAATAAATGTCCTGAACCCGTTTATTACGAGGACTCTACAAACATAGAACATGCAGACACGATTTATTTATTATACTACCAGCTTTTACCCGCGGCTTCGCTTACATTTAAGTCATTAAATAAGTATCAGAGATCATTTCAATAGAAATGAATCAATATGATTCCAAACAGCTGAAACTATAGCCAATTGGAAACTGTTATTGCTGCTATTTCGCAATATATTATATATTTGAGTCCGTGCAAAAGAAAAATCCACTTTAAGCTTTTCAGTTTTTATTAGGACTGCTTGACATTGACAGTAGTTTTTAATAAAAAGTATCCTATGTTACTTATAGTACCTCCAAAAATATGTGTACAAAGTTCCATGATGATCGGTTAAGTAGTTGTTGCGTGAAAACGTAACAAACAAACTCACATTCACATTTATAATATTAGTAGGGATTAATTGATTTTCTGTTATTGATACATTTATCTGTGATAGCAGTTCTCAGTTGGAGCATAATAAAAAGCAATCCTGTCCACCCCGAAGCACGTTAACAAAACAATAGAGAGTAAACAGTTCCACGCATATTAAGTGACATATTTATTGAAGATTATATCTCGGCACCCTTCGTGGGAAGTCGGGAGCAGAGGGAATCTCACTCCAACCCCTCTGACCATCCCCTCTGCTATATCGCTAATTTTTTATTCCCTTTGCGGGTAGTTTTGACCTCAATTATTCGGTACATATTGAATTGTTACACTTTTATATATTGACATGTTTTGAGATTATTATTTTTTTTAATTGCTGAAATTATGTTTATTATTTTTATTTATATTTAAGTCATTAAATAAGTATCAGAGATCACTTCAATAGAAATGAATCAATATGATTCCAAACAGCTGAAACTTATAGTACCTCAAAAATATGTGTACAAAGTTTCATGATGATCTGTTAAGCAGTTGTTGCGTGAAAACGTAATAAACAAACTCACATTTATTTATTTATTTCGCCTACCTACAAAATTACATTAAAACTACATTTTATAAAAAGGACTACTATTATATAAACTAAATGAAATTTCAATTATAGGATAGGACGGCATGCTCGAGGTGATAAAGGGATAGATATTACACTTCTAATAAAATTACAAAAATGCATAAAAAATAAAAAACAAGAACCAAATAGTTGTAAAGAAGAGGGGAGAAAGAAGAAAAAAAAACTATTAAAAAGAAAAAATTATAACATTCACATTTATAATATTAGTAGGGATAGTAGGGATTAAAACTAGTACTTATAGCTAGTTGAATACGCCTTGAATAAGATATTACACAGGACTGATGCTTTTGTTTGCACATAGATGGCGTGCTTGTCAATAAATCTATAATTTAGCAGTCTATGTAAAATGAAGGCAACCCTATGCCCTACCCTCAGCCCTTATAATCAAATCCATATTCGCATAAAAGCATCACGGACGTATTTCCGGCTAACATAAACATGTTTTAATAGTAGAACACAATCTTACGTGTCATTGTACTATACTAGGTAAAGGGTTGAAGGTTGTCCACAGCTGAATTATAAAAAACCACGCACCATTGTCTGTCCCGGAAGGAAATTGAACTACAAAGAATGATCACATATGAATGCGTTTCCTATATCTCTATTGATTGATATTAACTAATGGCTGTGAAGTTTTCGAAACGTTAATAAAGCTGCAAAAGTGTTTTAAATTAATTAATTAAACCTGGTTCGCAATTATCTCAAGACAAGTAGTTAATTAAATTTAAAAAAACGGTTACTTAAATTTTAATTATTAAGTTTGCATGTAGGCCAGATTAGTTTAACATTCAAAATTAACGTGATTCTAAACTGCGTACAATTTTATTTATTTATATTATTTTTTATTTATATTTTCTATAATCTATATATATAAAACTCAAAGGTGACTGACTGACTGACTGACTTAGTGATCTATCAACGCACAGCCCAAACCACTGGACTGATCGGGCTGAAATTTGGCATGCAGGTAGATGTTATGACGTAGGCATCCGCTAAGAAAGGATTTTGATCAATTCCACCCCTAAGGGGATAAAATAGGGGATGAAAGTTTGTATAAATCTTCTTAGATTTATTTCATTCATTATTACGCAGACGTAGTTGCGGGCAACAGCTAGTATATTATAATATTATTTTATGCACTTTAATTGTTTTAATGCATATTGTATTATTGTAATTTCTTTGAAAGGATTGGACTGTATATTTGTAATTGCCACTGGTAGATAAATAATAGAATCGAGTAAGTTACACATGGTGAAGTCGGGTCCGTACAACATGATAATTAAATTTTTAATAATATTATGTCAAGAGTGATTAAATGTGATGAGAGCCTAATAAATTGTATGTAAAAATAAATTAAAATTGTATTTGGAATTAAAATGCTTTTATTCAATTAATGAGTACTTCAATGATTCGAAACAGTGGGCTTATCACGAATTTAGTCTGGCTTTCGAATCGAGCTGTCACAAGTAAAACGGATCCGTTAGCAATCGGGATCATGAATTTTTACTAACGACTAACTAATCTATCAAATGAACGAAAGATCGAGACGTTCAAAAATTAACAAAAAGTATCTAAAATATTGTAGTTCCAAATCCGCACGCGGTGGCGCTGCTCAAATTTCCATACAAATCGCTTGAAGCGAACTCGATTCGAAAGCCAGACTAAAATTCGTGATAAGCCCACTGTAAATGAAATTAAATTAAAATTGTATTATTATATTGCTGTGCCCTGACCGGGTGTCACATTTGACACTAAACTGTATGACATCTTAATTATTATAATTGTGACATTTAATAAAGACATTTGAATATATATTACATTAAATAGGAACTCGCGAAAAACGAGTGTAAACAATTAAAATTGAAAAGAAATATATTAGAAGTACCCTCAAGATAACCTGATGGCATGCGGCTGCGTTTTCAATTGTTAATTGAATTCAACCCCTTCTGTAAGGGCATCCATGGCCCGGTGGCCTACTGCTGAAACTTCCCGGAAACAGCTCCCGTGTAATAGTCCTCTCACTCTCGCTTGCACTTGAGCTGCTATGCACGTCCTGCTCTAATTACGACTTGTTGCACAATGAGGGGTGTCTTCGATAGGGGAACGATGAATGACTTGAAATACAAACGTCTTCAAAATAACTACTTTTGCTCTTGTTCCAGGTGTAGACACGTTCGCTTATGACCCTCAGAGATACGCAATGGATTACCACAGTATAGGGTTCAGAGAATGCGCGGCAGAAGTCGCGAGATACCTCGTCAGTTGCGAAGGGCTTGACATTCAAGACCCGCTAAGACTTCGATTGATGAGTCATCTGCAATGTTTCGCCGCTCAAAGGGAACTAGCATCTAAGAGTGCGAATTGGAGTTATGGGCCTCAGTATCCAGCACAAACTCAGCACGGCTACGACCATCCGCGACATGACGCTGCTGTCACCTCTTCCCCCGTCGCTCCAGTGCCCGCCGCCCCCGTGGCTCCCCCGGCTCCGCCCGCGTACTATCCCGGCGTACCCCCCGCCCCGCCAGGACCACCGGCACCTGCCCCTCATTACCCTACTCCGTATCCTCACCATCCTCCTCATCATCAATATTCACAGAATACTAGCAGTAAGCCGTATAGGCCTTGGGGTGCTGAGTTAGCGTATTAGTTATGTAATAGTGTGGTCCAGACTTGAAAAGAATTGAGTGTTTTCTAATTCAATTAAAAGCCTATATGTATTTTAATTATTTTAGTCAAACATTTCGAACATTTGCAGACTCGCAGTGATCACTATGGGTGCAAGTATGCCGCATAAAAACTTAATATTTCTAGATCAAGTCAAGATCAGACTGCTTAAAAAATAAAGCAATAATAAGCTTTACCAAGTCGGTAGCTATTTATTGCTCTTACAATGGGTACTCTACATATATATATATATATACCTAAGTAAATATGTAAATACTTAAATATACGCGAAGACTGTAAAAACCAAACGAAAAGCTTTAACTATTACATATCGTGTGATGCCATTTTTATGACAATAAGGAACTAGTCTGTAATTAATAAGTTAATATTATGTTAACGTTATATACATATATTATTTAAGGGCCAACAAAATTTAAACTTTACTAGGCTGCATAGCCCGTGATACCTTTGTCTTGAATGAAATAACAATTTTGATTTTAAAAAAACAAGTGTCAAACTTAATCATTTTGTGAAGAAATAAATATTTAAGGCGTTCGACCAGACAGCTATGGTTGTGATTTATTATATAAAAATATATTATATATAGGTAAATAGATTTAAAAATGTATAAAAAGAAACTATAAATTGTTTTATTATGATACGTGTGTACGAAAAGGAATTTCGACGTAGAGAGAGAGAGTTAAGGAAATAAATTATTTTTTTATATCTTTGTAGTTTTATATTTTCCTTCTTATATTGACCTACCCACAGAAGTTAACTAAGCACTTGTAAACGATAGATTATAATTATATACACAATCACGCATTAATAAGTTCAAGAAATAACATTTCGTAGTAAAACAAAAATAAAGAAACAATTTATTCCACATAACTAGATGCATGTAGCTGATATCATTACAATGATAACCGCAGGTGTTTACTTTAAAAGTCAATTTTGCCAGATGGACAATGCGCATAAAGTACCGCAATTATTGTTACGGCGCTTTTAGCAAATAAATGCTATACTTTATTTTGTACCACTTGAATGGGTGTATGGGACTCGGCCACCCCTATGTTTCCCACGTTCGTGCGCTGTCCCACTCTCTCTTATAGCGTTGTCTCTTTCTACTACTTCCGTAGGAACTGTATAGGAAGGGTGCAAAAAAATGCGTATGAGTTTTTATATGTTCGTGTGTGTTTGGATTAAGTTTATGACTTTTTTGTTCACGTGCAATGAAATGACTTTTAATGGCTGCGTTTGTCACTTGTTTGTTAGTGGGCAAGTGTGTTTCAATATTATTATTATTATTATTATATATAATGACACTTCATCTAGTAAATATCAACTATCTATACTAATATAATAAAGAGGAAACATTTGATTGTTTGTTTGTATGTATTGAATAGGCTCTGAAACTACTGGACCGATTTGAAAAATTCTTTTACCGTTAGAATCGTACATTATCCCTGATGAACATAGGCTATGGAATGTTTTTAAAAACGTCAGGGATCCTTATGAAAACTACAATAACGTGTGAAAAAAAAAATTATATTCCGTACGCTACGGAAATTATTGACAAATGATGAAAAGTGATGTACTACACTTTTATAGAGGACATCAATATCTACAAAAAAGTATGCGATACCATATGTGTAACTATTACAGTTATGTCACAATAACTGCTTTTTCATGTTAAAATTTAAACTTCTTAGTACTTTATATCTTCATTACTACGCGAACGAAGTCGCTGGCAACTGCTAGTATTATATAAAGTTATATTAATGTTAAGAAATATAAAACGAATGTGCAGCGCCAAGACAAACCAACGCTGATTTTTAGTGTCAAATCAACAAATTGTTATAAATTAATTTTTAACAATAAACGCTTTATTTTATTTGCATACAATAGATTTTAGGACAACGTAAACAGATTTCCTGTGTGAGACCAAGCCATTGCAAAGACTACAAAACCAGAAAACGTCAACGCAATTGTCTACAACTTGCACCGTTAAGCCGCGCTTCGGGTATATTGTAATATTTCCGCTTAAAAATCGTTTTCAATA
This sequence comes from Tineola bisselliella, assembly GCA_028551675.1. Lineage (NCBI taxonomy): Eukaryota > Metazoa > Arthropoda > Insecta > Lepidoptera > Tineidae > Tineola > Tineola bisselliella. The sequence goes on from JAPWLS010002427.1 coordinate 108,959, forward strand.
CAAAAATATCTAATTACTTTGAGAAAATTGTTTTGAATACAAACTCGAAATACTTGTTTTTGCAAGAGGGTGAAACTGGTCACATGCGAGCAATACATATTAAATATTGTCCACGTAATAATGCAAAGTTGTCAAGTCAGATTTGTGTGGAGGGGATGTTGATTTTGAGGATCTATCTTAAAGCCTCACACACCTGGACCTGGGCCATGGCGAATCATACAGTATGTAATCTTTTGTTAGCTAAAAATATTTATTTATTTAAAACTTAGTACATCAGTGCCAAGCGAGTCGACCGTTGCACTCAGACATCCGTCTGTGGTAACAGTGGGCTTATCACGAATTTAGTCTGGCTTTCGAATCGAGCTGTCACAAGTAAAACGAATCCGTTAGCAATCGGGATCATGAATTTTTACTAACGACTAACGAGCACCGGCAATCTATCAAATGAACGAAAGATCGAGACGTTCGAAAATTAACAAAAAGTATCTAAAATATTGTAGTTCCAAATCCACACGCGGTGGCGCTGCTCAAATCTCCATACAAATCGCTTGAAGCGAACTCGGTTCGAAAACCAGACTAAAATTCGTGATAAGCCCACAGTTGTCTATGCTCATGGACCGCACTCTAGCTTAACATCAAGCGGAGTGTGGTCATATGCTGGGCTAGCAATAAAAAAAATACATAATTATATTGCTATGCCCTGACAAAAAAAAGGTAGTCTATCCATGGGTCCTAAGTGAAACCTGTTTGTGCACCTATGCGTTCCATGACACGCTCCATTCTATTATGGATAAACATTTCGACACAATTTTGAATATAATAATTGCGAAGAGCTATTGTGAGTGGATATAAGCCGACGTAATTGAAGTTACGTAGTTATTAGCGCGGAAACACGCTAATCCGTTTTTAACACAACTAAGATATTGTATTCCCGAGTTCGCAACAAATATTGATTAATATATTGTTTTCTATACTAATATATAAAGAGGAAACATTTGATTGTTTGTTTGTATGTATTGAATAGACTCCGAAAGGCTTTTTTACCACTAGAATCCTACATTATCCCTGATGAACATAGGCTATGGAATAATTTAAAAAACCAGGATAAAAATTTCAATAATGTAACTCAAAATGTGAAAAAAATACAAAAAAAAATCATTATATTGCGTACGCTGCGGAAATTATTGACAATAGAGCAAAGTGATGTACTACAGTTTTATAGAGGACATCAATATCTACAAAAAAGTGTTCGATACCATATGTCTTAACTATTACAGTTATGTCACAATAACTGCTTTTTCATGTTAAAATTTAAACTTCATAGTACTTTATATCTTCGTTACTACGCGAACGAAGTCGCTGGCAACAGCTAGGTCTAAATAATTTTTGTTTTCGAGATTTTTGTCTTTAAGTAAATACCACTGTGTACCATCTAGTTTACTGTTTGGCATTTCACTATATATGGTTTTTTTTGTTGCGGCACACTTCAAACGATTTCAAAATTTAGCGGCACACAAAGAAAATAAAAGTTTAAAAATTTCATAATATTATATGTCACACAAAAGGTTGGGGATCGCTGATCTATAGTATAGTCAACTTATAACGCAATAAAAAATAAAATCCGGTCGCTCTGATAAATAAACTAATGGGACGAAATAATAAAAAAGAAATTCATTTGTTTTATTAATTTATTTACACAAATCGTAATTATAAATATTGGAATATTATCATAATAATTTTATTGTAATTATACAAATATATACCCATTTTAATTTAAATAAACAAAAAACACTAATTGCTTAAGAAAAATCTGTCATAATTATTAATTATTATAATAAATTCAAATTTAAATTATTAAATGCACTTTTTAATACATAAATCTTAATGCTATATTTCCTAATATAAAAAATGATCACCCTAATAAAATTATTTCTGCGGGTTAAGTGCGGAGTTTGATTCGATTATTTTGGGGTTGATTTCGAATACACTTGTCGCTATAAACCCTTGTTTGTATTGTGCAAAAACTAAATTCACATTTAAGGATTCGTTTAGTAGTTTAATTCTTACGGTTTGTCGCGTACACCCTTTTATAAGGGCTGCTATTTTATAGTTTTACACAAATATAATACATACTAGCTTTTACCCGCGGCTTCACTCGCATTTAAGTCATTAAATAAGTATCAGAGATCATTTCAATAGAAATGAATCAATATGATTCCAGACAGCTAAGCCTATAGTCAGCTGGAAACTATAGTAAAAAATTATTATTTTTTAAAATAAGAAGCATCTTATGTTACTTCTAGTACCTTCAAAAATATGTGTACAAAGTTTCATGATGATCGGTTAAGTAGTTGTTGCGTGAAAACGTAACAAACAAACTCACATTCACATTTATAATATTAGTAGGGGTAATATACTTAAAAATAATAATAATTATATCACAAAATACTTTGGTGTTCAGAAGTACGTAAGTCTAAAACCTATAAACTGCTTGTTATTTCAATAGACTCATTGATGGCGTTCTGCCTTATCTCGTCATCTTCTTCATATTCCAGAAGAGTGTACTCTGTTTGTATGCTGCATGAGTCTTCACTGTCCACGTTGAAGTAGGTTACCTGAAAATTGAAATACATTCGAACTTCAATGAATGTATAACATACTTCGTTTTACGGTCGAAATAAATAAATAAAATTATTGATATAATAATAATAATAAATACAAATTAATTCATAGGAAACAGATTTAGAGCAATCGGCGAACTTATCATTAAAAGTAATTTCTTCCAGATAACCAATTGTCATAGCAGAAGCAGTAATAGTATTGGGCAATGCAATTTAGATAAATAAAATACATAAATATAAGTAAACTAAATATATAATGAACATACACTTATATAATTTTAATATTAATTTCAGAAACTACACTCAAGTATAGATTCACTGAGTAGAGTTCAAATTTCAAATGTCACTCAGTTGTACGAAACAAAATAGACCAATCACACGCTTGAAAAATTGTTGACGTGATTTTTGACCAATGATAATAATCCATTGCAACTGTCTACTGTCACCTAGCTGTCATTACGTTCTGTTACACGCATTTATAAGAAATCGTTACTTATTAAAATATAAACAACAAAAAGATAAAAAATGCAAATTAATATTTATACTGGATATTTGATATATGCAACATATTACTATTTAATTTTGATTATTGTCTAATGGTTGTCGGGTTTAAAGATTTATGATGTAATGAGCGTTATCTCTCTGTGTGATTTTTTTTATGAAAGAGCGTTCTATATAAATTTATTTTTGATATAACTGAATAATTATGTATAATTACCGTGGCATAACAAACAGGTAACCGGTCCCTGACAGGAGTGCTGTGAAGGCTCCCGAACGCAGAATCAGAACTCCGAGTTCCATCGTCAGAGTTACTTGCAGAGCTGCAGCTGAAGTAGTTACTACAGAAAGACGCGTTCTCGTATGAAGAATCAGTCCTTTCAGATGCTGGCCGTGCTGAGGAGTAGGTGCAGAATTTCCGAACATCTATTTCGGAGGATGCGTCCATAGTAGCAGTTTTTGTTGGTGACACCCGGTTCTTATTCTTGCGAGCTTTTGTGTTTTTGAATAACTTAAACGCCTGTTGACAAAGAAGTCCGGTTAGTTAGTTTCAATTATCAGCTACAAGCTATTAAGCCGGCATATCGGGAGTGATTGCTGTTAACATAGGCGTAGTGACGTGTAAGGTACCTATACAGTAATACCCCGCTTTACGCGACCCCGTTATGCGCGGTTTCACTATAACACGAAATTAAAATTTATTATTAAATTATGCGAAAGAGTGCGTATAAACATAATATAGTCATCAACTTCTCTATGGTCGCGGGATATTCAGTTAACGCGATTTTTTCCGGAACGTATCCCTCGCGTAAAGCGGGGCATTACTGTACAAACCTAAAAAACTTAATTATCTGTTTTGGATAATTCGAATTATACATTTGTATGAAAAAAATTAACCGGAGTAAGACCGCGGGTATAGTTTGCTAGTTACATATTATTTTAGACTGCTGCCCCACCCTGAGCCCATGGCTGTAAAGACTTGGATTGTCATCATATTTATTTTATAGATTGAAAAATCATACAATGGTTTCTAGACGAACGAAAATAAATATAAAATACTAGGCAAATAGGTTAAGGAATGAAGGAGGCAAAACAAACTGTTTATACATCGGAGATTGGAGAAACGGCGGGAAATTTTCCCATTGGCCTGTAAATGAGGCCGTCAGATTGTTTACCAAATACTGTTAAAGGTCACCCAGCACATTTATTCAGCGCTTATTGTGTTGAAGCCATTTCTCTAATGTTGCTATGCCGTTCAGCGATGAATTTTTTTTTTTAAATACACGCACTTGTATGTAGAACATAGCTTTCTTCTTTTTTTGATGTGAAACATCTATTGGCGCGGGTATAAACCGGATCGTTGGCGTGGCGACGCTTGCCGTGGCAACGGGTCGCCACGCTATACTAAAGTATATATACAGTCTATATATAGTAGAGTGTACAGTGTGGCGACGCTTGCCGTGGCGACGAGTTTATTTTATCAAGTTATTTCTGAAATCTATATCATTTAAGAAGTTTTCGAATTATTAATTTTTGTATTTAATATAAATAAATGTTTCTTAAATAAATAGTCATTATTTTCTGTAAAAAAATTCATAGTGTTTAATTTTTTCTTAATGATTGACGAGTTTCTTGTGATTTTGATGAACAAACAAACTCACATTTATAATATTAGTAGAGATAGTGATAGGGATTTTGGGAATTAAATATAAATTACAAATGTGAATTTAAAAATCGGTTGTCTGTAAAGTCGGTTTACTGACGATAGTTGAACGTGACAACGTCTTAAGAAAATACTGATGGAATGGTAGCATTTTTCAAAAGAAAATTTTAATTTCATTTGTTTAATAGATTTGTATGTATATAGAGAAGGAGGTAATTGGAAATCACAATGAAATTGATCAAGATCAAGATCACTTCAAGCCTTACATGGAACGCCTCAGAGCGAGGTAACGCCGCATGAGTCATGTTTTTTCGTGCGTGCAGCCGGCTCAATCGAATTATAACACGTTGTCACGTCAAAAAAAGAACGCAATATTTCTTAAACAAAGAAACAATTGAAAAACAAATGAACAACTGACAGCCCGTTTGAGCGCCAAAATTAGGCTCAGACATCGAATTGTTCGAACAGTCTTTATATGGGGGTATTAACAATCAATAATAATTACATCTATAAGTAATGAAAAAACAGCCCTAACTAGAGTTAACGACCCGTAACTCTGACGGTCGTTTAGCATAATGTTAGTACGCTATTAATATGCTAGAAGGAGCGGCTTGTGGTTACATTACTCTCGTGACCTTTTGTCTTCTTGGTAATCCATATAACTCTTCTTTAACACTAGATCTACCAGAGCAGTCAAAATGACTGGTCTTGCAAGATCAAATTAAAATTCCTACTGCATCTAACATTTTCATTAATTCTTCTAATCTTCTTTACACAAGAAGAATTAGTTTTATGAATTTTATATTATTTTATATATATTTGTAACAAATATATACTTTTTTGGTTTTGGTAGAAATAGGTATATTTAAGCTGGCAAATCTAGTGTTAATTTCTGTTTTCTGCCATATATATTATACACATTATATTAGAATGGTAACATTTGATAAATTTCTTTGTGATAATTGCTTATCAATTGCATCAAGAGGAATATAGCCAAATGGTAATTATTTGCTTATATATCACTAGCTTTTACCCGTGGTTTCGCTCGCATTTGAGTCATTAAATAAGTATCAGAGATCATTTCAATAGAAATGAATCAATATAATTCCAAACAGCTGAAACTATAGTCAATTGGAAACTATAGTAAAATGTATAATAAAAAGTATCCTATGTTACTTCTAGTAGTACCTCCAAAAATATGTGTACGAAGTTTCATGATCATCGGTTAAGTAGTTGTTGCTTGAAAACGTAACAAACAAACTCACATTCACATTTATAATATTAGTAGGGATGTTACACGTTAGATGAATATCTTATAGATAATTAAGCTTGGACATAACCAATATCATTTTATGTTTACCCTTAGGTATACAATAGGATGACAATGCCCCTATACAGCAGCTATTCTTTTACATCATATTAGATTTATAATATATTATTATGACATTAGTATGTAAGTGGACAATGCCAGTATACAGCAGCTTTTTTATATATTTGTATATGTATTGACGAGTAAAAGCGCTCTATTGGAGCCCAATTACTAAAAGTAAATAAATAAACATAAAAAAAAATATTGGGATCGTGTAAGGGGACCTTTTCACAATCTCACTCGAAGCGCGAACTCGATATAATTGGCAGACATAAATTTGCAATAAATCAACAGATAATGGCGTTCGGTTGCATTATTTATCAATAAATACAGGAAATTATTGATAAGTTTTTGTTATAACTAACAATAACAATATATACATTAAGATTTAATTAATTTTTAATAATCTACATGAAAATGTCACATATTGATTTATTCTACTTAAAGTTTAAAGCGCTCAAGCCTATATATTTTCCACTTGACTTTTTCGTAGTGTTCGAAATTTACAAGCAACAGCCTAGCATCCGTATTACAGTTACTTAATTGTATTCGTTTTAAGGAACAAAAAGGATCCTTTTGCATTCAAAATTCGATATCTCAGCGAGAAATGGTCGATCGGGGTTCTGAAAAAAGCATCTTGAAGCTGAATAAACAGGCTATGCGACCTATGCACTGGTGTAGCTCAAACCTTTCCCATGGCCATAGAGCAAAAAACAAAAAGTAAAAAATTTTGAAAAAAATTTTTGAAGAATTGCATGAGAACCGGAGCTCCTAAAAATGTTTACCCAAAAAATCTGAAAACTAGAATTTTCAAGCTTCAAGAGCTTCATTTTTTATTTCCTGTACGGCCATTTTTCACTGAAATACAGCCTGTTTACTGAAAATTTTGCTGTTCCCTTAATTTTTGCGAGAAGTGTATAACTTTTCTTTCAATATATGTTTATTACGACTGCTAGGTTAACAAACTTAACTTAATTTTTCTTCTATGTATTTGTTATTGTTATCTGTGGGTTTATTAACTGTTTGTCGTGTACGCACATTATCTAATATTGTCAAATTAATACTGTAAATAAAAAACTATTATGACATAACGGCCTTTGTTTTCAAATAATAAACAATTAATGTTGTTCTTCTTTTATTAATGACTCGAGCAACCTAATCCCTTTTACTAATATAAATGTGAAAGTGAGTTTGTTTGTTACGTTTTCACGCAACAACCGCTTAACCGATCATCATGAAACTTTGTACACATATTTTTGGAGGTACTACAAGTAACATAGGATACTTTTTATTAAAAACCTAATTATTTATTACTATAGTGGTTGGTGATCGCCTGAACCTACTTTTGATTTTTGTAAATTATATTAAATTTTATAAAAAATACGACTGTCAATGCCAAGCAGTCCTAATAAAAACTGAAAAGCGAAAAGTGGATTTTTCTTTCGCACGGGCTCAAATATATAATATATTGTGAAATAGCAGCAATAATAGTTTCCAATTGACAATAGTTAGTATGATGACTTAAATGCGAGCGAATCCGGGTGTAAAAGCTAGTAAAGTGTACAACGAAATTTTACTGTTTAACACATACGTCAAATATACATATTAAAAAGTTCATCACATTAAAACGATATAAATTATATATTATGCAACTAGTTTTTTTTGGTGTAAATAATAATAATGTATGTATTTCTAAAAATAATTAAACAATTGATTTAATTAAATAGTAATCTATCACTATTTTTATCTAGTTTTTCAATTAAATAGTTTTTTTAACACTAGAACTACGAGCCGGTCAATATGACCTATTTTTACCAACCGGTCAAGCCGGATGACTTGTGCGTGCAAACTATTTCAACTCGAATGAACAGGTGAAGATGGTCATGTACCTACCTAGCAACCCTCTACCCCTTTGAATTTTTCTCCCGCCTATATGGAAATTCATCCCTTAATAATATAGTACTTATTTAACTAATATTGGCCAAAGATTTATGATCGTGATCGTCTAGTTTTGAGTGGCAGGACCCCAACGTTGTGATTGTCTAATTAAATATGGACCGCTACGTTGTGTAATTTATAGAATTAAATGTTATAGTAAGAATTCATAGAAAGAGACACAGAAAATACAGTTAGTGATCACCTGAAAATGTACGCACAAAGAGAAAATTTATAAATCAAAATTCATAATACAAATAAGTAATTGAACATGCAACTTAGCTCTGTACCGCCGCCTCGTACACGCCGTCCCGCGGATGATCTCGAACACACTATCACTCGCGATTAATAACATATGGGCCACGCGAATTTAATGTATAACGAATACGAGTAGTAGTACGAACCGCACGAATTTTACGCGAAACGATTAGAAATGAATACGAGAAGGAACTCAATTTAATGTCAGCCTTTCTATAAAATGGATTACTCATTTTGAGTAAATCGTCGACGAACTGGGGCCTCCCTTCCAACCTACAGCCCCACCACCTTTGTCTTAGAAGAAGGAGACGAAACCCTTCGACAAGGTCCAACAGAAGCCATTGCAAAATCTTCTAAGCTAAAAGGGGAACGAGCGGTTGATCTAGTGATCAGGTTATGGGCCCTACCGATCTAGAAAAGAGAGAACAAAAGAAACAACCTGTATGAAGATAACAGAATGTGTGAAGATGTGTCCTCAATCGGACGTGACCTATATCCCGTAAATAAAATCCTTGTATGAAGAATAATAATAGATGTATTGTATCCTTATTCGGATACGATAATAGCAGAATAAGCTGTGTAGAAAATAACTAATTCTCGATGCAGAAATAAAATATAATTGCTGATTATATTGATGGCCGTTGAAGAATCCATAGATGATAAATACATATGTGGTGAAAACCACTGAAGAATTGTTGAAAGTAGTTACACGCAGACAGGACTCCTGAAGAATTGTGGAGAGTAGTTGCACGCAGACCTATGACAACATGGGGAGCCTGAAATCCCTACGCTAAACCCTAAGGCTGACAATGAGGGGGTTGGTGAATACACACGCAATAAACGTACTTATACTAATTACTTACTCCCGTTTCCGACTCACTGACTCTAATACAAAACGCACTCTACACACGTAAAACCGAAGTTGATCAACTTTGAACGTTAATTACTTTTACGAATTATTTACGATTTAGACGTTGTTGCTCTTGCCGCGACCGAGGCCCAAGTTGGCATAACTATCGACACTAATTATCACGAGAGAGAAAGTTGTTTCTCCTTCAAAGATCGGAGCCCGAGTCCCAGTGAATCCTTATTCGTCCTTTCACGAAACCTCCCCACGCGCGCAAATGCAGTTTTTTGTCTGCCCGAACCCAACGCCATCATAAACATTAGACTGTGTTCACATAGGAGAGAATATTATTATATAATTTAATACAAAATTGTTTGCATTGATTCTTATTACTTGACCATAATATAACCCTTCCGAATATAGTTTAAAATAGTAACACACTATTAAATGTGACATTTTAAATATTATAGAAATAGAGATAATTATTTATCATAATTAAATATAATAATTATTATATAATTAAACTTCAACGTTTATGCGAGTCTACATTGAGAAGATAGAATTATGTTTTTATCATCTTTCAAGTTTCATATAAACAAATTCCAAGTTTAAATTCGCTAAATGTATACGCAGCCTTATATTCTTTTCACAAACACAAGTGGTTACAACCAACATCGCTGGGTCTCCTTCTATGAATTTGCCTAATAATTTAAAACTAAAGTCGACGGTTACAAATTACTTATAAACAACTTAAATTTATCGCCTGTCAACCGACTTCGCTTCGTATATCAAATCAAGTGGCTCTCTTCCAGGAATTGCTCTAATATTTTTAAATTAATATGTTAACAGTTCTAAGTATTGTAGAGATTAGAACCTGCCCTTGAAAGCTCGATGAAATAGGGGTCCGTAAGCCATGTTAAATAAAATATTTAATTATTAAATTTGATGTGAAAACATTAAAATCATCAGAATAAATGCTAAAAGACTTTTTTGGCGAAGGAAAAAGCCTTAATATAATTATAAAAAACTGATTTATATGTATTTATGAATAATCATATTTCAATGTAATATTTAGTTGGAATATTTAGATGTAACCTTATAATCTCCCTTTGGTAGGTACTTTTTTGCAGTGTTTTAGCCCTAGGGTTCCGCGGGACAGACTTTGAGAATGGCTGATTTAGATAAATAAAATAAATAAATGTAACGACTATTATAAATAAATATCACAAACCAAAACTTGTTAACGTTATATAAAAAAATAAAAGACTTACTTTTAACCACCGCTTTCGAGTCCCAGTCAGAAATTCCGCCAAAACCATTGTTAAAACTTGCTATATTCCGTAAAAGTCGTCCGAGAACTATTTATGTTTGTTTAACGAATAATGCGTCAGTATCGTAGGAGGGCTTACTGGGGAATGACAGCGCGGGAAGAAGTGGCACACAGCTGTTATCCCTCCCTCCCCCGCCTCGCTGCCACTCCCGAAGGAACTGGGGCAATAGCACTAGTTTGCGCAAGCCTTCAATACTCCTCACAAATATATATTAAAAATCACTAAAGTATATCAATACCAATATAATTGGTTGTTTCAGGCATTACTTTGCGGAAAACCATATTAAAGGAAATTATTTTAAATTATTTTACTTATAATTCCCGCTACATACGTCGTATCTTGATGATGTTACGTGAAGTGGCGAAACGCACCGAGACTAGTTATTGCAAGTTGGTGGATTTTATTTTCCTTCATCGACCTTCTGCAGCGGGAATTATAAACAAAATAATTTTAAATACTTTCCTTCAATACCAATTGTTTTATTACATTATCTTGCACTATCTAACCTTTTTCTCAACTTTTTTTTTTGTTGCAGATATATAATATATTAGCTAGAAAGAGACGTATATATTACATATAGTAAAGTAAAGCATCCAGTAATAAAATCGAAGCTTCTTTGGTCCTATAAAAATAAGATTTGGTATTTTTGTTAAAATAATATATAGTATTATCAAAATATCACAGTAAATATTTTCTTTAATATAATATAAATAATAAATTAATATATCTAACGAAATATTTAAAAAAATATTGTATGTTTAACACTAGATTTACCAGAGCAGTCAAAATGACTGGTCTTGCATGATCAAATTAAAATTCCTACTGCGTGTAACATTTTCTTTAATTCTTCTAATCTTCTTTAATTTATAACAGAAGAATTAGTTTTATGAATTTTATATTATCTATATATATAAAACTCAAAGGTGACTGACTGACTGACTGACATAGTGATCTATCAACGCTAAATTAATAATCTGGACGGATCGGGCTGAAATTTGGCATGCAGGTAGATGTTATGACGTAGGCATCCGCTAAGAAAGGATTTTGATCAATTCCATCAAGGGGATAAAATAGGGGATGAAAATTTGTATAAATCTTATTAGATTTATTTCATTCATTGTTACGCAGACGTAGTTGCGGGAATTTTATATTATTTTATATATATATATTTGTAACAAATATATACTTTTTTGGTTTTGGCAGAAATAGGTATATTTAAGCTGGTAAATCTAGTGTTAAATTTGTTTTAAAAATATATAATTCTGGTGATTCACTCGGGTTTCGCATCAATTATCCATATTAGATATTGTCTTTTATAATTGAAAGTTTCACAATGAATT
>JAPWLS010001406.1:0-45878 GCA_028551675.1 Tineola bisselliella
ACCTTTGATGGATATGAGATTAGCGCTTTTTTACCAATCGCTAATTATATTTTTATAACAAAAACTAATTTATGTTTATATTTAATTTATGTATTTTAAAAAGATTAACATACGTAAAATAATATCTAACTACAAACAAAACTATATGAACATATTAAAGTCCTTAATACATTTTGAAATGTAGAGTATCGGTATAAAAATTATCAACTTTGACCAACAAATAGTGAATATATATTTAATTATGAAAATTGAAATAAATCTTCAATTATTTTAATTTCATTTTAATTACACGACACTTTAAAATTGTTGATTTAAACAAAACTAGAATTATGTTGATTTTTAATTTTGTTAATAAATTAATGAATTCGTTTAATTTATAGATACAATGTGCGGCTCTTAAAATAATACCTATTAAGTGTGTACGAATTAAAGGGCAATTTAATTTTTTTTTTTAAATCAAAGTTCTGATTGCTTACAAAATTTCCAGTGACGAACCTATTCACACAATTCGGGTAATGGGAAGAATTTCTAAGTTATTATGAGCGTAAATATTTTCATATAATAATAAACCTATTAGAAAAGGGACTCATGAAACAAGAGTTGGAGCCACTTTCTGCAACATTTCTAGTCTACATTTGTATGTCTCCTTCTAAACCCAAGTTGTACTCTTATTAGGATTGAATTTTGTTTCCATCAGTTATAAATACTTTATAATTCAGATGCAAGACAACCGTCAGTGTCGTTTCGGAGGCTGATGGCGATCTCTGCCCCCAAATTGCGCCCAGGTATGCATCATTGATTTGAATATATTATGAAAGACGCTAGGAAAGGTGTCGATATGGCTTAGACAGCCATTAGTGATATTTGTGTTTAGAGTGACTACGAAACATTTATTAGAATGCAAATAGCGAAGCTTTTATATATAGGGTGCATGTTTAATTTATATTATTTGTTTGGCTATTAGAAAAGAGACTCTTGGAACAAGACGTGGGATCACTTTTAAGTAACATTTCTGGTTTAAACCTGTACGTACAGCCATGCTTTAGTCGCTATGTTCTTTTTCAGCACACCGTCTACTAGCAATGTTCAAAGCGGAGCGGTACCCGGCGCGCCTAAGAAGAGTCGCAAGCCGATGGGAGAGTACGTATATGACTATATTTCTATTACACTGTCTACTAAACCTGCCTACAAAAATATGATATGAAAGATGGAAGGAAGTCCTTCAATTTCACCATTTTCATATTGGGACTTGGATAAACCACACGGGCATATTATTATATGTAGACCTTATGCATTACTACCAAATTTGTGAAATAGACTTGTTCACGTGTAACTAACGTCGGAAACGTATTTATAAGCACGTTTTAGAGAACTAGAATGGTTAGTACATATAATAAATTGTACCTTGAGGTGTTTACTTACCAATAGGCCGCAATAAATGTTTACTTCCGTTGTGCTCAGTTGTACTCTTATTAGGATTGAATTTTGTTTCCATCAGTTATAAATACTTTATAATTCAGATGCAAGACAACCGTCAGTGTCGTTTCGGAGGCTGAAAGAGATCTCTGCCCCCAAATTGGGCCCAGGTATGCATCATTGATTTGAATATATTATGAAAGACGCTAGGAAAGGTGTCGATATGGCTTAGACAGCCATTAGTGATATTTGTGTTTAGAGTGACTACGAAACATTTATTAGAATGCAAATAGCGAAGCTTTTATATATAGGGTGCATGTTTAATTTATATTGTTTGTTTGGCTATTAGAAAAGAGACTCTTGGAACAAGACGTGGGATCACTTTTAAGTAACATTTCTGGTTTAAACCTGTACGTACAGCCATGCTTTAGTCGCTATGTTCTTTTTCAGTAAACCATCAACGAGCCACGATAAAAGACGAGTGAAGCCCCCCGCTCCACGAAAAAACCGTAAAGAAATGGAAAAGTACGTATATGACTATATTTCTATTACACTGTCTACTAAACCTGCCTACAAAAATATGATATGAAAGATGGAAGGAAGTCCTTCAATTTCACCATTTTCATATTGGGACTTGGATAAACCACACGGGCATATTATTATATGTAGACCTTATGCATTACTACCAAATTTGTGAAATAGACTTGTTCACGTGTAACTAACGTCGGAAACGTATTTATAAGCACGTTTTAGAGAACTAGAATGGTTAGTACATATAATAAATTGTACCTTGAGGAATGTTTACTTACCAATAGGCCGCAATAAATGTTTACTTCCGTTGTGCTCAGTTGTACTCTTATTAGGATTGAATTTTGTTTCCATCAGTTATAAATACTTTATAATTCAGATGCAAGACAACCGTCAGTGTCGTTTCGGAGGCTGAAAGAGATCTCTGCCCCCAAATTGGGCCCAGGTATGCATCATTGATTTGAATATATTATGAAAGACGCTAGGAAAGGTGTCGATATGGCTTAGACAGCCATTAGTGATATTTGTGTTTAGAGTGACTACGAAACATTTATTAGAATGCAAATAGCGAAGCTTTTATATATAGGGTGCATGTTTAATTTATATTGTTTGTTTGGCTATTAGAAAAGAGACTCTTGGAACAAGACGTGGGATCACTTTTAAGTAACATTTCTGGTTTAAACCTGTACGTACAGCCATGCTTTAGTCGCTATGTTCTTTTTCAGCACACCGTCTACTAGCAATGTTCAAAGCGGAGCGGTACCCGGCGCGCCTAAGAAGAGTCGCAAGCCGATGGGAGAGTACGTATATGACTATATTTCTATTACACTGTCTACTAAACCTGCCTACAAAAATATGATATGAAAGATGGAAGGAAGTCCTTCAATTTCACCATTTTCATATTGGGACTTGGATAAACCACACGGGCATATTATTATATGTAGACCTTATGCATTACTACCAAATTTGTGAAATAGACTTGTTCACGTGTAACTAACGTCGGAAACGTATTTATAAGCACGTTTTAGAGAACTAGAATGGTTAGTACATATAATAAATTGTACCTTGAGGAATGTTTACTTACCAATAGGCCGCAATAAATGTTTACTTCCGTTGTGCTCAGTTGTACTCTTATTAGGATTGAATTTTGTTTCCATCAGTTATAAATACTTTATAATTCAGATGCAAGACAACCGTCAGTGTCGTTTCAGGATGCATCATTGATTTGAATATATTATGAAAGACCCCAAATTGACAGCCCAGGATATGCATCATTGATTTGAATATATTATGAAAGAAAAATGTTTGTTTTGAATTTTCCAACCAACATTATTAAAAAACATACCTTTTTGTAAAGAAAATTAAATTTGTACAATTTTTGGTATGAAGTTTAAACGAAGCCTGCTTTAAAAAAATGTACTACATAATTTTGGCCCATTATTATAGAAATATCTACATGCGATTCTGAAACTGTACAATACTGTTATTTGAAATAAAAACAAAGCCCACTATATTAAATTATATTTCTAAAATATTGCCCATATTCAATAAAGAAATGCGTGTGATTAGTATTAAATTTTATTTTATTTATTCAAAATGTCTTTCACTGACTAATACGTAACCAATAATGTCGTACAAAATCCTTTTTTGAAGAATTTAGTGCTCGTCGATTTTTTCAGACTCTATCCGCTGCAGTATCTAATTTTTGACGAAGCCCCAATTATTTCGATTTTTTTCGTGCATATCTCGAGATTGACATTAAGAACATGTAAGTTTTTAGAATCGTCATGAAATGTAGACATTTTATAATAATGGACCAAAATTGTGCAGTATATTTTTTTAAAACAGGCTTCGTCTAAACTTCATACTAAAAATGTTCAAATTTTTTTAAAATTTATTTTCCATAAGGTAATATAAATTATAAACAATCATTTTCGTCGTAAAGCCCAATAACGTTTAAATTCTTGAGATAAAAATAATTCAGTGAAATATACAACTTTATTAAGTATTTATGAAATACATCACCCAATTGAAATATTTTTAGAAATATACAATTTGCCCATTATTTTTTAACTATTAGTTAGATATGTTTTTTTTAGAGATGTTCCGACTAGTCGGCCACTAGTCGGTAAAGCCGACTATCCGGCCACTATCGTAGTCGGCGACTAATCGGCAAAAAGCGCCGACTATCCGGCTTCTTACTTTGTGTCTATTTCTGAATAAAATGTATGTGTTACTTCCTTGTAAAGAAAATATATTGATAACATTTATCAAACAAAATTAGTATCTCAATTAAAAAACAAATCAACATAATATTTAATGACATATATTGCAATTCTGCGTGATGATATTTGAAACTATCGTCAAACTAGTGAGTCAAAAAACTTTTTTTGTTATTTATATTTGTCCACATGTCAGTAGTGACTGAAATTGCAGCGAATCAGCTGTAAATCCCCTAAACCGTAGTCGGCTTGGCCGATTAGTCGGCCGACTAGTCGGCTTATTTACAACCGACTAATCGGCTAGTCGGCTAGTCGGCCAAAGTCATAATCGGCACATCTCTAGTTTTTTTACAATTTTATTTGATATGACGTGACTCCTTCTGTTTCCAGTTTTCGTTTGATTCACTACTTACGGGACATACTGTATAGGGTGAGAAGAGACTCTTGAAACAAGATTTGCAGCCACTCTTCTGTTACATTTCTAATCTACATTGTAGACACAGAAAAAATAGTTTATTTCCTGAAGCAAATCTGTATAAATTTATTAAGAATATTAATCTAAAAGCATTTTCTCTGAACGAAATTGGAAATTAACGACTGAAACTGGAGGAAGATGGTTACTAAGGCTGGCCTCTCTCTCTGCTTTTATGAAATGGCCAGAGGAATGGTACACTTTATATCATAAATTATTATTTGAATGTTGCATCGATATGCATCAGATGTTACGTACATTATATAAATATATTTTTAGTCAGTTATTTATGTTACATGTTTATTTCAGCGCTTTCCAGCGCTTCTGCGGTTTTATTTATTTTTTTGATTTTATTTATTTTTGATTATATTAATATATTTTTATTTATTTATTTATTTTACTTACGTGTTTGTTTCAGTCCAATTCCAGATTCTCCGTCTGAATGAGTATGTATCATTTTGTGCATTTAAGTATCATGTGTGATAGGCGAAAATATAATAGTAATATTTTTTGTTTGTTTACAGTTTCCAGGCCATTTTGAGAGACTCTGATTATTCCTTTGCATAAATATATCCATAGGTATGTTATTTCTCATTACGTTGAACGAGTACATCGCATATGTCAGTTGAGTGAGTCGTATGGGGAAATTAAATATGATATATAATTTCAGATGCTCCAACGACGGCAGCGACATTTTTAACGTTTGTGTTTTAGGAAGTTATCAGTTGTTTTTTTATACAGTTTTAATTATTTTTTGTTTAAAATTTTTTGATCCAGGTTTTTTTTATCTTAAGTTTTATTTAACAAGTTTTTGTTAATTGTTAGATTTAATTTACACTTTGTTTATAGGAGTTTTACAAAACAAGTGTTTAAAGTGATCTTACACTATTATATTTTAGTATATTAAAATTTTAGGTCAAGTTTTTGTTAATTGTAAGATAAACAGGTTTGGGATGTGTTTATTTTTTAAAATGTTTTCTCAAAGAACTGATTAAAGTTATATTATACTATTATATTACTAAACTTTTGTTAACAAGTTTTCATAATAATATTAAACTGATTGTTTCTCATTTGTTTTTGTTTTATTTCGCACTCATTTCAATAACTACACACTGCGATTTTCGTAGGTATATAAACGATAAAAAGAGAGAATTAAGATATGAATGGTGACGTATCTAATACCCGGACATGAACCCCTTTTCATTTGGGGTAGAACACGCATAAAATAATATAGACAGAAATAGAATCAAGAAAACAACCGAGATAAGCTTACAGTTCCATCTCTCTCCCACCCACTCTCAAGAGAAAAATAAATCGCAAAAGCCGTAACGCCTGAACATTTTGTATATGGTATATTTTTGTTTAAATAACCCTAGTCATAATTATAAAGGGGCACACCTAGTGTGACCACCTAAAAAAAAGGAGATTTTTTGGGATTTTTTTAAAGAAAACTACTGAATCAATTGTTTTAAAATTTTAAGGGCATATTTATACATATTTTAAGAATACATTATACAATTTTTGAAGAAAAAAATTAAATATGTTTCGAGTTACACGCGATCTCCGACGGCGCTAAAAAAAAAGTTGCTCCACTGCTGCAGTGATTCCGGCCTTCTCCGTGGATGAAACCTAAAAAAAATTCTCGTTAAACTAGAAGATATTGTCCGTACAATGACCTATGGACGAAAAAAAATATCAAAAATTGGCAAAAAGGCAGCGTTTTTTAAAAAAAACTTCAATACACAAAATTTTGGTCGTTTTTGGTCTGCCAAAATTCCATTTTTGATCAAATCAAAAAACTGTAGGGTCATTGTATAAACAAATATATACAGAACATACAGAAAAAAATTGATAGCGATCGGATCATTCGTCTCCGAGTAATCACTGCAGCAAATTCGAAAAATGCTGTTTCGAGAAAAACGCGTTTAAAGATATTATTAATTATTTTAAAATTTAATTATATTAGAAATTATCAAAAAGTCAATGTATCATAGAACAGTATTAAACAGAAATCTGAAAAGGAAAGGAACACTACGCATGAGGTTTCATTATCGTCGGAAACATTTCATAAAATAATTAATTTATTGAGAGTAAAATATATCGAAAAACTATAAACTAATATTTTAAATATAAAAAAATACAAATTACACTTAAAATACTAGGACGCATTACAGAGGATTAAGATTTAATTTAATTGTTAAAATTTACAGTACATAGTAAATAAAATGAACATTATATTAGGTCAAAATTGGTGTTGACCCCTGAAATAAATACTATGAAAGTTAACCAGGTGTAATCCATAAATCGCACTAATACATAGTAGATCGGATATCACAAATGCTTTGGACAATTATAATATTACATTTTTAAACATTTAGCATAAACTTAACCCTAACATAAAGTTAATTAATAATTGACTTCCCATTAACACCCTGATATTAAGCTTTCACCTTAAAATATTTTTAAATTTCACAAAAAAAAATACTTGTAAAACTTCAGTTACCCCAGAAGCAGTTAAGCAAACAAATTAATATCTTTTTCTAATTGTAAGATCACGACATTCAGCCCTCGCGTACATTGACAAAAAGTCCTTAAAGTAGCCTAATTGCTCTATTCTTTACTCTCTTTTGTCTCTCGGAGAAAACTTTAGCACCCGTGAAGAGAATCGATTAAACGGAATTGAGGCGTTCTTCAGTTACTTCCTATCACTCCGACACGAATCCAGAGTCAGTGCAAATGTCAATTAAGGACGGGCTCATATTAGTGCATCAGTCTAATGCGATAGCGTTGAATACACAAAGCACAAACATCTATCAACTAACTGAGCAGCGCCATCTTGAGGTGTTGACAATTGGAACTACAACTTCCTATTGAAATCTTATTGGATAACGTAATCAAGAAATATTGAAGTTTAGCGTACTAAGAGTTACCTAAATGGGATTTCATGTCGGTTAATAATGAAATTAAGGCAGATGAATATAATATTCATGAAGAATAGGCTGTACATAAGGTTGTTTAACTCACTGAACAATCAGCCTAGAGTCTTATAAGTACATTCTCCCCTACATTAAAGTTTCCTAATCAGAAAATCAATTAAAAATATAGCATTTCTTAAGTATTGACCAAAGATAAAAGTAGTCTTAGACGTTATTGTTGAGCTACCATATGAACACATCTCAGTCTCAAAGTTTACATTGTCTTTAAGAATAATTAGATTTTAGCAACATTTGAAATGCTTCCTCTATAACAACTTAAACCGATTAGCACCCGACTGGCAACAATGATAATACTTGAGCAACTCCTTTTCACTACGCAGTGTGTTGAAGAAGTCACATCAAATTAATATCCTATTATGAAAGAATGGTCCTAGAGACTACATACTAAATATTACAAGTAGAAATAATAAAAAAAGGGCACATATCATCGCGACCCACTTTTTTCTTGCCTACACTCATAAAAATAATAAAGCTAATACATTCATTTGCGTATATTCCTGATGCGGCGACATATGCCCTTTCAAATTAGAAAAATAAATATATAAGAAAGTTTTGCTTGCTTCAATCAAATATCAGAATTCTAATCATCCCTGTCGGAAGCTCGCTCTTCTGTTACATCAACAGCTACAGCAGATTCGGGATTAGTAACATTGAGGCCAAGCGCGACATCTTCAACCACAGTGATGCCCTCAGCAAGAGCAATTTCGGGAGCAGCAGCAACAGATGGGACAAGAGGCACATTTGTTAGGGTATCAGTGTCCATTTCTAAGGTAGTATCCATTGCGGGAGCACGTGTAGCATCAGAGCCAGAGTTTGGAGATACCTCGTCAGTAACAGATAGAAGTGGTACTTCGCCAGTTGATGCGTGATCGGTAACAGCGTTAGCAAACATTAAAGTAGAATATGCAGGTGGCGGTACGTATGCCGGCGGCGGCTCGTATTCAGGTGGCTTTGGCACCACGCGTCTCTGAAAACACAAAGTCGTCTATTTTCAAAATGTCAGTGTTAAAGTGAATTTAATTTAAAATAAAAAGTGTAGACTACATACTTGGCGAACAACGGGACATCTGATACGTCTTAAATGAAAAACAAAAACGTGGACTAAAACTATAAGCATAAAAATTGAAAGCCCCAAGCAGATATTCGTAAGTATTGTGAACTCCTGAAACACATTAAAACATATATATTACATGTTAAGCAATAAATAACAACTTTTTTTAAGTTATATGAATATTTTCACCTTTTTGTTGCATTCATACTCCCAGTTGTTAAGTATCAATTTATAATAATGTTCGAGAAAACTGTCAATAGGGCAAATTGCACCACAATCGGGAATCTCAAGGACAACAGGTTCTACCAATTCGCTGGATCCACGGTACAGCACACGGACGCTGTGTTGCTCAGTGGCAGCATCTAAAAACAATTGCAACAATTAATACAATAACTAAAATACAATGAATTGTAATGACTGCTAACATTGCCCTACCATAGACGAGTTCGAAGTGAATAGTCGCTGTGTATGATGGGAAATGCGGCTGGTACAAGCCCATTGCGTTCAGTATGTTGACAATGGTGTTGTCATGGGCGCTGTACATCTTCATTTTCAAAGCGCTTTTTGGATCTTGAATGGCGTTCTTCATGTCGTCAGTAAGCACTTTCATGAATGGCCCCACTTTCAAATAAGCCAACTTGGGCGTAGCCGTTGGAATGATGAAGCTGAAATAATATAAGCATGAGTGTACAGAAGGCAGAAGGCAAGGAGGAAAGCTAGAAGCACACAAATTGGAGCAAAAATGCATTAAGAACCTGTACAAGGCGGCTTCGGTCATCTTGTCAGGAAATACATCAGCTGTCCAAGAAGGCAACGTGAAATTGTAAAGTTGTTCGATGAAGAGAGTGTTGTAAATGTACTCGAGATCAAAGAAGTCCTTAATATATTTGCCGGTATTCTGAGTCAAGAAGCTGCAAACAATACAATTTTATATAAAAATAATAACTTGATAATAAACAGTCAATATACTAACCTCATAAGACCCTTTAAACTTTTCAATTTTAATTGATAATCATTGGATGCAAAAAAATATTCTAGTTCGCGGTCATATGCCAGGCATTTTTTAGTCATTGCCAATACAGCATCCTCTTCTCTTGGTAAATAATGCACAGGGACAGGGTTCCATTTGAATGTAGAATTCCAGATCGCAATTCCCTTAGCCGGAAACAATCCTAAATGTATTGTAATTAAATAAGAAATTAAACAAGCAAACAATTAATTATAATAAACAGAATGTTCAAAACTAAATTACATGATATACAATTAATCGAATGTGTTTATGTCTATAATACCAATACAATACCTACCTGCTAAATTTGCTTCAGCTGACATAATGGTACGATCGACTTCAGTAGACACCACGCGTATTTCATCAGGATCATACTGGTCAGAAAGAAGTTTCTAAAACAAAACAAAAAATACGTGTATAATAGATAACTGTAAAAATTTCGTATAACAAAAATGACCAATAAAAGTAATTTAAATAATACGTCATGTACATCTGATCTCAATGCAAACAATATCTCAAAATACGTGCAATTTGTTGTTACAAAAATAGACATATGCGCCTTTTATAGGAATGGTGTCACGAGATACAGTAGTCAGCTAATCTCGAGAAAAAAAGGAACTTTTATACCAATATTCCTAAATATCAGGCATATGATTACGTAAGATCCTGTCCCCATTTGCAAAACGAGTACATAGTAATAGTTACAAGATATTGTATTACTAATTAAGAAGATGTAATTAAATATATTAAGATGTAAACATGTAAATATGTGCAAATGCTTTCTTGAAACCAATGACTCATTGTTCAACGAACTTTAAGTAGTTTTTTTAATATTAATAAATGTAGGTAACAATAATATGAGTTTCTTAGAATTACATAACGTGAGAGCGAGATAAGAAGCCACCCGGGCGTAGGAGGGTTCCTGGAAGAGGTTACATGGAGCTTGTACTCTCTACCTATAACTTATATATATATAATTTAGCAGTCTGAAGAAAGAAAGAGCAAGTATTCATATCAGCGTGATTCTTTATGTCGTAAGAGATGCAGAGCAGAGGAGGAGGTGATCTTCATAGGTGATGTTTCGAGATAAGCTTGGAAGTAGCAGGGATAACGAGAAGTGTGCCCTGTAATTTGGACAGAGCACATTCGTCTCCTCAAGCCGGCATAGTGGGGGTGACTGCTGCACGCAGACATTCTTCTGTGGTAGCAGTTCTCTCCTCTCTAGCTTAACATCAGGCGGATAATGGTCGTATGCTAGATAATAAAAAAAAATGAGAAGTAAGGAATAGGGAGTAAGTCTCTTTACATGAAATTCAGCATTACAGCACTCCTTTTTGATGTAATATCAAAAATAATCCTTTTATTAGCTGAAAACGTTAAAGTACAAAGTGTTAAAGCATACTCACCTCATAACGTTTGCGAAAATACTGCCCAGTTGCAAATTGCTGACCTACGCCTTTGTAAGTCAACTGACCAAATTTAACCGGCCAATATTTGCGATTGTTCCAAGGATCTTTAGGATATGGATCAATAGGGGTCCTATCTCCATGGCGAAATACTAGAGCTGTGTATTTGATCTCAAGTCCTGGTGCCGGCTCCGGACTAGTCTCGAGGGGAGGTGCTTCGCCATTAATTAATTTTACAGTTATAATCAGCCCAATCATGAGATTTACTTGTTGGGTCCACATCTTGGTATATAATTTTTTAAATTCCAATTTTTAATTCAAATTCAATAAACAGGAGCGCACCGCACTACACACCAACTCCGGATCTCGCAACGAACTGACAATCCGATAGAGATGAGCTCTATTCTTTGATGTTGGTGAAATATCGATATCAGAATAACAAATATCGATATTTAAATATTGATAATCACAACTAACATATATCGAAATATCGATATTTACGACAAAAATATCTTATTTGTTCATTTTTTATTTATTAAATATTTTAAGCAATGGGAAAGTATCTATCAAGAGGCATATATCAGTAGTCGTTAGTGTGAAAGAGATAGCGAATCAGGACTACTACGTCTTCTCAATTCGCTTTGAAATACAATAATCTATGGCCGCATTAAAAACGGTGGAAATTGTTATATATGAAATATTATTTAAAACGCTATTGCGTAATTAAAAATCGATATAATTTCACTTTTCACAAGTAAAAATAGATATGTTACATTAAAAATCTTGTATAATTATATAGTTATCAACGTTGCCAGCGGTAGTTTGTTAATTCCTCGCTGGTAATATTAGTTTTGAACTGTCAAAAAGCGCGTCTGATTAAAGTATTTCGACATTCCCTCGTTTTAGCAGGTATTACATTGAATTGAATAGGCTATGTATTCGAAAGTTGTACTTTACCGCGTAATGGCGTATTAGATAAATTGACATGGAAGAGCCCTATGACGACACTGGCGTGATAATGCATGAATAAAAGAAAATCGTTTTATATCTAATTTATACATTTGGTAACAATATAACCTTCAAGTATTTGTGAGTTCACATCGGCATGACATAATTTTTTTATTCATTCGTTTTTTCACAGGCGAATAAGCGTCGTTTGCGGGAAGGTGTAATTTACTTCTTTAATATGAAGATATCTGCAGCTGAGTCATATGGTGGGACCACTTTAAGTATAAGAAGCATTATTGGAAGAAGATTTGTGTCATTCATACACAAGAAGAACTTGCACTTACATTAGGAATGACTCGACAAACGATTTCTCATAATTTAAAACCATAAGCAATGATTCAAAACTGATGAAATTGGGTTTCACAGTAACTGAAGCCAATTGAGACCAAGTCTATGGAAATAAACCAATGCATTTGGTGGACTTTTCATATTATATGAAGATACCAAAAATTGGATCGTGTCATGGATAGTAGACTCAGAAGATGAAGAATTTTTCCGATGTATCTGAATGCTACCAGAAATATGAGGGAAGTTATAGCTGGTTATAAAAAATAATTTGAATAATACGTAATGTATCTTAATCTATAAGAAATCTGCGGCTGACTGGAGCCAATTGGGACCAAGTCTATGGAAATGAACTCATGCATTTAGTGGAATCGTCTTGGTGTCGTGAATTATGAGTCACTCAAACCAAGCAACATCATTCATGGAGATCTCTACAGAACACTATTTGTGAGACCGAGCTGAGCACTCAAGGAATTATTACTCCAGAGAAGACACAATTATTCTTCTACAAAACTTAAATAGGAAGCCCTATCCATTGACATTGATGTGTGTACAACTTTTTATATTATTTAAAGATACCAAAAATTGGATCGTGTCATGGATAGTAGACTCAGAAGATGAAGAATTTTTCCGATGTATCTGAATGCTACCAGAAATATGAGGGAAATTATAGCTGGTTATAAAAAATAATTTGAATAATACGTAATGTATCTTAATCTATAAGAAATCTGCGGCTGACTGGAGCCAATTGGGACCAAGTCTATGGAAATGAACTCATGCATTTGGTGGAATCGTCTTGGTGTCGTGAATTATGAGTCACTCAAACCAAGCAACATCATTCATGGAGATCTCTACAGAACACTATTTGTGAGACCGAGCTGAGCACTCAAGGAATTATTACTCCAGAGAAGACACAATTATTCTTCTACAAAACTTAAATAGGAAGCCCTATCCATTGACATTGATGTGTGTACAACTTTTTATATTATTTAAAGATACCAAAAATTGGATCGTGTCATGGATAGTAGACTCAGAAGATGAAGAATTTTTCCGATGTATCTGAATGCTACCAGAAATATGAGGGAAATTATAGCTGGCTATAAAAAATAATTTGAATAATACGTAATGTATCTTAATCTATAAGAAATCTGCGGCTGACTGGAGCCAATTGGGACCAAGTCTATGGAAATGAACTCATGCATTTGGTGGAATCGTCTTGGTGTCGTGAATTATGAGTCACTCAAACCAAGCAACATCATTCATGGAGATCTCTACAGAACACTATTTGTGAGACCGAGCTGAGCACTCAAGGAATTATTACTCCAGAGAAGACACAATTATTCTTCTACAAAACTTAAATAGGAAGCCCTATCCATTGACATTGATGTGTGTACAACTTTTTATATTATTTAAAGATACCAAAAATTGGATCGTGTCATGGATAGTAGATTCAAAAGATGAAGAATTCTTCCGACATGGTATCTGAATGCTACCAGAAATATGAGGGAAATTATAGCTGGTTATAAAAAATAATTTGAATAATACGTAATGTATTGTTTTTCACGATAAGTTCCTAATCTTTTATAGAAAACGACGATAACTTAATTAAATATAATTTTCTCAATATGTAACTTTACAAATGTGATCCGTAATAAAGTTTCTAATTTAAAAAGATTGTATGTGTTTTATTAAAAGCCTGTTCATGAGAAATTAAACTCATCAATATTCAAACCTAGGAGACGCTAACATAATTAGATTTATTACAAAATTCAATATTACAAAAGCCATATATATCAATCAATATCTTTGTTTAATCCTATTCTCTAACATCAGCCTTAGGAACACTTGGACTTGTCAAAATGCAATTTTACTCACTTCAACAACAAATAATATTAATTACACCGGCACAAAAAAAAGTTCTCTGTACTTTTGACGAGACTCATATATTTTTATGTATTTTGACCCGCTGAATCCGAATATGAGGTCCATTTAACTCGTACACCCTCAAAATTTCGAGAAAAATTTTAAAAAATGACAAAAATCGTCGTTTTCGGTGATGTAAAATTTTTTTTTTGACCTAAGCCAAGCATGATTTTTATGTATTTCGATCCGCTAAATACTTATCTGAAGTTTATTTGGACCATTAGCTGTTTAAAGTCTAAGTAAATTTCAAAAAACCCTCAGAAATTTCGAAAAAAAGCCAAGAGCAGCATGGGGAAGTTTCAAAGAAGTATCACAAAACTTTTTTTTGTGTGCCGCTGTTTTCAGATATAATGCAGCCTGTCATTTGCAGCTTCATTCATATAGTAAAATGCTTTGTTAAATGATATTTGTTTTATATGTGTTTTAAATTGTAATTCATATTATGGTTGCAAAATATAAATACCATATTGCAATACTCAATCATTATTTTTTATATTAGCCTAGCATACGACCACTCTCCGCCTGATGTCAAGCTAGAATACAGGCCATGAGAGGTTATAATACATCCAAATTGACTGGGCACGCTCTTCTCGTTATCCCGGCTACTTCCAAGCTGATCCCGAAGCGCGACTAGGTCAATTCACGGGCGTTCCAGTTGAAAGTGGTAATACTACTCTGGGATGGTATACTGGCCTATCACTCTTAAAGTTTAATGACACATTTCTTCTTCCATATATTATATATATTAGAAGACTGATGATAATCAGTTGGGAAATCTAAATCGACCAGAAGAAACTGTGAGCTTCTAGAGTCATGAAACAAAATCCAGTGCCAAGTATGTCAACTTAATATTCTATTAAAACTTTACACATGACACAGAGATTTGTAGTCTTTTGATAAATCATGTGTTACTGACATCAAAATGCATTTCAGTTTAGTCCTTTGTTAAGTAAATGTACAAAAACGAAATATTTCTTTGTTAATCGAGACCATCGGAATGAAAGTAGCGATTATTTATTTTTGTGTATTTTTGCAGAACTCTGCCAAGAAGGCCACATTACCTTAGATAAAGACGCCGACAATGAAATCATCAACAGAGAGAGAGAGAGGAGAAGAAGACTTCTACTTTGTTTTAGTTTTTCAATTATTCTACATTCAGATCCGAATAGTGAAGGGAGACTACTCCATCGGGAAAGGACACGGGAAAAGAATGTTTATAAATAAATAAAATAGTTATAATTAATGTTTTTTATTGTTATAAGTAAATTACAATAATCATATCTCTACTTTTACATTAAATAAAAAATATTGGATGTCTTAAATACTGCCTTTGTGCTGCTCCAAAATTATGCTTTATCCTGTAAGTAATAACACAACAATGTTTTATTTGTGACTGTACTCAAGGTTACAAACATGTAGTTGATCTATCTAGATTCGGAATCCACCTCACCTGCTCCACGTTTTTATCTCGCGTCTCCTTCACCTCCCCGTCATCTTCCGGCGACTCTGCCTTGTCGCCGTCGTCCTCGGTCTCCGATTCTGAAGAGCAAACACAATGAATCAGTACGAGCAACAACAGACTGACGAGTCAGCGGAGGACGCCTCACCATCCTCCAATCGGTCGTGAGAGTCACTTTCTTCATCAACCAACGAACTCTCAGTTGAATCTTGACGCCCTCTGCAACAAGTACTGCACGATAACACACACTCGCAAGAGCACTCCAGTCACTGAAGGCAATACTTACGCTCCTTCCAATTCCATGACATCGTCATGCAAATTGTCTACGTTGTCTGCAAACATACTAGTTATGGTATCGAGGAAGCGGCATGCTTCCTCGATGTTGATCAC
Organism: Tineola bisselliella; assembly: GCA_028551675.1. Lineage (NCBI taxonomy): Eukaryota > Metazoa > Arthropoda > Insecta > Lepidoptera > Tineidae > Tineola > Tineola bisselliella. The sequence continues at coordinate 16,166 of JAPWLS010001406.1, forward strand.
AGGATTAGAGCGCATACTTTCGGAGTAACTGTCCAGCACCTGCATTACAAAGGACGTAATTATTATATTTTCTAATGAGATTATAATTTGCTATAAGCATATAGTCACATCGGAAATGTTGCGGTGAAATCCGTCCGCATCGGGCTCGGTTGCTCTTAACACTGCTCTCCATTGCGGTTCATCATTGGGTCTGTAATTACATAGAATTGATTATATTCCATATTCGTTACTGCCAGACATCGCCATGAGCTAATGCCGCAAGAGTAAATTCAACGCATTACCTAGGAGTCTTGTCCATTGTCACTGGATTTGTCGCCACGAGTTCTACAAAGATGTCCGCTTTGCGATGAAGCCGGGATTAACACTACGTCTGCGCAAAACGCGATCGATAACAAGCCGTTGTTTTGTGTTCCTTTAAAGCCGAGTCTCCTGCTCCTGTTTCTTCGAAACATTGCACAAAAACATTGAAACATTGGGGCGTGGCCGTACACAATGTTTTTGCTTTCCGTCGACCACGGAAAACAAAAAACATTGTGTATGAATACAAAAATGTGTACGGCCACGCCCCAATGTCTCGATGTTTTTGTCTAATGTTTCGAAGAAACAGGAGCAGGAGACGCGGCTTAATAAAGAACTCTCTATACTCCAGAGACAATAGCTTTGCTCTAGTATTTATGTTTTTAGTATTCGTATAAATGTTTTCTCCAAAATAAGGGAATATTTTTAAATTTAAAACAAATTTATTTATGTGGAAGAAGTACAAATAGAAACAAATTCTAAAATGAATTTTCTACTGTTAAATTTTCAATCGGATTACATAGCATATCCGTTGTGGACCCCGGCGAACCATGCATAAGGAAATGGGAAGACACTGCCGTTCAAAATACTCATCACGTTTAATTTTTTGTGAAAACCAAAAAATCTTTAATTTGGTGTTTTTTTTTTAAATTAATGTTTATTATGGCTGCGTTTTAGTATGAGTATATTGTAAAATTAATATTTTTTATATTTATGAGAATTCAACTAAATTATTTAAAGTAATCGATGAAACATTAACTAGCAAAAAAACCCTCAATAATACAAATAACAACTAATAAGTATTTAATAAAGAACTTTAACATAAGACTTTGCCAAAACCTTACAAAAAAGTTAAATAAAATAATAATATCGATAACGATGCATGCAAGTGTATTCGGGAATAAACAGAACGAAACGTAACGATTGGGTGACCCACCAATCAGAGAAAGAGCGATGATGATCAACCAATAAGACGCTCGATTCTCGTTTTCGCGCGCTCCTTATGTCACCTCACTTATATCTTCTTCTGCGCGTGCGGAACCATTTTCAAGTTATACATTTTGGGGATTATAAAAGTGAGTTTAATTTGTTACAACGTTCTTTAATAGAGACAAGGCGAGTCGTTATGATGTTGGGGAAAATGTTAGATCCTAATGAATTATCACAACGTGATGGAAAGTACTATCTACATTGGATTGCAAATTGCAATCAGAACTTAAAGCCTAAGGATAAAAGAAGTTTGTGCAACAGCAATCTTAACAAACTTTGGTAATAATAATTTATGATTTTGTATTGTGGTGTGTGTATCCCCGTGTTTTTATAACATAAAAAATGTTTCAGTTTTGATGTGAAAGGGGAAATAACCAGAGACTTTGGATCGCCAATTCAGTTTTCATTAAGGCGTAGCGCTGAACTGGTGAATGGTCTTGTCAAGTTATATAATGTGAAATTGTCAACGCTGCTCGGTAAGGATAATCCATACAGTTTTAAGCATCTTTTAAACCAGTATTAAGAAACGACATTCAAACATAGTTTGAGCTGTACTCACCGGATCATCACTTGAGTATAGAATCTACACTCAAATTGCAATTTATGCTGTAATAACTATTTGCAACGAAAAACAATCTATAATAAATCTGTAAACACTTCTTTCTGTTATTTTAATAAAGTAACAATTGAAACAATTTCTTATAAACAATTGTAACAGAACGTAATGAACTAGATGCCGGTAAACAGTTGCTGTGTCAAAAATCTTTATTTCACATAGGCCCTTCTGGCTCTTGGGAATAGTCATATTGATATTTTGGAAAGACATATGATGAGTAGAAATTACAAGTAACTCGCCTAACATTCTTTTATTCATCTTGTACAATATAATTTAAATACATACAATCCTTGCTTAGTTTTAATTAAACATCTTAAGGAATTAATACAATTAATGTATATAAAGTTAGAATCTGTGTATATAAGCACACCAACATACACACAACCATCTCAGTCATGCTAGACAACAAGATACTCATTTATCTTATACCGGCTCCACACGCTTGGCAAACAACAAATGTGAACATGTGGATGATTGTTTGTTTGTGTTATGTATCTATGTGTTTGGTATATCTATACATGCTTAGTAGTAATCAGTGTTTGCCATTTGTTACAAACATTTGCGACAAACGCCAAGCGTGTGGAGCCAGCATTATGCTTGGGTGTAGTTTCTAAATATGGCCCTAAGTCAGATGTATAATAATGGAGTAATCATACTTTCAGAGGAAGTGTCTGCCTTGGATGATTGCACTGCCCATATGTAAGTTTTATAGTTATTATTCAGGACTCTATATGTATATAACACACTTAGTTATACATGTGTGAAATTATTTAAAATTATTTTGCTTATAATTCCCGCTACAATATTCAGTAATTTGTCTCGACGCGTTGAAGCGAAGCCGAAGCGACCGCACGTATCCTGATGATGCCACGTGAAGTGGCGAAACGCGTCGAGACAAATTACTGAATATTGTAGCGGGAATTATAAGCTAAATAATTTCCTTTAATATGGATTTCCGCAAAGTTACGCCTGAAACAACTAATTATATGTGTTGTTATATTTTTAGCATGAGCGCGCATACTGATTCCAGAAAGATTACACACGCATTTTTACAATCAAGGGCTGCAGACTTGCCTGCATGCATTCCGGTAATAAATATATTTACATTCCTTTTTAAAATTTATTTTTGTTTCTTTTCTCTTTCATAATATAGACAGTTGTTAATGATTTTAATAATTTTAAATAAATTCAGATCAACAATGATTCACCGACTCAAAGTGAGAATGTCACATTGGGGGAAAACTCAGAACTTTTGTCCTATGTACGTATGTATATTATATTATATTAATTTTTTGTCACTTATTCTCATTTGGAAACTATGTATACAACTAGATATTGTGTCTATAGACATTCCTACAGTGTGTCAACAGCTTTCAGAGGGAAAGCATCAGATTTTAGAACTTCAGAATCTTATTGTTGATATTTATCCCTACTAATATTATAAATGTAAGTTTGTTTGTTATGTTTTCACGCAACAACTACTTAACCGATCGTCATGAAACTTTGTACATATATTTTTGGAGGTACTAAAAATAACATAGGATACTTTTTATTTAAAAAAATAATTGATTTATAGTATAGTTTCCGACTGACTATAGTTTCAGCTGTTTGGAATCATATTGATTCATTTCTATTGAAATGATCTCTGATACTTTTTTAATGACTTAAATGCGAGCGAAACCGCGAGTAAAAGCTAGTGTATGATATAAATGCAATGGAGAAATGAAGTATTATTGTCTAATGTAATCTGAATATACAATATATACTATATTTTCAGGATGATTTTGATGAAACGCAATTAGAGTTGTTGTGGGATTATGAAATTTCAATTCAACAGCACAGTGGAGTTGTTTCGCATTTAAATGCCGCGATCCTGCCATGGGACATTTCTCCTATCGTAGAATACAACATTGATTGCCAAGGTAAATGTTAAAATGTCTAGGGGCATAACAATAAAGTGTCTATAAAATTATTACCCATACTGTTATTGTTTCAATCATAGGGCAATTTTATAATTTATTTACTTTGCATTTTAATTTTCTTTTTTGTTTTTGACAGATAATCCTGAAAACATAGTTATTGCACCTGATTTGAGCCCAATAGAGGACACTTCTTTTGCGTTAGTTTAAATTTATTGTTAAAGTATTGTAGCAGCTGCAGGAGTATGCCCAAAATTATCATTTTAATAGCAAATATAATTAATTGCATTTTGGGAGCGTCATTCTTGAATTGACATCCCTGATGGAAAACAGAGAAACAGTGTGATGATTATGCACAATATGATTTGTTGCTAATATATGCTGTGACATACAACACCATGATCATAGAAAGGGCTCGTTTTATTTTTTAAACTTTTGTAGCTATCTCATCCATGCATTCAATGAGTAAATTAGCTTTTCAGTCATTTCATATTCACACAGCTTGTATTTAGTTTTCATCTTGAATAAATAATTATCAATGACGGAAGTCAATTTTGGCTTATTTCCTTTTCAAGGACAGTTATTTGTTGATTGATTTTTTTTAAAATATAATTTCTACTGAAAATTGATCAAAATAGAAATTCGTCATTGTACTCCGAATTATATTGTTAATGATAATAATGTAAAATATATATTTTCAGTGCAATAAGTGAGGCAGTACGAGAATTGTTACATACATGTGATCTCAATTCAGAGACAGCATTTGCAATTGAGGAGGCGGCCTCTCCAACACAGGTAAGAAGTACATTTATACCAGAAATATTAGGGAATATCACATTCCTCGCGTTAATAAAAGGAAGCAACTGAGCAGTTGTTTCTAAAACGATATAGCACTCAGTTGTCAGGTAAAAGTATGACAGATAGATGCAATCCGCTGTATGGACGTTCAAATAGCTTATAGCATCATGAAATGTAATAAGATACTTGACGGACATTTTATAGCGTGCGCTATCTTTTAGAAGGTTCGGGCGTTACTAGGAAGCACTTTCAAAGCAATAAGATCACCTGTTTGCACATAGGACCACAATGCCCGCATCTTCCAATAGGAGAAGGCCAGGGTTTTTAATATTATTTTTTATCACATTTATTTTATCAAATTATTCCTAAACCTTTCAAGGAAATGCTCCGCCAACAAAAGTCTCACAATAACCCCACATTGGTACAAGAGGAGGAGGTATTGCAACCTGCTGTACAACCGGTGGCAGTGGTGAGCTCAGTCATTGAAGATGACAATGATGCCCAAAAGGCCAATACGGAGGGAAGCACTCTGGTGAGTTATCTCACTTCTGAGCTTTATATTAATACTAATTGTTCACGAATTCAATTGTAGGGGAGCAAATAGCTTATATGAATGCAGCTGTATTTTTCTAACTCTGTCACTTGATAGCTCAGAATATATATGTACAGAAGCTTCAATCTTTCGATACTACAATAAGGACAAATGCAGACCCCACTGATATGTTTTGGCACGCTTTTGAGCTTTTTTTATATTAGCCTAGCATATGACCACAGTTCGTCTGATGTTAAGCGGAAACAACTGCTAAAACAGATTAGAAGTCTACGTGCAACAGTCACCTCCACTATGCCTGTTTGAGGAGACGAATGTGCTCTGTCCAAATTAACAGGGCACACTCTTCTCGTTATCCCGGCTACTTCCAAGCTGATCCCAAAACGCGACTAGGTTGAAACTGGTGGTACTACCCCGGGACAGTATACTGGGCTTATATGTCGTCTGGAGTCATCAGCCTACCAATCGATCTTAAAGCTTAGTGACATAATTCTTCTTCCATTTTGTTTTTTAAAAATCCAGTAAATACTTTCAGATATTAGAAAACTCTTCAGCTGGTCAAACTGATGAAAATCAGTTGGAAAACCTAAATCCACCAGAAGAAACTGTGGGTGTCCAGAGCCATGGGGCGGAATCCAGTGCCAAGTATGTCGACTTAATATTATGTTAAAACTTTACACATGACATCATGGGCGTAGCCACGGTGGGCCAGGATGGGACGCTTGCCCCACCTTGGCTCTGACCTGTAAGGTATCTAATCAAACCTAAGACTGAATTATCTGTTTTAAATAATTCGAATTATACATACAGGTACAGGATTCTATAGGGTGCGGGTGTAATCTTTTTGTATGAAAAAAATAACCGGGGCAAGACTGGGTATAGTTTGCTAGTTACATATTATTTTAGATTGCTGCCTCACCCTGAGCCTATGGCTGGCTACGCCCATGCATGACATAGAGATTTGTAGTCTTTTGATAAATTATCTGTACTGTATGTATATATATATAATATAGACTTTTTTATACTTTTTTTTAAAGAAGTGAGTGGAGCTCCAATGATACATACCAGAAAATACGGGACGCACGCGAGGTGAACCCAGCAGTTCAACTCAATGTCCATGCACTGCTTCAAATTTACCCTGACTCTGGAATGCCAACAAGATTCGTAGCAGCTAAATGCTTCATGGCTTTGATACGTAAGTATACAAAAAAGAAATATTTCTTTGTTAATCGAAACCATCAGAATGAAAGTATCGATTAATTTTTGTGTATTTTTGCAGAACTCTGCCAAGAAGGCCACATTACCTTAGATAAAGACGCCGATAATGAAATCATCAATATCAACATTATCAACTAATAGTGATATTGATGATACAGAGAGAGAGAGTGAAGAAGACTTCAATTTTGTTTTAGTTTTTCAATTATTCTACATTCGGATCCGAATAGTGAAAGGAGACTACTCCATCGGGAAAAGAATGTTTATAAATAAATAAAATAGTTATAATTAATGTTTTTTATTGTTATAAGTAAATTACAATAATCATATCTCTACTTTTACATTAAATGGAAAATATTGGATGTCTTAAATACTGCCTTTGTGCTGCTCCAAAATTATGCTTTATCCTGTAAGTAATAACACAACAATGTTTTATTTGTGACTGTACTCAAGGTTACAAACATGTAGTTGATCTATCTAGATTCGGAATCCACCTCACCTGCTCCACGTTTTTGTCTCGCGTCTCCTTCACCTTCTCGTCATCTTCCGGCGACTCTGCCTTGTCGCCGTCATCCTCGGTCTCCGATTCTGAAGAGCAAACACAATGAATCAGTATGAGCAACAACAGACTGCCGAGTCAGCGGAGGACGCCTCACCATCCTCCAATCGGTCGTGAGAGTCACTTTCTTCATCAACCAACGAACTCTCAGTTGAATCTTGACGCCCTCTGCAACAAGTACTGCACGATAACACACACTCGCAAGAGCACTCCAGTCACTGAAGGCAATACTTACGCTCCTTCCAATTCCATGACATCATCATGCAAATTGTCTACGTTGTCTGCAAACATACTAGTTATAGTATCGAGGAAGCGGCATGCTTCCTCGATGTTGATCACAGGATTAGAGCGCATACTTTCGGAGTAACTGTCCAGCACCTGCATTACAAAGGACGTAATTATTATATTTTCTAATGAGATTATAATTTGCTATAAGCATATAGTCACATCGGAAATGTTGCGGTGAAATCCGTCCGCATCGGGCTCGGTTGCTCTTAACACTGCTCTCCATTGCGGTTCATCATTGGGTCTGTAATTACATAGAATTGATTATATTCCATATTCGTTATATCGCCGCCATGAGCTAATGCCGCAAGAGTAAATTCAACGCATTACCTAGGAGTCTTGTCCATTGTCACTGGATTTGTCGCCACGAGTTCTACAAAGATGTCCGCTTTGTGATGAAGCCGCGACCAATGTTCCTTCTGCGCAAGACTGGCGATTGATTATATACAGTTGTGTTACGTTCCCCTTCAATACAGCTACACTTCAAAATTATTTCGACGCTGAAGTATATATAATATATACCAAAGATAATAGCTATGGTCTAGAATTTTATATTTATATTATATAAATGCTTTTTGTAACATAAAAAAATACTTTAAAATTAAAAATAAATTTATTTATGTGGAAGATATACACATATATAAATAGAAAAACAAAAACTATACTAAATTAACTTGTATTTTGAGTTGGATTTCATACATACTCAATGACAGAGTGCTTCCCGCGCTTTCTATTCTACTGTCATTTGATTTAATACCAATATTATATTTAAGAATACAAATTTATTTCTCTATTGTATCGTTTGCGGTAATAATCTCATAACTTAACATTGGTAAAATTATCTTCCCCTGGACCACCAACTAGATTTGTTGCAAATGTTTCGTAGCTTTGTTACAAACAAAAAATACAGATTTGTTTATTAATATTATTTATTTATTTTTAAGTATTATTACATTCAATATATAATAATTTCTACAGCTTTTAATGTGGCATTTAATTATTTTATTTCAAAGCGAATCCATACGGCGTAGTATATTGACTTGCTATCTCTCTCACACTAACGAGTACTGATAGTTGCCTCCTGCTCATACATGTCATTAAATTATTTATTGTAGTCTTGGTTATACCAATGAAAAAAGTCTGTTTATAACTTAGCAACACCAGTTACACTATGTCTAATATCCATGTGTGTGTATGTGTGTACAGCACACGATAGTTTTTCGTTCGTTAAGCGGAGTTCGTCGATCGCTCACTTCGTTGCAGGATCTGAAGTGTATTGCGCGCGGTGTGCTTTCAGTTATAGAATTTAAATTTAAAAATTTTGAATTCACTTTTTAAATTTAATGAGTAAGGATCAAGATGTGGATCCAACAAGTAAATATCATAATTGTGCTGATATTATTCGTAAAGTTAGTGAAAACTAGAACTCTCTCACTCGAAGCTATTCGGGAGCCGGAACCAGGACTTGAGATAAAATACGCAGCTTTAGTGGTTCGGCATGGAGACATCACCCCTAATGAGAATCCCTGGTACCAGGATAAGAATTGTTCGGTTAAATTTGGGCAGTTGACTTGTAATGGTGTAGGTCAGCAATTTGCAACTGGGCAGTATTTTCGCAAACGTTATGAGGTGAGTATGCTTTAACACTTTATACTTTAACGTTTTCAGCTAATAAAAGGATTATTTTTGATATTACATCAAAAAGGAGTGCTGCAATGCTGAATTTCATGTAAAGAGACTCACTCCCTTCTCATTTTTTTTTATTATCTAGCATACGACCATTATCCGCCTGATGTTAAGCTAGAGAGGAGAGAACTGCTACCACAGAAGAATGTCCGCGTGCAGCAGTTACCCTCACTATGCCTGCCTGAGAAGACTAATGTGCTCTGTGCAAATTGCAGGGCACACTCCTCTCGTTATCCCATCTACTTCCAAGATTATCTCGAAACACCACTAAGTCACTTTACAGGTGTTCTAGTGGTGGTACTACCCTGGGGCAGCATACTTCATAGCCATCATTGGTCTATGTCACTCTTTGTAAGACTAGGCCACAGATGCTCTTGTACAACTTTCAAGCTATTTCTAGTGGATGATATCATACACCAATTTCCAGTAGCTTGCAGTATTATTGACCTACTGCTGACTCGGAACTTTGCTTGAAGCTTCTTATTGTAATTTAGTGAATTGCAGAATAAAATCTTATTTTTTATTAATTAATTGCTTAACCTAGATATAAGACAAATTTATTGATTTATCAACATAACAACGATTTTGATATTCATCGTTTTAAAACGTGTCTATTTTGATATAATTTTATCTGTAGATCAATTAGTAATATTGTTTCTGGCACTATTTATTGATCTCGATTTTCTGCTTACCCCTAATGGCATAAGAGACTTGGTGATCCGAAACCGTGATTCCCTTTGGTAGCAACCTATATTTGTAGATTTTTAAATATTAAGTCATAAGTCTATGACAAGACACCTTAATGAACATTTTATTAAAAATTCTTTACAATCTGTCAATTAGTGCTCCTGTGATTGAACCACTGTCTAGCGTTAATATCCAAATGTCGCATGCCTGACTCTACACTCTTAAGATGTATGAAGATCACCTCCTCCTCTGCTCTGCATCTCTTACGACATGAAGAATCACGCTGATATGAATACTTGCTCTTTCTTTCTTCAGACTGCTAAATTATATATATATATATATATATATTTAAGTTATAGGTAGAGAGTACAAGCTCCATGTAACCTCTTCCAGGAACCCTCCTATGCCCTGGTGGCTTCTTATCTCGCTCTCACGTTATGCAATTCTAAGAAACTCATATTATTGTTACCTACATTTATTATAATATAAAAAACCTACTTAAAGTTCGTTGAACAATGAGTCATTGGTTTCAAGAAAGCATTTGCACACATTTACATGTTTACATCTTAATATATTTAATTACATCTTAATTAGTAATACAATATCTTGTAATTATTACTATGTACTTGCTTTGCAAATGGGAACAGGATATTAGTTGTTAGTATTTAAAGTTTATGCTTAGAATATTATGAGATTAACCTTCTCTTTTAGAAATTTCTCTCTGATAAATATGATCCTCGTGAAATACTCGCGACATCTACCGAAGACAACTATACTATATTGTCAGCTGAAGCAAATTTAGCGGGTGGGTATTAGTTTATATATTGTTTTTTTTTTATATAACTCATCTTCGGTTCGTTTTACAATTACAATGTGTAACATACTTAGGTTTGTATGCTGCCAAGGGAACTATCTGGAATTCTACATTCAAATGGAACCCTGTCCCTGTGCATTATTTACCAAGAGAAGAGGATGCTGTATTGGCAATGACTAAAAAATGCCTGGCATATGACCGCGAACTAGAATATTTTTTTGCGTCCAATGATTATCAATTAAAATTGAAAAGTTTAAAGGGTCTTATGAGGTTAGTATATTGACTGTTTATTATCAAGTTATTATTTTTATATAAAATTGTATTGTTTGCAGCTTCTTGACTCAGAATACCGGCAAATATATTAAGAACTTCTTTGATCTCAAGTACATTTACAACACTCTCTTCATCGAACAACTTTACAATTTCACGCTGCCTTCTTGGACAGCTGATGTATTTCCTGACAAGATGACCGAATCCGCCCTGTACAGGTTCTTAATGCATTTTTGCTCCAATTTGTGTGCTTCTAGCTTTCCTCCTTGCCTTCTGCCTTCTGTACACTCATGCTTATATTATTTCAGCTTCATCATTCCAACGGCTACGCCCAAGTTGGCTTATTTGAAAGTGGGGCCATTTATGAAAGTGCTTACTGACGACATGAAGAACGCCGTTCAAGATCCAAAAAGCGCACTGAAAATGAAGATGTACAGCGCCCATGACAACACCATTGTCAACATACTGAACGCAATGGGCTTGTACCAGCCGCATTTCCCATCATACACAGCGACTATTCACTTCGAACTCGTCTATGGTAGGGCAATGTTAGCAGTCATTACAATTCATTGTATTTTAGTTATTGTATTAATTGTTGCAATTGTTTTTAGATGCTGCCACTGAGCAACACAGCGTCCGTGTGCTGTACCGTGGATCCAGCGAATTGGTAGAACCTGTTGTCCTTGAGATTCCCGATTGTGGTGCAATTTGCCCTATTGACAGTTTTCTCGAACATTATTATAAATTGATACTTAACAACTGGGAGTATGAATGCAACAAAAAGGTGAAAATATTCAAACAACTTAACAAAATTGTTATTTATTGCTTAACATGTAATATATATGTTTTATTGTGTTTCAGGAGTTCACAATATTTACGAATATCTACATGGGGTTTTCAATTTTTATACTAATAGTTTTAGTCTACGTTTTTATTTTTTATGTAAGACGTATCAGATGTCCCGTTGTTCGCCAAGTATGTAGTCTACACTTTTTATTTTAAATTAAATTCACTTTAACACTGACATTTTGAAAATAGACGACTTTGTGTTTTCAGAGACACGTGGTGCCAAAGCCACCTGAATACGAGCCGCCGCCGGCATACGTACCGCCACCTGCATATTCTACTTTAATGTTTGCTAACGCTGTTACCGATCACGCATCAACTGGCGAAGTACCACTTCTATCTGTTACTGACGAGGTATCTCCAAACTCTGGCATTGATGCTACACGTGCTCCCGCAATGGATACTGCCTTAGAAATGGACACTGACACCCTAACAAATGTGCCTCTTGACCCATCTGTTGCTGCTGCTCCCGAAATTGCTCTTGCTGACGACACCACTGTGGTTGAAGATGTCGCGATTGGCCTCAATGTTACTAATCCCGAATCTGCTGTAGCTGTTGATGTAACAGAAGACGACACACCAGTGGTTACAATTGGTCATGAAGATATCCACGAGTCGGAGAATGTTATCCTTGAAGCTTCAGACCGCGATGATGACAACTTTGATAACCTGGATGATGACGGAGCCAAGTCCGTTGCTGGTGATTCGGACATACCGGAAAATTATGAAGAATTTGATTGGATATTTGATTGAAGCAAATTCAACAATTAATTATTCTACAAATTCTGATTTGGGAAATACACTTTTTTATATATTTATTTTTCTAATTTCAAAGGGCATATGTCGTCGCATTAGGAATATACGCAAATGAATGTATTACCTTTATTATTTTTATGAGTGTAGGCAAGAAAAAAGTGGGTCGCGATGATATGTGCCCTTTTTTTATTATTTCTACTTGTAATATTTAGTATGTAGTCTCTAGGACCATTCTTTCATAATAGGATATTAATTTGATGTGACTTCTTCAACACACTGCGTAGTGAAAAGGAGTTGCTCAAGTATTATCATTGTTGCCAGTCTGGTGCTAATCGGTTTAAGTTGTTATAGAGGAAGCATTTCAAATGTTGCTAAAATCTAATTATTCTTAAAGACAATGTAAACTTTGAGACTGAGATGTGTTCATATGGTAGCTCAACAATAACGTCTAAGACTACTTTTATCTTTGGTCAATACTTAAGAAATGCTATATTTTTAATTGATTTTCTGATTAGGAAACTTTAATGTAGGGGAGAATGTACTTATAAGACTCTAGGCTGATTGTTCAGTGAGTTAAACAACCTCATGTACAGCCTATTCTTCATGAATATTATATTCATCTGCCTTAATTTCATTATTAACCGACATGAAATCCCATTTAGGTAACTCTTAGTACGCTAAGCTTCAATATTTCTTGATTACGTTATCCAATAAGATTTCAATAGGAAGTTGTAGTTCCAATTGTCAACACCTCAAGATGGCGCTGCTCAGTTAGTTGATAGATGTTTGTGCTTTGTGTATTCAACGCTATCGCATTAGACTGATGCACTAATATGAGCCCGTCCTTAATTGACATTTGCACTGACTCTGGATTCGTGTCGGAGTGATAGGAAGTAACTGAAGAACGCCTCAATTCCGTTTAATCGATTCTCTTCACGGGTGCTAAAGTTTTCTCCGAGAGACAAAAGAGAGTAAAGAATAGAGCAATTAGGCTACTTTAAGGAGTTTTTGTCAATGTACGCGAGGGCTGAATGTCGTGATCTTACAATTAGAAAAAGATATTAATTTGTTTGCTTAACTGCTTCTGGGGTAACTGAAGTTTTACAAGTATTTTTTTTTGTGAAATTTAAAAATATTTTAAGGTGAAAGCTTAATATCAGGGTGTTAATGGGAAGTCAATTATTAATTATCTTTATGTTAGGCTTAAGGCTAACTGTTTAAAAATGTAATAATGTGTCCTAGTATTTTAAGCGTAATTTGTATTTTTTTAAATTTTATTTAATAGTTTGTAGTTTTTCGATGTATTCATTGCTCTCAATAAATGAATTATATTTCATTGTGCCTTTTATTTTTTTTACTGTTTGAAATAGTAGGTACCTATAATACAGTGGCGTCGCTATTTAACTTTACTCGCGTCCGGGGCACAATACTGAAAACCATATAATATTATATGTAAAATATACTCGCAAATTAAGAAATAAATAAAGTTATAGGCTCAACACTGGCACTAAATTTAAAATATAGAACAAAACTCTAACAGCACTTTTGACCGCCAAAATTAGGCATAGACATCGAATTGTGTGAACTTAAAATAAAATGAAATATATCTTAAAAACAATTGTAAAACTGACAGCACAGTTGACCGCCAAAATTAGCAATATACATCTAATTGTCTGAACTTAAAATAAAATGTAATATTTCTTAAAAAAAACAATTGAAAATATTCTATAACCTATGTTCATCAGGGATAATATACGATGGTAAAAGAATTTTTCAAATCGGTCCAGTAGTTTCGGAGCCTATTCAATACATACAAACAAACAATTAAATGTTTCCTCTTTATTATATTAGTATAGATTATAGGCATTGAGCCACCAATATAACAAAGTTACATTGGTACCGGCTTACTTTTGCATAAATTCGAATAAAGAAAGGATTTCTCGAACGCTAGTTCGCATCCTCAATCACTAGGCCACGACCGTTCTTAAAACCCTTAGAATATTGAGATGCCTCGATTTGGTTTTTGAAATTACAATTTTTTCTGTGATAATGTTGTCTTTTATCAAAAAGTGTTTTATAAATTATAATAATGGAATTACATATATTGTTACTTAATAAAAAAATAGTCTGTTAAAAGAGAAACCATAGACAATTAGAATGTAGATCAATTGACAACTTCAGAATTCCACCCTTCGGCCAAGGACATCACTTATCGTGATTATTACTTTTGTCTGTCTTGCGTAGACGAAATATCGATTAGAAGTTTGAGCGAATTAAGGCGTCTCTGTGGAACTCGTGGCGACAAATCCAGTGACAATGGACAAGACTCCCAGGTAATGCGTTGAATTAACTCTTGCGGCGATTTGGCAGTAACGAATATGGAATATAATCAATTCAATGTAATTACAGACCCAATGATGAACCGCAATGGAGAGCAGTGTTAAGAGCAACCGAGCCCGATGCGGACGGATTTCACCGCAACATTTCCGATGTGACTATATGCTTATAGCAAATTATAATCTCATTAGAAAATATAATAATTACGTTCCTTTGTAATGCAGGTGCTGGACAGTTACTCCGAAAGTATGCGCTCTAATCCTGTGATCAACATCGAGGAAGCATGCCGCTTCCTCGATACTATAACTAGTATGTTTGCAGACAATGTTGACAATTTGCATGACGATGTCATGGAATTGGAAGGAGCGTAAGTATTGCCTTCAGTGACTGGAGTGCTCTTGCGAGTGTGTGTTATCGTGCAGTACTTGTTGCAGAGGGCGTCAAGATTCAACTGAGAGTTCGTTGGTTGATGAAGAAAGTGACTCTCACGACCGATTGGAGGATGGTGAGGCGTGCTCCGCTGACTCGGCAGTCTGTTGTTGCTCTTACTGATTCATTGTGTTTGCTCTTCAGAATCGGAGACCGAGGACGACGGCGACAAGGCAGAGTCGCCAGAAGATGACGAGGAGGTGAAGGAGACTCGAGACAAAAACGTGGAGCAGGTGAGGCAGATTCCGAATCTAGATAGATCAACTACATGTTTGTAACCTTGAGTACAGTCACAAAAAAAACATTGTTGTGTTATTACTTACAGGATAAAGCATAATTTTGGAGCAGCACAAAGGCAGTATTTAAGACATCCAATATTTTTTATTTAATGTAAAAGTAGAGATATGATTATTGTAATTTACTTATAATAATAAAAAATATGAAATATATTTATTGTTTTATTTATTCCACTTGTTTTTGTAGTGGTTGGTGCTTGTTGCTGTGAGTGGTACAAAAAATATTTTTTTATAGACTATCATGTGGCTAAACATCACATGTAAAATTATAGTGTGCTCCCTGAGCAGAGATAATTGCTATCACAGACTAAATTCTGCATGCAAAAGCCTACGCTTGTTTTCAGAACGTTACTAGGTTGTAATGATTGAAATTGGTGATATTGCTTTGTAACGACATACCTATCACTTTTAATAAATGTCTATACTATATTATACTAATGACTAAAAATTAATCTTTATATACATCTAATAACATCTGTACGTATCTAGAATATTCGTAATAGAATAAATGACTCAGTGGGTAGCAGTGGCGTAGCAAGCTTGACCGTTGTAGCCCTCAAGTCGCCCCTTCCTCCCCTAATTCAAAAACCACATACATAAATGTAAATGCATAATTGTCTTCATTAAGCTGCGTCTCCTGCTCCTGTTTCTTCGAAACATTACACAAAAACATTGAAACATTTGGGCGTGGCCGTACAAAAAAACAAACCACGGAAAACAAAAAACATTGTGTACGAATACAAAAATGTGTACGGCCACGCCCCAATGTTTCAATGTTTTTGTGTAATGTTTCGAAGAAACAGGAGCAGGAGACTCGGCTTTAGACATCTGAGGTCATTAATAAAAGAAAAGCTATTCTATCGAATTATTGATTCAATTTACAACTAGTCGAGTTCTACTACAGTTTGCGAGCTTATTAGTGGACGTTTCATTTAATGTTGAGGGCTCTTTCTGTAGTCTATTGTTTTTTATTTTAAAACGTTCTTATTTTGTTTAAAAAAATATAGTTGATAATTTGTAAAAATTTTTTAACGGCTATAAAATTATTTTCGACTCAAATATACTGATCTGTTTACATCTCGAACTAACTAAGGTGTCTATGGTAAAATATCTGAGCCGGTGTCATTTTTTGTTTACCGGTTGATTGCTTCGCAAGTACAAGTGAAATAATTTGTTTTAAACTTTTAGAACTAACAAACTCTTGTTGGACTGTTGTCCGAATATTCGACATTGGCTGAATTATCTTTCAGACATCTAAAATCATGTGATTAAAGAAGTGGCTCAGACTTTTGGAATTGTTATTATAGTCATACTCAGAAAAAATGTCACAACCGAGGTAATTCAAGTGATGTATCTTCTTTATAATAGAGTGTTAGATAGTAATTTATTAATTACCTTTTAGGACTGAACGCAGGGTCGATCTTGCTACGTTGAAGGATACCTTGCTGGGATTAGTGATTGACTCGTCGGAAGACGTTACGGTATCAGAGCTTCTTCGGAAATATAAGTGAGTGTTATAATCGAATATTTCGCGCTTGTTTTCGGTGGCATTTGCTTCAAGCAATGTGATGTATAATAACCCCATCCCTCGCATGTGTGAAAATGTCACGGATCTTGATTTATTCCATTTAAAGCCTAAGAAGCTCAAGTCTATTTTGCACTTGGCTTTCCTATAACACTCTATGTTCGAGCAGCAGACTGGCATTCGTACTTAATCATTAATGTATATAAATTTTCTTCAGATGTTTATCACAACTATTAGGTTAACAAACTTAGCTTTATTTCTAGTGTAGTTGTTATTTTCATGTTATGGTTTGTTAACTGTTTGTTGTGTATGTCTAAATAAATAAATATTACTAATACAATTATTTATTTAGGATTTTAGTTGGTAATGCATTTATTGTTATAGTTATTCCCCTCTGTCCTGTATGTGTTAGAATCCAGATAGTGAATGTTGATGCATTTATATCACCTACACAATGATATGAATGCTTTCAGAGCCTATTGATGTATATGTTGTATTTGTGGAAATAAAACACCTTATTTCATGTAGTCATTTATCAAACTTATTTACAACTAATGATAACCCAGTAGCTATCTATAAACATGCTAAAGACTGCCCTTTATGCATAACTAACATCTATATATACCTATGCATGTACGCATATATTCTTAGTTTTATTACATATACATATTAAATGCTGTTCCAGGAAGCAGAAAAATGAAGATTTGCCATATGAAGAACTTGGTTATCGTAATCTCCTTCATATGATTAAGGACAGATTTGTTGGGATATTCAGTGTATGTATACACAGCTTTATTATGTACACGTGATCACTGTTCAATCTACACTTGAGTGTTGTATATGAGTCTAAGCCCATATTTAGAAATAACGGTCAAGCAGTGATCTCTACTTAAAACGAGATTTAAGTAGAGCATTTATTCTAGAATTGCTCTTGGGCATAGATTCATTAATAAGAGTTGAAACGGTACTAATATGGTAATATATAAATGATAGAAAAAAATGCTTTAAAAAATTTTTAAATTTAATATGCAAAATATTACTATTTTATTTTAATTGCTGTTTAATGGTTGTCTTGTTTAAAGATTTATCATCGATTATTTGTTGTAAATAATTATTACTACATAAAATGGAATGAAATGCTATCTCCATTCAAGTTTCGTTTCAGTTCAGTACAGTTTGGTACGCGTTTATGAATAAGTAAAACGTATATTCTATACTCAAGTGAAGATCAAATGATCACAGTTTAAACTATGCTCAAGCTTAGTATAGGAATTTATCTACATAAATTGATATATATTTATATACAATTACAGATTGAATATAATGTGTTTGATAAGAATGATCCAATTCTCATGGCATATGTACCTGATGAACTTATAGAAAGGAATAAAAGAGGAATAAACAACTCAAATTCATCTGAAACTTGGTAAGTTTATTATTAGCCTTTGTCTAACTGCTAAGAAAATGAAGTTGAGTTCAAAAGGGTTGTATTTAAATATCTATTGGGTATATAATTATATATATATATATATATATATACACTAGCGGCTTGGTACATGCTTCGCTACGTATAAAGTGAAATATTTAAAAAAAATAATTGGAACATCAAATTCATGCATCAAACAGCATGAATGACATTTCACAATGACAAAAGTTTCAATTACTGTCAACACTGAAAATAGTTTCAATTTGACAGCACAATCAAAAAAATGTGATAAATGAAGAACCGCTCTACCGATTTTGTCCAAACTTCACATAAACCATCTACTAAATAGTCCGAACAAAATCTAAACATTTGGTTTGGATAGGTGAGCTCGTTCTTGAGTTATAAAATTACAACGAAAAGTGCCATTGATTTTTATATATATAGATAGATTGATGGTTTCTTTTGTCCAGTATGCCGCCTTGGGGAATCAGCTTGAAAAACATAGTAAAACACTAATTTTACTTATAAATGTGTTTTAATAATGAGAACAAAGCACTGACACACCAGGCGTCTCGGCGCGTACTCCCAATTGACAGTTGTATTCTTAAAATTATATTGGCACTGAATGTAAAGATATATTATATGTTAACAGTGTGTTTATAAATTTGAACAGTGAACTTTTATCTCCTGAAGGCGGCATGATCTCAATAATTATTGAGATATTGAAATACTTATATTTAATAAGACCACTAAGATTGATGAAATAAACCAAGTCTCCTCCCAGCATGAACTCTCTTTTATGAAGTCAAACTAAAAGATAAAAAAAGAGCATCAACATATGTTGAAAAAAAAACTGGCAAAATTCTGGAAGATCTACTAAAGCGTTTGTACTTATTGTATTTTAATAATAATGATTTAAAAAATATTCAAGTTACAGCTGGGTCAAAAGAACCTTTAAATATGAGCAAGAATATAGAGATAAAATTGATATAGGTAAGTGTTTATTAATGTCAGTTCGTAGTTTACTTTTCAGTGAAAATTATAAACTTAAATATTCTATGCAACTCTCTTGTTTTGCTGCCTAGCTTAGTGGTTCCTAAACTAGTGGTTGCGAGGGGGTTTTAAAATATGTTTAAAAAATGTTCGAAAACATTCTAAACGTAAAAATTAAGATCAAAACAAATGAATAAACTTCAAAAGCAAATTAATACTAATAAGATAAACTACACAGTTGCAGTATACTTAGTGTATTTATAGCGATGAAATATTAGTTAAATGCAGCGTGGGTCACGGCTAAAAGTCCTACACAAAAGTAGGTCGCTAGACCAAAAAGTTTGGGAACCACTAACCTAGCTCACACTTAAGACAATCATTACATTTGTGTTTAAAAGATAATAGTAAGTAACTTTAATGTTTTGTGCAAGAACAACGCTTTTAATTGCATCATCTTTTTGTTCGGATAGATTTGGTGAAGGAGCTCGGTGATAAAATAAGCAATATATTACGGAGTCACCCTGATGGTGTTTGGTGCGCTGACCTCGATGATCTCTTCCTGTAAATATTCTTGTCTATTTATTATATTATACTGTAGATGTGCCGAACGTACCAAATGTACCGAACCGAATATTTGACCAGATTATTCAATTCAAAGATCATAATTAGAGTTCTGTTGCTTACTAAGAGTTTTATCAGCTCGACGAAATCAAATCTGTCACAGCTAGAATAAAATTATTATAGCTTCTTGAATTTGTATTTGATCTCTTTAACCAACGGAACTATTAATTAATTTTCGAAATGGTTGGAAGGTCAATTCCATATACATGACTTTTAATATATTATGTACATCTTAAAATAATATTAATAATTCAGTAAATTAACCTATATTGTACTCTTATTTGTATTTATGCAATAAAAAATTACTATTAATATTAAATACATATATAGAAGAATAAAATAATAGATTATAATTATGACATTGATTTCAGTGAACGTTATCATACTCCTATCCCATATGAGCGTGCTGGATTCAGTTCTGTCATTGCTTTGGTGCGTTGGTTACCAACAAAAGTGAAAGTATACAGACCGCACCTTCAAGGAGATTACAAACTGTTCAACGTCAATTATCCTCTTTGCCCAAGAAAATCGCCATATGCTATGTTTACTCAGTTTGTTGAAACTGACCTTAAAGATGATACGCTTTTCGTAAGTGTTTTGAAATTTATTTCCATAAAAGAGGATTTATTTGTACCTATTCGAGTCTTTTATAATGGATTTGATAATTAAAAATAGCTTTGTATAATATAAAAAGTATATTTGATCATTATTCAGAATATGAACCTCTTTCCTTCGGATGTCATGCAACCTGGAGATATAATCCAAAGGGTGTCTATAAGTCACTTGAAGGTTGGCCAAGAGCTGGAGGTTGAGGTGACCAACATATATTCCCCTTCGCACCTTTGGTTGCAGCAGAAAGATGATCCACATTATTTGTCCTATGTCAATATGGTCGAAGAGATGAAGTGAGTGCATTTTCGAATGTGATTATTCATTGGTTCTTTCTTGAGTAATGAAAAATCTCTCCTTGCAGTGCCTATTATAATGGTATTGGTGCAGAACAATATTTGTTCAAAGGCGCTGTTCAAAAAGGGTACTACTGTTGCGGGATTCTTGACGGGAACTGGCATCGCACAGTGATTGTGGAGGTTCTCGGCATTGGATGTTACGTGAAAGTGAGTGGAAGTGTGAAAAGTGAATGTGAGTACAAGTGAATAAATTACAAATGAAGGCATGTTTCAGGTACGATTTGTTGACTTTGGAAATGTGGAGACGGTAGATGTAAGGTCCCTACGAGTGCTGCAGAAGAGGTGGGCGGAAGTCCCTGCGATAGCGATAAAAGCTCGCCTTTCGAAGTTGAAGCCGGAAGAAGATCTCGTTTTGTGGTCGACTGAAGCTACGATATTACTGAAAAATCTTACAGCAGAAGGGCAGTTTTTTGTGGAAATTGCCCAACTCGATCCAGTAGCTGAAGAGATTTGGGTGCATCTTCGGAACGCTCGTAGCGAGTGGATCAATGACAAGTTATTATCGAAAGGCAGAGCAGACTGTCAACCATATTTTGCGAGTCAGCTGGTAAACTATTACTTTCAATATTAAAATTGAACTCCTGTTTGCATATAAATACATTGAGTTCTGTAATTTCAGAGGTTCTACGAGTTTCCTGTGTTTCAAGCGATCGAGGACGCAGAAACTTTGTCCTTTGACGAAGTATTAGAGTTAAAACAGTTAACTATGAACCTCCAAAACGTAAAGAAGTACATACACTTCTTTCCTCCATATACTGGTACAGTTGTTATAAGCGATGGGTCAAGACCAAGCCATATACAAGCAGAGTACTTTTATTCTTCTTCTTTGTACATGAAGGCAAACTTCCAGCGCCGATTGAAACAGATGCCAATGCCTACAATCGCTGAAGAAGGGCTGGTTCCAGCACAACACGCGGAGAAGGATAAAACACTGGTAGGATTTTGCTATGAGGATCTCATTAGATTCCAACAATACGGATATAAGGATCAGTCATTGGCTCTTAACTTTATTATCGAAAAAATAAATGCGCTGATGATTAATTAGTTGTTTTTTAATAACAAAATATCATCAATTCATTTTATAAGGGCATAATTGCTAGAATAATTGGATTCCTATACTCATTGTGAATAACGGATCTGACTTGAACTATAATATTTCTTTAAATTTCATAATATAAATTAACCATATATAGCCCTCGTGGTACAATTGAGGTATTTTAATCTTATGTGTGTTGTTTTCTAAAAATTTATTAAATCATCATTATACAATAACGATTACGAAAATAATACAAAATTATTTTAAATTACAACCATTTAATACTTTATATATAATACTTATACACTTTATATTTCAGAACTAATTTCTTTTAATAACGTTTTAATTGTATTTTTATTCATTAACATTTTATAATTATAATTCTTAGTAGTAAAGTAAATGAGCGTGTGTTGTGTGAGCCATTGTTCTGGTTATTCGATTATACTTTGACAAATGTACTTTTACACTTAACAAAATTCTGTTAAATTTGTCATACATAAAATTGTTTTAATAATTAAAATTAAATAAAGTATGCGAGTGTGGAAGGCGAAATGGATACGTAGACAAAATTCTGTTAAATTTGTCATACATAAAATTGTTTTAATAATTAAAATTAAATAAAGTATGCGAGTGTGGAAGGCGAAATGGATACGTAGAGACTTAATTACTAATTGAGAGTCACTGGTTATTTTAAGAAAATATGTTATAGGCAAAGATAATAACTTATGAATAGGTTTAAAGAAAGTATTTATTGATTTATTCTTTCTCAACTTTGATGTGAAAATATTGCTTTAGTAATTGTAAGTAGTGTAATATTATTAACAATAAATAAAAACAATAAGATGTTTTTTAATTGAATAAACTATACTTCCCCCCCCCCCCCCCCCCCCCCCCCATGAAGCTTTTATCTATATTTAAATTATTATAAATGATAAATAAATTGTTTTTAAGCAATGAACTTATTAGAATAAACAAAGTACCAATATGTGAAAAGTGAAACATCTGAAATCTGAGAAGAAAATATGATAATTGCTTGCTGGGAGGTCGGTTTTTTCTACATGTATCTAAGTTTTAGGTTAGTTTCTATATAGAATCAACAGATGAAGAATTTTCAAATTTACCGCTTTTTTGTGACAACGCGATTCGTTCAGTTGTCAAACTTAGAAATGTCAGAATTAGTTCTGTTCGAGAAAAACAGATGGTGCCCCTTTACAATCAGAGGAGACAAAAAGTCGCGGAAATGACAGCGTCTCTGGCTTCTTACATTGTTACAATTTTCGTTGTAATATTGGTGTTTAATATTTGGTTCGTATTTTAATAATTTTATCGTTCTTTTATAATAATGATAGTTTGACTATCGCACAATTAGACTTCATCATAAACTGCAGCAATGTATGCCTTTCAATTAGATATAATCTAGTCTTTATGTCGCCTCAATGAAAAGTAAAAAAAAATGGCGTCTAAAGCCGTCTGAGTTATGACATTGAAATATGACACCAGTCATGGAAAAATGGTGGGTCTTTTTTTTAATAAAAAAGTAATATATATTTATATCTGTTACCTATTAAGTTAACTGACATGTTATTTATAAAACTAACAAGGTAACGATAGTATAATAGCAAATTGGAACTTTGGAACTAACTGGCAACGCGGGTTTTTGTTTGCGGTTTTTAGCGGGTTGCTATTGTACTCTGTACCCTTGAGCATATTGGCAGTGCGATTTACAATAGTAAAGAATACACATTTATTATATATAACCGTAGTTTTGAACGATTCTCAAATTAAATAAAAATATCCTGTAAAGATACTATTAAAAAAAAATTACGCAGTTAATACAGTTACAGTTACAAGTGATTACGGTTAAAAATAATAAGGTATTGCGGAATTTAGTATCGAAGTGACACTGAAGATATATTTTTTTACCTTATATCTAAAAAAATTGTAGAGGAATTATTCGCGTAATTACAGTATTCTGCCTATATGGATTAGAAACTAATTTTACGTTTACATATTAATTATAAATGCAGCTGTGACGTTAACCAGAACTTAATAATACAGTTCAATTTAATATAATTTTTTTATATGCCTACACTAAGCAACGAAATATTAAACAACTGAACTATGACAAAATACATACAACAAATAATTTGAAAGTGTATTAAATAATTTATAATAAATTTGTTGTTGAAGTGAAATTGAAGAACTAAAATTTTATTAGCATCATAAATATCGAACTCAGCATGCAACTTGAAAAATAGCTAGGGAGCCGTGAAGGCGATTTTTAGATATCTTTAGTGGAACGACGGGCGCGCTAGATTATTTAACGTCTAATTTTAGTTGGATTTCCATGTATATAAAGAATAATATTAATTTTACAATACACTTAATCATACTAAAAAGCGATCACACACGTTTTTGAAAACAAAATAACCTCATTTTTTCGGTTTTCACTAAAAATAATGCACGGCGATTATTTTGCGCAAACTTTGCCCCGTGTCATTTATTGCTGAAGTTGTCGGTATCTGTACTTAAGTTGTCAGTGGCTATATGTCACTGGTACGTCAAGCGTTTATAACCGTGAAGTAATGTCATGTTTTGGGATCAGACTGAAAAAGAAATAATAAATACACGCGAAGGGGAAATGGTATTTAAAAAGAAAAATGGTAGTCCTTCATACCCCTCAGAAATAACCTATCCTAAAACCCTGTTAATATCTTCATTTTATTCGTGTAGCGTATGGGTTTTTACTCACGATGAAACTTCAGAAAATCCGACGTTTAAAGTCGAAACATAAAATAATTTAAATGTATTAGAGTAATCACAACCCATCAAAGGTTTAGTTATTTTGATAATGTGTCAAATATATAGAATATATTTCCTTATAAATGGACATTTAATTCTATGAAAACCTTCTAATATACCCAAGCCTGGTAACCTTGGGTAATGGATAATATAGGTACTAAGTTACTAACGGGAAATAGTACGTACCTTTTATACACATTATAAATAAGTTTTGGCTAGGTCGCGTGCTAGCATGCTATGCTATTTTGAGAGACGTCTGATACAGATGTAAAAAAAAGTAAGTACGAAAATGAATTTATACCGATTTTAATTAGAAATTATTTCTTTTTTATTTGACTTGAAGTATTCCGTCGTTGATTTTATTTGTGTTAGTTTAACTGAATATGCCTAGATGGCGCTTTAAAACAGACAGTTTTGAATTATCAATTGACTTATAGAGATTACGGAATTTTCTGTTTTGTTCCTCACATTATTGTAAATATTAATTAAAATACTAACTTTGTGCTGAATGTATGTCTATATAATTAAAAATTCAAGTTGTATTATATTAAATTAATTAAAATTTTGGCAGAAAGTATTGTCGTAGTTCTATATAGTACTACTAGATGGCATCGTAAAACAGAGCTAGATCATTATATTGAAAATTTATCTTTATTCGTATTTTCTTATAATTTGTTTTTAATAATAATGAAATAAAAAAGCTCTTTTTATTTATTCACTACACATATTTCAAGTTAGTACGTTAATATTAGCTGTATAAATATTAATAGAAATGCTTTTAGCGCCATCTACTGGTAACTTATATTACTTTGTTAATTATAACTGGATGATAAAGATGTTGGTTCCACAACTATTCACTAGATGGCGTTAGTAATTACATTAAAAAATTAAAATAAATCATTTAATATCAATCTAAAGATGATGGAATATAATATTTGTTATGTTACTTTCTTTTAAAGAATACATTATTAATTATTAATTAGTTATTAGTAATTTAGTCATTAACAAAATTTTTACCTCCGTGCACGTCCGTTCGTTTTCTGACAGTTTGTGCTGCCATCTAGTGAAATTAGCAATAAACTTTTAGTAGTTTTACTACGACATAGTTCAGCTAAATATGAATAGATGGCGCTGAATTAAATACCATAAAAAATAAATAATTATTTTTTGAGAGGTTAGAATCTAGCCACTAGTTACAAAATACTAAACGTTTCCTTAAATACTTAAAGCAAACCCGTGCCGTGCTTACATTGTAATATCAAGGTATTAATACTTAGAACAAATAATTAATTAAAATTTTATAGTAGCAATTGAACCAAATATTTGACATATATTTGTTTATGTTTTTTGTTTCTCTGTATGCAATATTAAGTAACATTTTCTTGTGATATCATAAATAATTCTAATGTGGGATTAACATAAATAAAATAATACATAAAGCAAGAACATTTATTTAAAGCGTTTTACAGAAGTAGGTTTAATCTTAAATCTAAAATTATAAATGACTTTTACTATTACTAACAATTACTATTTACTAATAAATTGAACACAAATAAAGTTAAATATAGTTATAAATAGTGCATTAATAACTACTCTGAATCACGTCTGATATACAGGGGTGGCCAAGATCCTTGATAGTCCGAGTCATTTTGCAAAATTTATTAAATTATTTAATAATTAAAATGTATTTAAAAAACCGTTGCACTCAGTCTTTCATATTTGTTGTCAGTAATTTAAAAAAACATTTTGATACACATACGGAACGAATATATTTTTTAAAAATTAAATAGCAATAAAATGAATTCTGGATGGAACTCGGGTACATTTATCGAAAGCCACAAATAATCCTTCCAAGAGCCGCAGGTTGGCCACCCCCGGTATATAGTATCAACCTCGAGCATTTATAGCTCGTGAACGTGTAAACTATAATTTTAAACAGTTGAAGGCTGATTTATATTTATCAAAATTATTTGTATTATATTTGTTAAAACATTTTTCCTTTGCATTTGAAACTTAACATCTATTAGAAATATTTACATTTAAAAATACTTATAGTAGGATTAATATTAATAACCCACTGGCAAGTTAGGCGTCGCTGAAATATAAATGTGTATTTACAAATAATTAAAATTATTACTAAAAGTATCTCAAATATTGAATTTATACAACAGTCAAATTGAAGTAGACCGATATTGTTTTTTTTACGTAATAATATCACAATATTTTTTCCTTTTTATAAGGCTAGGATTTTTTCTTTAAAATATCAGTCCCACTCATGGGCGTAGCTGTAAGATACCTGATTAAACCTAAAAAACTTAATTCTCTAGGTACTAACTACAATACTTAATATCAGCAAGAAAGTTCACACTCGACAGTCCAGTCGACACAAAAAAAATTAACCGGGGTTAGACCGCGGGTTTAGTTTGCTTGTTACATATTATTTTAGACTGCTGCCCCACCCTGAGCCCATTGCTGGCTACGCCCATGGTCCCACTTACAATTAACTGCGAGATGTCATTATTAAATTACTAGGTGTTTTAACTGTAATAAAATATTTACATTATTTTACATTATAACAGTCATATTGATTTAATTCAAATATAAAATTTAATAACATTGCCTTTGAAGCCAAATGGTTTTTTTTTTGACATGAGGGTTTACGTGTGAATTGAAATTTTATAACCTCTTATTGGACTCCTACCCGAACACTCGGCATTCTTTAATAGACATCTGAAGTCATTATTAAAAGAAGAAAAAGAAGAATAACATTTCCTTTTGGATTGTCATATGGAACGGCGTCAACAATTCGACTACGAACAATGGTCTCTTTTAACAATTTTAGCAGTCGGTAACGCCTTATTTCCTGAATGTATGTATCCCTTGGTCGATTAAGATCATACCAATGATTGTTAAGTTTTATTTGAATTAAAATCATAATAACTGTTACGTGTAAAATTTGAAGCCAGTGTACATGATGCGTCTTTCTTAGGTTTATAAAAAACCAAAATAAACTCTCCAGTCTCTACAAGTGATGTTTATTCCCAAATCGCATAGTACAAGACCTTCAAAGTATATAATTAGGAACTGAGTCCGTGCTCGTTTCTTATGTATAAAACATAAACAACATTTTATAACTTTAAGTTTCAATGTTGCGAATATAAATATTAATTGTCATTTATATTGAGAAATTTATGTTGCATTTTTTTTTCAAAGCGTTTTAGTTACTGATATATTTCTTTATTTAGATATTCTACAATTTTGTTGTCAATGGGCTGTGAGATTCTATGTCATAAGTCAATTAGCTTGTTTTTTACTTTTGCTTATTTCGTGAACACAAATACTACTTACTAGTTATAATAATACTGAGGGTTTGTCCAATCACAAATTTCACAAAGATCTTCAAGTTCCAAGGCAAGATCTATACCTATTTTAGTAACCTATACGATACCTAAACTTATAGGTAATAATATTTCTATATACATCATGAACACAAGTGGTAGTAATAATATACATTCAATTATGTTAAGAAATATCACGACTTATTTACATCACTAGCTATTAAACTTAAAGATCTAATGCGAGGTTATGTTTCCTAATTCACATTGGCGCCGTTAGGGCGTTCAGAATAAGAATAAATTAAAGGCTTAAAATAGCATAAAGTTCTGATCATCATTTGTCACTGAAATTTGGTAATAGTAATAACGCTAGTAAAGATAATATTCATTTAGTTCAGAATAAGTAAACGACAATTTATTATTGTTAGAATATGTTATTTTACAATTATCAAATGCATAAACCGAAAATTTAAATATGTACATATAACAAAATGTAAAACATAAAATTTACTTATTTACAAATAAGTAAAATCAAAGCTAGAACCGTATTCCTTTAGCTGTTCATTGAGTAGTCAGTTACTTAATATTTGGAAAATAATAAAAAATTTAAGCGCTCTATACAGAAAATAAAGCGCACTTGAAGAACGATGTGAAAGTAAAAACAATCGAATTTCAAATTACGCAAATTTAAGATTAATGTTCAAGAAATATGCACTATAATTAGTTGTTTCAGGCGTTACTTTGCGGAAATCCATATTAAATGAAATTAATTAAAATTATTTTGCTTATAATTCCCGCTACAACATTCAGTAATTTGTCTCGACGCGTTTCGCCACTTCACGTGTCCTGATGATGCTACGTGAAGTGGCGAAACGCGTCGAGACAAATTACTGAATGTTGTAGTGGGAATTATAAGCAAAATAATTTTAATTAATTTCATTTAATATGCACTATGTTTCTTATAATGTTTATCGTAGTCAATCTATATTTACACGTATGCTTTAGAAGAAACTCTGATATAATTGCAAACTAAAGTAAAAGTATAATCACTGAGCTCAAAGCCAGAGTGAAAATATTGTTTTATGTACAAAACTTAATAAACTTAAACTAAATAGTTTTATCGAATCAAGCTGAAACGACAGTGACAATTTCCTAACTATTATTATGTAAATAATTTGATAATAAAAATGTACAAAACCTTAAAAATAAAATATAATACATGAATAGAATTCACTTTTAAACCAATACCTGGAAGGACAAAGCGAATAATAAATGGGTTAAAATACATTATGTGTATGTTTAAAATTGTAATTGAAATCACAAGTGGCATATCGGTAGACAAATGATCGAAGAATATATACAAAAAATAATAAAAAATTTAAATTAACCACTTGAGGAACGATGTTAAAGTAAAAACATTCAAGTTGGTCTAAAGATGGTAACCTGGGTTTGATATTACCCCAGCGTAATGTCGGCTTTAGTAATAACTGGTACTACACAGACTGATCTCCGAACGCGACATAGTCGCTTTGTGAAGGTTTGCATCCATGTAGGGTGGTAATTGCAACCAGTCGAGAACACTTCAATAGACACCGGAAGTGCCCTCTTCCACTCCAATTTGGTTTTGTTAACTGACAGGTAGGATTGTTACACTGAC
>JAPWLS010001780.1:0-62824 GCA_028551675.1 Tineola bisselliella
GTACAGTAATGGGTAAGTTTTATATGTTTTTTATTATTGTAATGACATGCGACGAATATTATAAAATATTTTATAACACACTCACTCGGCGAAGGAAATGGCCACGGATGATATTTTGGCAATAGGCCAGTTGAGTTTGTCCCACCTCATCATGACATAAAACAGAAAATTCTTCAAGTCATCAGATATATTTTTGAAAACATATATAAAAAAATAAAGGTACACTATAACAGCATCACTAATTAGTAGAATGTAAGTAAATGTAATAATGAACACAAGCAAGCTTACGGCATTGTTGTAAATCACTGTAGATTTTCATAATCTTCCTCACTTATGAAGAGCTCATTATTTTATTTAAATTTTCATTGATACTTAAGCGTTTTTACCATAGATTAGTACTACTCTCTACCGGGACGCCATCTACAAAGATGCGGGCAAAGCCGGGTGCGTTGCCAACTGAATTACAACAAACCTACATGAAAATAATTTTCATTAGATAACAATGGATTGATGTAAATTAGTACATTCAAATTCTTCAACCTACTATGGCGTTTACACACAATTTTCTATTCACCGGATAGTATAATATATTATATCAATTTAAAGTAAAGCGCTAAATCCCTTGTCCTTATTTTAATGTAAAAAGTGACCGAAACTGTTGTACGAGGCTCCAGTAACTTTAATAGACATTTGAAAAAGGTTGCGCGCCATTAGCAGGATTAAGAAACTTGAGGAGCAGGTGTTGCAGACACCTTTCTCTTTAAATAATATACAACATCTAACACTATTATTGTGTAAACAAATGCAAGATTGATGTCAATAAATACATACAGTAATACCCCGCTTTACGCGACCCCGTTATACGATGTTTCACTATAACGCGAAATTCAATATTATTATTAAATTACGCGAAAGAGTGCGTATAAACATAATGTAGTCATCAACTTATTTATGGTCGCGGGAATTTCAGTTAACGCGATTTTTTCCGGAACGTATCCCTCGCGTAAAGCGGGGCATTACTGTATATATATACATAATAAATGTGTATATACACTAAGTTAACAATATTGTTAGTAAAGTGAAATTAATAAAATTAATATGGCTGTGTCATGCGGAATAATGGAAGACAATTCTCAGACACAACAGTCAAATTACTAATATCAAAATGATGGTCGCTTTGGCGCAGAGATCAACTTTTATAATTTTCAATATATCGCTTACGGAAAATGTTTATTGAGTTATTTTCAAAGTTCTAGTTTATTTGCAAACATATAAATATAATTTTATAGGGGAACGTAATATTGAAAAAAATAGTTGCAGCAAATCTCGATATCGCGGGAATCGGTCTCTCTCATAGTGAGAAATGATTGCGGTCTACGTGATAGCGGAATGACGTAAGTTATAGATTATATCACAAATTGATCGAAACATATTTTATGATAATGTGAAGAGTTGCGTTTATACTTTTAAAAACAATCAATATATTTGTTGTTGGATAAAACAAAAAAAATGTTTTTTGTGATAATACAGGGTCGGACATTTCAAAAAATCGCTGTGTCGTCGTCTGCTAGTGTTCCTGACCGGAAAATAATATTGTTTTGAGTGTGTAGACCCTGTTACCCTAAATTTGAACGTACAAAACCTTTCTGGCAATTCTATTGTTTTTTTTTATATTTCATTTTTTTTCATACTTTTGAAATGTGGGAGTTTTCCGTGCCCCACCCTGTATTTATTTTATACAATATTATATTTTAAAACATCAGCATCCTTCTTCTTGAACCAGCTAATCAATAAATAACACATTCACACAGTGTTCCTCATTAATTGGCACGTTTGTTTTCACCTGAAAATTTCTTCACAAGCATTTAATAATTGCCAAATTGGCCTATTGCCTATAAGTTTTTTTTATTCAATCATTTAACATATTACAATAATTTATGGGCAAAATAAATTTAGTACTCGTATTATGATAACAAATGAACCTCTGTATCAACCAAAACAATAAACCAGTTAATATATGAAGCTATTCAAAGGAATATACAGCTTACACAAGTCAACGGATGTCCCCATAATACGTGTATATATATATGTATGTCTAGAGAGGGAAAAAGACGAAATTAATTCAACCGGATACTAATCTTCGGAATGTATTCTGTTTAGAGCCGAGTAGGGGCGCTTTTGTACGCTTATACCAGTATGACCATGTATTACATTTTCATTGGGATATTCTCACTGTTTAGCAATAGGAATCAGTAAGCAACCGCATTCAGAATAATTTCACTATAAAAACGTTACGTATTTCATTTTCTACACCTATTTTTTGAATCAAATTCGATGTTTATATGTCTCAAGTGTAATTTTTAAAATCATGGACACATTATTATCAGATTGCACATACAAAAGCATTTGAATTCCTCCGTCAGCCTTGTCAGCTTGCCATTCAACCATGAATTGAACTAAAATTCATATTTTTTATTCAAATTATTTAAAAACATAAAATAATATATCATAAAGCACTATACCTATGTATAGTAATGTAAGTTTTTTTATAATGACCCTTGTAAATCCGCATATCTTGTAAACAAAGTAAGTAAACTAATTTAATAATATGAAACGAGGGCCATTTGACACTATGTACATAAATATAAAGTGGGGTCTCCCTTGAGGATGTTAGGTAAAGGTCATCTAGTAAATTAAACATACCACAAGATTGCTACTTTTGCTACAACACAAGGTATAGACAAACATGTTACTAATACTTGTGAAATAATTTTAGTAAATTTTAACTTATTCCCAATTTATATAGTATATTCGTAATCTAGTTGTCATATTTTTTAGACAACTAAACAATTGTAGTAAGATTGTACTGTATTCATGGATCTCGCGATATTACAAAACTTGTTAACAACTTTTCGTTGAACAAACCACGTTGGTTTCCAAATTATATACCTACTACATAGAACATCTAACAAAACTTACACGAAGTTAGTTTTCACTTTCATACAAAATAAAAGAAACATAACTGGTTAGTTATATTTTATTAAATTGACATTTTAACATTTAGTGCTTGCTGGACATTCAATATTTTCAAAGAAATTTAGATCAGGTGGTCCCTTATACCTTAAGGTTAATTGAACTATTCTTTCAGCCTCTCTAATTCCACTGAGCTGAGCGCCAGCAACAGTAGCATAATGGCCGGGGACTGTCGCTTCTCCAGCAAATAACAGCATAGGGGGAACTGGCTCATTTGGACCAGGTAAAGGACAAGCCAATTCTCGTTGTGCTTCACCTTCAGACCCACAATAATCATAAGAATATGCACCAGAAAATAAAGGACTCGATGACCAATGAGATCTCAATATAGATTGTGGATAAGGAAAATAAGGATTACCAGTGCAGCATCGTAATACATCGGTCACTCCCTCTACTACATCCCCGTCACCTTGTGCTTCCATCACCATTGCTTCATTACCGACTATGTTCACGCCTAATACGTGTTTGCTGTTAGGCACTGCAGATATCTCCGTAATACCACGCGTCCAATCGCATCGGCCACACTCGTTATTACACAACTCAAAATGCAATTGTACATGATTGCTCCAAACCCAAAATGGCCGACAGTATTCCATAAATATTCTATTGCAGTATCCATATCCTAAACATCTCATTGCGTCAATTTTAGAAGCTGGTAGCGCGGGACAGAAGAACTTTTTGCAATTTTGTTGCAAAACTCCTAATGATACGGTAATGATTGTGTAGTCTGCGGGGAATTCCTCACCATCTATCGTACTTATAACCAATCTATGACCACTTTCATGTTTCTTCGCAGATCCCCAATATATGCAATCGACTCGTTTGCAATACCGTATTGTACCTTCTGGTATATGACATAGCATTGGTGCCAGCATTCCTACTGATCCTAAAGGTACTCTTGTTTCGGTTCCAGGTAAATTCATGAAACATCCAAAATTATCGGCACATAACATTGACACATCAGATCCGCATTTTGCACTGAGCAAATGTACTAGGCCGAATAAGATCCTCGCAACATCATGACGCTGCTCCTCTGGGAATTCATGTAGCTCTTGTTGAATCCTAATGCTCATAAAATTGAGCAAAGACCCTTGTTGCTTGTATCCGCCTAAACAATATATTTGCGCAGCTTCCTGCTCTATTTGTCGAAATTTGTGATAAGCTACCACTGCTGGTGCAAAGTCTAATTTACCTGGGACTACACGATTCAATAAGCCACAGGGATACTGAGAGCCTGGAATACCAGGTCTAGGTATATCTTCAGATGCCGTGAATTTGAATATTGGATGGCTTAAAGTGTTATCGTACTTCTTTCCAGCACCCAATTCCACAACTATATCGTTATACCAGCATGAATGAATTCTACCACCCGGTCTGCCAAAAAAAGTTGCAATATATTCATAAATTTCATAACATAAACATAAATATCATAACAGTATGTGCATAGTAAAATAATAACCTTTCCAAAGCCTCGAGAACTACAAAATTTGTTATTCCTTTTTGAGCTAGTCTGGCAGCTGCAGATATTCCAGCCATTCCTGCCCCAATAATGACAACTCTAGGTTGGGGGTAACATAATTCTGGATTGCATGGATCTGCTACACAAATACCACGATCTGGCATATCAGGACCACAATCTACTAATCTGTCATTTACGACTGCATTTACTGCTGGCACTTTCGCTGGGGCTTGCTTGGAAAAGCTAGAATATAACCACCGACAAATGTAATATTTGTTTATACGTACGTATTAAAATGCAGTTTAATACTTACAGTCTCGGCCATAATGTAAAAGGATGTGAATAATAAATGTACTTAAAAATTTTCATTGAGATATATCTAAAAATAAATAGATTTAAAAAAATACGGATAAATCAACAGATTTGATTGATGATTTCTATGACGTATGACAATAAATTATTTCTCAAATTCTTGCAGCATTGGCATGAACTCGAAATAAAAATGAACAACAAACTAATTAATCAGTTCTTTATTTAGTAAATATTATTTCAGTAAAAGTTTGAGTACAAAATTCTGAATACTCCTCAACTCAATCTTGATAATAAAAAATTTATTCATTCTATTATTCACATTTTCGATACTCGATATCTTACAAACACAACACAAAATTATAATTTAATGTCCTATTCACTATTTCCAAATGGTCACAAATTCTTATCAGGCACTAAATGCAAATGGGGTCGTGCAAAACATTCTGTCCAAAAGTTATCCAATGTGTGATATAAATGACGGCTTACACCAAGAAGAGAATGATTCTCATCAGCGTAACTCTGAAAGAAAATTTAGGATAATGTTATAAATAAAGTTCAGTAGAAAAGAAACAGATGAAACCATTATTCAACTGACCATTTGTTCAAAAGCAATATCTAAATGTTGTAATCTTTTGGCTAAGAGCATAGAGTTTTGGTAATGGACATTGTCGTCCCCACTCCCATGAATGAGTAGAAGTCGACGACCTCGAAGTCTCTCAGCGACGTTGATTAGACTAGATTGTTCATATCCTGCACCATTATGTGCTGGAGTATCCATAAATCGTTCTGTGTATATTGAATCTAAAACAATATTTTTATTTTTATCATTAAATATTTTCACGCTACTGTAAGAATGTAGATTTATTTTTATAATCTATTCGACTTTTATAAAATACATATACTAAAGTATAATTACCATAATAAAGCCAAGAAGTCACTGGTGCAACCGCCGCAGCACACGCAATAGTGTTTCTGTTATCATTTGCTAACATCATTCCTGTTGTAAACCCACCATAGCTCCAACCCCAGACACCAATACGTTTTTCATCAATAAACTTATGTATCTTTATTAACTTTCTAAAAGATAAATTATATATATATGTAGATCTCTTTTACATTTTGTTTATGAAATATAAGTCAATCGTACCTTATTGCAAATAAAGTATCTGTAACTTCAAGAGTACCTAAAGCGTTGTTGATAGAATGCAGAGCTTCAACGCTCATTGCTCCCGAACCCCTTACGTCAACGTAGCATACAATAAAGCTTCTATTTGTTGCTAAATATGTGCTATAATCTAAAAAGTATAATTGTACCCTCAGTTTACGATTACTCTTATGACGTCGCAATAAGTAAATATACCTTACCAAGTTCGAAGGCATCCTTTACTCTCGTTGTGCCAGGGCCGGCATATACTTTAACAATCATTGGATATTTCGTGTTGGGCTTCATGTCTGATGGAAGCAATAGCCTTACATGTGCTACCACGTCGTTACTAAGAGGCACTATTGTAAACAGTGGTATTGGTCGTTTATATTCACTAAGTTTTGTGTCTAATTTTGCATTATCCTTTAGGAGTTTGAATGTATTTTTCTGTAAATTAATGTTTTGAGAATTCGGTGCTTTATTTAACCATATTATTATATTTTTACAATTATAGCCATCATATTCTGTGATCCTTACCTGCGATTTATATAAAAAGTATTTAGGTGTAATATTAGAGGCACTACAACCGAAAATTGCATATCCTCCGCCTGGAGCAAAACTCGCAGTGACACTATGGCATGATGACTCTTGACACGAAATACATCGAACAACACCATTTGTATTTGACCAAACTTGTCGCTCCCACGGTGCTACACTTGGTGAAACTAAATAGTAAGTTGTATTTGTTTCGTAATTCCATCCCAATAATTCAGTTACTGTCGAATTTCCAGGACTCAAATCTACCGCCTCTAAAGTTTTAAAATTAAAAAGTGTCGCGTGTTTAAATCTTTGTTCTTCGTTATACAATGGCTGAATATCCAGTATTTGAGTTCCTAACTTATCAAATATTGGTTCAGTGATGTCTATCCAACCATTAGGTTCAGTTCTTTCTTGAATTAAATCACATTTATCCATATTTAAATCACAGTTAACTAGTACACTGATATTTTGTCTTCTGTTCAGCCAGAACACAATTAAATTATGGTCGGAAGCCCAATTTACTCTGCCAAGGACGTGATCGACCCCAATAACATCAACTGGTGCTGGAATTATCCATGGCTCTTCTTCCAAATTTTGCATCTTATATACTCGGAGACCTACTATAGGATTCTCACTGCCTGCCTGATAATATATTAAATATTTAAAATATATATTTATTTATTCATAAGTATAATTAATTTTACCAACCTTTGGATATTTAAACTTTACGGATTGAGGATATTGATTCGTTACGTCCAATGGGTCACCATAATAAGGATAGACAGCGGACTCTACATTAGTATCGTTAAATGATGCAACTGCTAAATATGAGCTTTTGGGAGAAAACCAGAGAGCTTCTGCAGCATCGAAAATTTCCTCTGTAATTTATTTGAAAATAAATCAGTATTTGAATTTGATATTCAAAAGAAGTCATTAGTTTAATGAATTTAAAAAAAATACCTTCGTAAATCCAATCAGTGACCCCGTAGTAAACTTGACCAGGCACACCATCTTTTGTTAAAAGGACAACTCGTGATGGATCATCGGCATTGGGTAAGTAGTATACATTGTTTTTAAGCACATACGCAATAGAGTTATCGCTACCCCAGACTGCTGCTTGAAGCTGTTGACCGTCACCAATTTTTGTTAATGTTCTGAGAAAAAAAAAGGTAAAACAGAGTTTGAACAAAATCAAGAACAATTTGTTTGTAATTAGCTAATATTTCTTTAGAAAACACTAAGTATTGTTGCAGACACATAACTAATCCCAACATTGCATGCAGACAATTAACTCATTTGCATAAATTTAAATAACAAAATAAAGTAAATTAAAGATTCCTAGCAGTTTATTTTGCTCTAATTGCCGTAATATTTTTATTTGAATTCTTTTGAAAAAATTTGTACGAAAATAATATTTGAATCTCAACTTTTATAAATATCAGATATATTATTATTCTAATTAGGTCTTATCTTTTACACACCAATACTGGCAATTTTTATAGCAAAAGTGGCTCAAAGGCTTAACATGATACCAAGTGAATTTGTATGCAATATTGAATGGAAACAAGTCAAACAAAAACGTTAAAAATTCTCTGTAACAAGCTTGATGTTCCTTTTTAAGTGACAGAAAAAAAAATACATCATGTATGTTACGTATATTTTTACAATACACTTACTTATCTTTCTTGTTATATACGACATATTCAGCAGTGGACGAATATCTGTAAACCTTAGAGAAAAAAATTGTTAAAAGTTATGCTGTATGCATCTCATTTTTATGAACAAATTAAAACAACATTCGACATTATTTTCGCCGCATTTGGACAAAAATGCAAAATATTTTAGAAGCTGTGCTAAATACTGTGCATAAATGAAGCATTATTATTCAAATATTTAATATTTCTATGGCTAATAACCGTTGTAATTTACATAGTAGGTACATTGTTTTGGTCTGTTGATTTCATCTGTTGGTTGAGAACATTGAGATAAATATACAGAGAAGTGCGCGTGAATATATTAGCTTATAGAGTAGTGCGTAAACAAAATGGGATAGGTTAGTTAGATATTTAAAAACAAATGAATAAATTAAAAGATTTACGCGACTCTGAACCGAATCTCATAGAATAACAATTTTATTTTTGACCCTTGTCTAGTATATTTAACTCAATGGTTGAAATTATGTTTATAAATGTCCAATTCTATATACAAAAATAACATTACCCTATTTATTCTAAAGTTATATTAATTTTAAATATAAATCGCAAATTACTAAAAAGAATATATAATATTGTATTTTAATGATATACATACCTATCTTGAATTTAATTAAACTTAAACATAATTATTAATTATTGCATAATTACCTTTTTCCTGTTTGTAATTAGCAACAAATAATTATGGTCCTCTGAGAATGATAAAAATGCATATTTGTTTATTATCGCCTGAAATAAAATACATAAAAATGTTCATGTCAATAATGGTGTAATTTACTAGATTTTACGTGGCTTTTTTAAATTTTAATTTGATGTTTGGAAATTAATTTTAAATTAATTCTATTAATGTTATTGTAATATATTAAGCTATTTTTCTAGTTTGATATCTTTATTATTTTCAAAATGACTTTTAAATTTGTTTTTAATAAACACATACCATATCATCGTTATCAATATATTTCTCCTGTACATCACTTTCAGCATTATATTTTTTTACACCAAAACTTGGGTCTGAATAAATAAATTCGTTCTCTGAAAAGATAAATTAGAATTTTTTAAAAATATATTTTCGCTCACTGCCTTATCCACTATCGAGGCTGATAATATTTACCAGATAGCCATTGTACGTTGAATCTTTCAGGATAAAATTCAGCTTTAGCTGGTATTAAATCTTCTAACGATAGAGTCTTTAACTGTGCCGATGGATATGGTAATGACTCTACAATAGCGATATAAAATACAATTGACAATACTCCTAATACTTTTGCCATTTTACTCGGTTGCTCTGAAATTTATTTTTAAACGATTTTATTATTTACGTAGTTAAGACCTTTGTGGCACAATGTCGCTGTTAGTCTGACATGTGAATGGCCCAGGGGGGCTACTCAGGCATATCCGAAGTTTTGTGATACAGTCACCTTTGTAGCTTACGTGAATTTTGACATATAAGCCCGTAAAAATTCCTATCAAACGTTCGTAAAATAAGCCCTGAGTTGCCTATAGGTCGTGAAGTCACTATCAAATCCATAATTTCGTGGATGATTACGCACCCGTAAGTGTTTCTGAGTAGGAAACACCCGTATTTTAGTAGTAGCCCCCCAGGTACGATTTCGATACAATGTACGATGAGATATGATTTTAGTAAGCATTTGTTTGAGTTTTGGTGTTTATCTATATTGTGTTATTCTTGCACTAATATCCAAGGGCAAGAAGCAAATCTGTTCTAGCGATATTATCAAAGTACAAATAAACACTCATACTTAAAAAATAAGTCTTATTTTATGTTAATTGTTTCTCTTTGGTGACTTCTTTAATCGAATAAAGTTGATAAGTAAATGCTGATATACAATACAATATTTTCCAGAATCAGTTGCAGAATAGCATAACGGAATGTCTACTCGTAATACAGCGCCATGTAATTAATTTATAACTTGTTTCTAAATGGTTTTTCTTCTACAACAATACCCACTCCTATAACGCGTACACGTTAACCGAATTATTACAAATTTGACAATACGGGATAATGCGGGACAACTGCGTCAAGGGGAACGGTTCGAAACATCTACATAAATTATCAAGAGGGGTGTAAAATGTTACTAAAGTTGTGTCATTTGACTAAATCAATTTTGGTGTATTGACTTAACGCGGTTTATAATTATTTTAGCAAAATGAACTAAGTCAGAACGCCCAACATAACTCTTATTTTGTCATAAAATAGTTATAATTTTTTCGTGAGTTATTCTGATATAAATAAATCAAAATTAGAAGTTTCGGTCTTATATCCTTTTATAATAATGCAGAGTAATAATAATATTCGAGTTTAGAAATAAACAATAAGTCAGTATGTGATACTACTAACATTACTTTCAGACCTATGTTACTAACCATATTTATAGTGAATAAATGAATTTGAATTTTAAATTCAATATTGTTTTTTTTTTCCTTTTTAAAAGTTTACCTTTTATTATTTATTTAAAGCACGTATCTTTAATAAGTCAAATAATATCATTTACGAATATTACGTATTAATACTTATTCAAAACAATTCTAGTCAAACGCTGCAAACACTATTGAAATTATATCGTAAAATAAATAAACGTGAACAATAAAATAAAACAATTTTAATATGTGGCGCCGCGTATTGTGTGATATCGATTTGCAAGCCAATTTTCAATTTCTCATACTTCGATTCGATGCATTTCAAGCCCTTCACTTGACATTTTATTAGCTAATTTACTACCATTTTAATGTATTTCCACACCATGAATTGCGAGACATCGATAGGTAAAGAGAAATAAACTCGTACTTTACGATCTCTGCTCTCTCATGATTTTCTTCTAGTGATTCAGGGATCACATATTTTTAAAGTAATAACGGGAATAAATAGTGTAAAGAGGAATTCTTTTAAGAATAAAAGTTTCTGATAATATTTTTCAATAGATCCATGACCTAGATCCTTCTACCGAATATAGACCAAAGGAATATAACAATCGGCATTTGGATGATTCTCTGAATATCAAATCACGAAGTTCAGGGATTGAAAACGGCAAAGTTTAATAAAGCCAATTAACATTTCCATATAAACATTTATTATCTTAACCATTGTAAGAAAGCGCATTGTAAATAAATTAATAGGTTGAATGATCTATCAGGTTAATAACAGCATTAAAATGATAATAGTATTAAAAAACAGATAACACACTCTGAATGCAGCGATTGCCAGACAATAGAGCGTAAGGCGTAAACGTTAACTAAATAGTAAGTAAACTATGTAAAACATTTCTATTAGAAATTGAACGTTGATTCTTCGTGACTTTTTATAACTTTTGTTTTATTATTAGAGAACAAAACATAGAATATGTATTGCACATTCAAATAAAAACGATATCATTATAATAATTACCATGCCATTGTCCTTACCATTGCGTAATATGCCAATAATTTTGTCTTGCAGAGATGCCTCAACAATACGTTAAGTGGTATAACGATAGAACAAAACGTCACAAAGCGAATAGCACGACGAGTAAACGCGACTCAACTCGGCCTCGTTCGGTTACATACTGCAATAAAACGTTGTAAGTTATACCGTGGACTGCAGCCTTCTTTGAATTATCTTGAATCATTTACGAGCACATACTCGAAAGAATATTTAAAAGTTAAAAAGACTCTGGAAACGGTCGTAATTGACACCATCATTGATGTAGACAATTGATCTTTACAAAGCCAATTAAAGCGATTATCAATCGATTAAGATCAATTGTGTTATTTTCTTTAGAACTGGTTTGTAAAACATCGACCTTTCTTGTTTTTAGCTAAGTTAATTTTAGGATGTTGTTTTTCAAGTATTTTTATTTTGCTTTGAATTTGCCGCTGTATTTCTGAAGGTAAATAAGATACGTTCGTTTTATTATAGAACTTAAATACCTTACAACTTATATTTGGTACTTGAATTATAAACTAATTTGAAATAAATATAACCTCTAGAATTCTAGATGGAAAAATACCTATAACAACCATTTACATGTAAATTTTTAAAACAAATCACCTATGGCTTTTAAGGTTGATAGATAATGTAAATTGTGATAAATGACTGCAAAATACAATATTACGTGATGTAAGTGGGTTGTATACTATGTTATACAAGAACTGACCTTTCAAATAATCGTTGACCGATTTCTTAAGGTTACAAATTGCATGCGAAAGAAAATATCTTTTGTTTTTAGTATTGAACTCTTTAAAGCGATATTACAATCATATATCAACTAACTATTTGACAATTAATAGCTTACTAACATCTGGTCAGTGCGCTAGTCAGGTCGGTTTCGAGTTCGATTCCCGGTTGAAACATTTTTTTATTTATAATAATGTTAGTGCCCCATAATGTTCATTATTAGGATTAAAACATTATTTGTATTTAGTTATTAACTGATTTCTGTTTATGAGCGAATTCAACAACTCAGTGGATAGTTAGCTAAATCAATTGTGTTGTCAAAACTATATTAGTTTTATGAAGTCAGAGCAGTGTGCCTGTAACAAACACTACGTAAAAAGCGAGTTGTTTATCTTCAAGCTTTGGTGCATTGTATAATCACAGAGCTACCTTTCACTTTTATCGGTCGTCACCCTATCATTGGCAAATGTTTACATTCACATATAAAAATAATAAT
Source organism: Tineola bisselliella (assembly GCA_028551675.1). Taxonomy (NCBI): domain Eukaryota; kingdom Metazoa; phylum Arthropoda; class Insecta; order Lepidoptera; family Tineidae; genus Tineola; species Tineola bisselliella. The sequence goes on from JAPWLS010001780.1 coordinate 12,868, forward strand.
GTAATTTAACCGTTGAATAACTACTGACTCCCGGTTAATTTCCATAAAGTCTATTTACTTTGGTAGCTAGTTATCGCATGCGGGGAATCATTTGCATTGATAGACTGGCAACGGCCGCAGGTTGTGCGTAAACGCTTGCCAGCGGCTAAAATGTAATAGCGACGTATGCCTTCCGGAGCTTCTATGCGGAGACTCGTTACAAGAAGTATAGAATTCAATATAATAAAATATTACTAAATACGTTATCAAAATAGAATCGTGTTCTACTTTACACAAAGAACTAAGGATTTTATGGGAAAAAATTGAAAAGTTAACTTAAAAATTGTGAATTATAACTACGTTTTTAACCTATTTTTTATTTATTTTTTCAAATTTATTATCCAAATAAATAAAAAAATAATTAAATTAAATATTTTATTAACACTTTTAATACATAAATATTGCTTTCAAAACATTAAAAGCTAATATAATCAGCAAATAACATTTGTAAACGAAAGTATTTTATATTTTCGTGGATTTCTTAGTTTTAAATATATAAATAGAAACATTGTTCTTTTTAGTCTAAATCTAAGCAACGGGTCCAGAAATGATCCATAGTGCTGTATCTGTGCATGCCGGCGTGACGTCCCAAACTGTGATCCTCATCCGGATAAGACTAGGAGTTAGGTAAAAATAATAAATATTAAAAACCATTACAGTAGCATTGTGATAAGAAAGAGATATTGGTCCTTCGAGCCGGATTAAAAAAAAATACTTTTTTATGCTTATACTTAATTTGAACGATATAAGTTTGTATCATAGTCACCCCCGCTATATATACTTGGCTAAGCGAATGCACATACATGATTAAAAGGAGCTTCTTAAATGAACATTTAAGAGTAGCTATTATTACATTATTTTACTATGTTAATTAAATATATACATTAATCACAAACCATTTGTTCAAAATCAATATTGCCTTGTTGCAGCGCTCTCATCAGTTTAGCTGCATTCTGGTAATGCACATTGTCATCGGCATTGCCGTGCATTAGTAAGAAAGTCTTATTTTTGAGTTGTTCAGCTTGAAGTGTTACATCACCTCGGACATATCCGAATAAGTTGTCGTTTTGAGTTGGTAGTCCCATGAACCGTTCAGTATACATTGTGTCTAAAATACAAAAATAAATTTCTTAACTGTATTCCAAATTGTGTTGGGCTAAACCTGCAGACTCACTATGAGCATAATATGAGAACATATACTTAATATGTACGAAAGGAATATAATATACTAACTATAATAAAGCCATGAAGTGACAGGCGCTGATGTGATGCCACATTTGAAGAGATTTTCTGTATCTTGAATAAGGGTTGAGAGTGTTGCATAGCCACCATAACTATGGCCCCAAATACCAACACGGCTGGCATCCATATATGGGAACTTTTCTAATACTCGTCTAAAACAATAATCACTGTAAAGCTTTCGGAATAACGGATTTAAAAAATTGCAAAAATCGATAGATAGTAAGCAGCAAAGAGCAATAAAAATAGATAAAGAAAAAAATATATCGTAAATATTAATTAATAGCAAATAAGAAAAAGAAAGTTATAAATGATAAGTGCTGAATAATAAAAATACCTCAAAATAACGATATGATCTTCAATTTCAACAGTACCAAGTTTATTGTTAACGGCGTAGAGCATAGTGTGACCCTGTCTTCCAGAACCACGACCATCAGCCATCATGTAAATAACGGATCTGTTTGTTGTGAGGTATGAATGGTAACCTGAAAAAAATATACATATTTTTAATCAAGTTTTTTATTCCTAACAAAAAATATCAATCTTACTCAGTAGGATAAATAATTCTAGCTTATTGAGATTTTAAAACTGTAGTAAATTAAAAAGAAACAGACACACCTAAAACAATAACGCTTCGGATAATATATATGTAGGTAGCTTTTGTCGACAACTGGGATGCGCAATACGTTTTAAATCACGCCATCTATTGGTGTGTAACGAAATTACTACAAAACTAAAAATATTAATCATGGTAGATTGAATCGTGAAACTTTTGTGGTTGTTCTAACTCACCAACACTGAAGCTCTCAGAAACTGTATTAGTATCAGGTCCAGAATACACGTAAAATATAACAGGATATTTAGTTTCGCGATCATTTTCATCAAAATTTTGTGGTAAGAACACTCGTACTGGGACCTCTACACGATTGTCGAGTGGTACAGTAGTAATAAAATGTTGAGGTTTGACTCTTCCAAGTAAACGTTCACGTACGACTTGGTTGTCCTCCCAAGTTCTAATAACTTCATTGTTCTGTCAAATAACAATCATATTATCAACGGGAGTTTTAGCTGTCATGTGGATATGGTAGTGTCCGTACTTGTTCGACTTATTAAAAATAAATAATAATATAATATTATACATACGCAACTCTGTACTATGAATAATCGATATTGTTAGAATTATCATTATAAAACATTTTAACAAAAGAAAAACGAATATGCAGTTAAATTTTGAGTTCTTTTTTCAATTTATAGATGAACTAATACTATGGTATGAATATGGACAATATTATTTATTGTAAAAATATATGAAAAAAAACTTACGCTAGTATCATAAATAAATACGATAGAAGGTTCATTAGCAGGATTACAAGTTATAGCAATATATTGACCGTTGTTGCTCAGAGATGCAGAAGCCCAGGTACAGGGTGATCCTTCTGGTGATTGTAAGCCACAACTCAGGCACCTACGACTAGAACCCAAAGCTTGTACTGAACGAGTGAAGGGTTTGCCTTCTTCAGTTCGTGTGAAGTAGCTGAAATAGAATAATACAAACATCACCAATCACGCCTCCCAAAGGCTAACTGACATTAACTTAGCTTTTTTCTAATTTCACTTTGATGCAATATTAAATTAATTATTATATACTTACCTAATTATTATAATATTAAATTTAATTTATTTCAGAATACCCCATAATATCGATTATAATATATTTGATTAAGGATTAGATTATTATAGGAATGATTATGATAAGGATTTATGATAGCAAGACTACAACTTCTCTATGCAGACTGTACACTGTATTCCTAAATAGATATAGAATAGATCTTAACACAGTTCTGTTATATGATTTCCCTTTTTATATATAGGTATATTATGTGGTATTCTCTTTTTACATAATAGGATTACTGAAAAAAACTTACAAAATAGTATTGTTCTCGTCCATTCCTAAATAAGTATCAACAGTGAATGCTCCGGGAGTAACAGAGTGAGATTCCACGTGATCGCCAAATCTCATAGTTTGGAATAAGTGTTGCCATCTATTTCCGTCGCTTTGTTCTAAAGACCACTTCAGTGACATGTAGTAACTACCATCTCTACTGAATTTTGGGAGACCAAGAGGTACCCAACCATCAGGCTCAGAAGTATGATCATCCTAAAACGGTGTAATCAATCAAAACCGTAGTCATGTGCAAATACTTTTTTTTTTCATGATGTACCTTGATTGGTCACTTAGTAAATATGATGTAGGCATTAACCTTATAAGAGTTTTTAAAATTAGTTAGTCATGTTCGCGAACTAGCTCAAATAACACTAACATATTAAAACGAAAAAAAAATAAAGAAGTCAATTCTAAAACTTTTGAATATATAATAATAAACAACATAAATAATGTCTAATAATTACCAGAACAATAGTATCGGTGGCAACATTGAAAATTCTTAGGACAGCTAAATTTTGTCTTCTATTCAGCCATTGCACTGCGATTTCAGTGGAGCTAACCCAAGTGACTCCACCGATAATATGATCGGCGGTCACTTCATCTGGGGCGTCCAGATTTATGAAGTTGTATTGGCCATCAGGCTGAGCTACCAGATTGTCGACTCGGAGAACACGCAGGGTTACTTTTGGGTTATTTGTACCAGCCTATAAGAAAACATTATGAGCAAAAGCAATCAACACAACATTCAATGCGTTTCTACTTATTTCTATAAAACTATATAAAAAAGCTAAGAATCAAAAGCATTCAAACGTTAAGTATAATTCTGAAATTAATAGATTTCAGAGTTAGTCTTTTGGTCAAATGTATTTTTAGCATAGAAGAAAGAGACATATGCCACCAAACTTGAGTAAAATGGTTTATACAGCTAATTTCTCACCTTGGGATATTTGAGATCAAATTTCTCGGGATAAACATCTTCCGGATCACTTTTATCGACATAGTAGTAATAGGAATAAGTTTCCACATCTGTGTCGTTGAAGCTGGCGAATGCGATATAATTGCCATCAGGAGAGAACCAAGTCGCTTGTCCAGTATACATTACATCCTCTATAATATTTTATTAAATTAATTTTTTGATGCCATTTTTTAATGTAATAGATGTAATCTCAATCATATTTAATAAAAGTACCGATTGCATAAAAATACAGTAAAGCAAATTGGGTGATTCATTTTTGTTATAACGCGATTAAAAAATTTTGACTAATCTTACCCTCGTATACCCAATCAGCATGTCCATTGTAAATAACACCAGGAATGCCGTCGAATGTAATTCTTATTGATGTAGCAGAATTCTCAGGTTGATAGTAAAGGTCGTTGTTTAGAACATAAGCGAGAGAATGACCACCGCCGAAAATGCATAACTCAAGTCTCTGACTACCTGCTACTGGAGTCGTTAACCTAAAAGTATAATACACAGGTTGTATAATTTTACCAATTTTTCAGAAACATCCATTTTAAAAATTAAGAAAAAATATTAGAGGAATAAACCATACTGAGGAACTTAAATATAAAATATCAATTGTTGAACTGGAAATACCGTAGCTGAAATGTATCGACATTCATAGATGATCTGTAATGTAATTTCCACCTGGCGAAGGTCGAGTTTACATAATTTCCATATTTATAAGGATTTTTATTATACTTTAATATTTGTTATTCCGGTCCTACCCAGAGCACAGGTTATGCTACTTTGAGCCGGGGCATTACGCCTATGCATTTATTTATGTTATATGATTATTATATTAATACCTTGCATTTATATCGTAGAGAGAATAAATAGCAGTTCTCGAATATCTGTATACCTAAAAAATAAATGGAATCAATTAATATGACAAACAAAGCGTGTAACAAATTGTTTAAAATTATATTATCATAATAAAAAAATATATATATACAGGTTAATCGCGATAAGTATCTAACTAGATTTTTATCATTAATTAGCTTAAGCTTTTAAGAATGTCTTAGTATTTTGTCAAATTAGTTGTTTGATAAGAAAACATGTTTCTTATAAAGTAATATAAAGCCAATGGACATACTGCATGCAACACGTGAACGGCGGCAACTATAGACGCATTCGATAGAGTAGGTTTTGATTCTCATCATCAGAGTAACACTTACCCGTTCCACTTGACTTGGAGCTAAGATAAAATTACGATCCGCAGAAAGTATAGGACTCCTGGTATCCAATTGCGTCTAAATTAAAACAAAAAACAAGAAAGATTAAGAAATGCAATTATTATTATCTCTTCGTGTATTATCTTTTATTTTATTTAATCAAATTATAAAAATAATACCGACATTTTTCTTTAGATAGTACACTCAGAATTCTAATCGAATTAGTTAATTTATTCTTTAAGTATAAATTTTCTTAATTATAAGGAAACCTGCAATTGTTTACTCTCTGTAGATAGAAATCATATATCTGGTTTACTTTATTCAAAGAGAATCTGCAGAACTGGGATTACAATTAAAATTTACGTAAAAAATCCATGTTTACCATAAGATCGTGAGATACCAATTCATGTGTGCTATTGGTAGATGCATCGTATCTATAAATACCAACATCATTGGGGTCAGGAATTGTAAATGTAAATTCATTATCTGGAATATTGAAAAGAATTTTAGCGAGGTACTACCAACTGATATTTGCAAGCTTTCCAGGCGGTTGGGTCAAACCTTGTAACATAATAATTTTCACCCTGTCGTCTTTTGTTTTTTTCTAAATAGCTATTCCATATGTTTTTGTAAAATTGTTAACTTTTTACGTAAACTAATATTAATCTGATTTAATCTACATGTAAAACATTTTCAATGGAAAATTCAAAACTAACCTTTTTATATCATTAAGGTTATCACTACATCAAAGAAAAATCCCCCAAATTTCTTTACCAATATTAATCGAAAAATTCCTTTATATAGGGTGTTATGAAGAAATAAAATGAGATAAGGTATTTATTATCTGATGGTATGTATTGATTACATCAATTGATAGTATTTTAATCAAATATGCAATTTGTTTACCCATTTAACAGAAAAATCCTTATTTCACGCGTCATAAACAGTCAATTTTAAGTATTATTGTAAATATACCTAAAACTTCATATTTAAATATTACTATCGTAGGGCAATGCTAAAATGATTTGCAACAATTATTGATTTAACTAATTGAGGATAATCACACCTCATATCTGGATTATGTACACAAGAAAAAAGTAAACGAAAATGATAATTTTATTTGGCTTATCTATCTCAAAAAAATTGTAAGTTAAACAAAATATAACACAGCAAAATTTAATAAGAAATCGAAGATTTGAATACGTTACTTAGGTGTATATAAACTCATAATACGGTCTGATTAATGATTTTGATTAAAAATGCTAACGTTATAAATAGGCGATTTAACAGTGAATAAATGCCTAATTAATATTCATAAGTAAGCCCAATATTGAATTTAAATTATAATCGATTATTTAGATAGATGTGCCAGAATCAAATATGTTCAGAAGTCAATACCGAAAGCATAACTATTTCTGCACTTAGCAGATGGGGCACAATGGTAACTATAGATCCACCTCGTAGTGTAACAAGTTTGTTAGTGACGTCTTCGTTAGTAGTAGGATTTAATTCGGAGAGTATATTTTTTCAACAATTATTTACGGATAAATCAATTCAAAATAAAAATCACAATAACCACTTCGAGAACAGCAGTAACTTTAGATTTTCATAAAGCCCATTTTTACGTGAAATGATATTGAATATAAATACACACCAGAGATCCAAACACCATTGAAGCCTCGTTGCGAAAAAGAGCCGCTTAGAATGTCCTCTAATGTAAATGGAGATTGCCCAGCAACTGACGCTACAAGGGCCACGAGAACCAATTGATACCACGCCTGCATACACAATTTTTTGAAATACAGAAGTAGGCAACGAAAAATAATTCAAAACAATGAAAAATTAGTTGTGTCTATATAATATAATAATGAAAAATGCAAGGATTCCTTATTAAACATATAAAAGTTGTAGTTTAAAACTGCGCTTACCATTTTGACCTAAAAGTAGCACGGCCAACAGCTGGCTCGTACACAAACAGTGACAAGCACTATAAAACAAATAATCTACACATTATCTTTCAGATATTTTGTATCATAGGATAAGAGAAAAACATTATCAATCGATAACTTTAAAATTTTGGCAATAATCGTTAAACTAAATACCTTGAACGCAGAGATAATTCCATCGTCAATATCGGTAATAAAATATAATTGGAGCATAAAACTTTAGTCATTTCAAATAGGCAATTATGTAAAAATAAAAATTCAAGATTTCAAGTAGACATTTATTAAATTCAAATAACGTGTATTCCATTCTTACGATTCTCCCCGCGTCATCTTGCAACTAAACTACGTAATTCTTTTACAAATAAAAAAGTTGTTAATGTCTCCACCCACGTATATTTTGCATAGTATCCATCTTCTCCAAAATCAACAGCTAGGATACGCAGCGCTGTGATGCAGTGCGTCTTGCGTTCAAATTTTCAAATGATTATTTATGCCAACAGTAACTTAATCTTAGCAAATAATTATCTGCCTTTCATAGTCGAAGCCACGATGTAACAACAATTTGTAATCTTCATTAATTTCTTGACATAAATCAGAAATAGACTTAAATCTTGATAATTTATGAACAATGCAGTTCAAATGTGGTTTTCCTTGAATCATCAAAGTCATAACGTCGATTCGATGTGATAAGACGTGTTAGAAACTCAGGGTCACAATTCAGATGGTTGTCCAGTCTCTCGGAAGTGTTCCCGTACCATGGGACCGCGTCTCTCCGACGACGAACAAATGATAGGATTTCTGCCATAGCCAAGCGTTGGCCTATCTATAACATTTTGTATAAAATAAATAGATTTACTCCTTAAAATGACTTTCTGGCGTCCTTTCTTTTAATAAATAAAAAATTAAGTTACGCGAAGACAAACGCAGTATTAATAACCCTAAAATAGGATAGACCTGAAAAGGAAGTCGAAAAATCGACAAAAAAGTTAAATGTGTTAAGTGTATTTTATTTGTGTGTGTATGTAAGTGTATGAGAAGGTGTGGATTTGTGTAAGTGTTTGTGTGTCTGTGTGTGTATGTTGTGGAATGTAGACGGACCGTGCTAGTGTCGTCGTTGGCGCCGCAACTCCTGCATGCGACGCTCATGCTCTGCCATGTGTTGCCGTCTTTGTTCCTCTTTTACGGCAATCTGAAAACACCAAAATATGCCATCATGTATCTAAGACACATTGTCTTGTTTGGTTTGAATTATCCCTCAAATAATCACCGTTTCTGCTGATAACGGAAGCCAGTATATGCATGGTGTGGTTTTTGTCTTTCTGAACAGATCGTCTAAAAGTTTCGCCGGCGCTTCTTCCTCTTTCTTCTTGAATTTTTTAGCTGAAATGGGATTATTTATGACAATAAAATAAAATAGAATTAAAAAAAAAACCTAATTCATAGCATATGATGTATACTTACCAGGTTCAGGACTCAACTCTGGTGTTCTATGTCTTCTTCTTTCAGATTTATCTTCAGGACGTCTTAGCTCCTTCTCCTTTTCTTTCTCCCCTTTGCCAACATCCCATTCCCGCACAGCTATCTTCCTTTGCCATGGTTTTTCCTAAAAAAAAAGTATGATATTTATCGTAAATTGATAAGTTACAGATTCAATACTTATTTTAAGTTCTGCATACCAATTCAGCACACTCCCTTTTCATATCTTGCTCCCGCAGCCAGTCTTCCACAGTACCCGGTATAGTTGTTGTAACTTCTGCCTCTTTTACACTCTCCTTTGCCTTATCAAACGCTTCCTGTGATGAAAAGTCCACTTGTAAAGTCTTGGGATTCGAAATTGGCCATGTCACTCCATGTAACGCGTGACGAGTCTCTGTTGCTTGACTGAAAACGTAAAATGGCAAAAATTTATAAATGATAAAGATTACAATAATAAAATAGCTCTAGCAATGAAACTTACTCTTCTGACTCATATTTAACATAGCATTTTGATTTAATCCTATCAATCCAAAACCCATCCTCAACAATTTTTCCAGTCCTTTGTAATAAATTCTTTAACTGCAACAAAGTGAACGGCCTCACCAAATTAGTTATGTATAATATGGATGAACTCTTATGCCTAGGTGGGCTTAAAGGCTTCAACCCTACATCATTATCATTAATAATCGATACTCGTCTACTTTGAACAGTTAAGGATTCCTTTTCTACATCATGTACCTCCTCTGAGACTACTTCAACATGTGTGGTGTTGTCTATAACGATTTTAGGCAAAATTGGTCTTTGCACTCTGTCACTCGGTTTAGAATGTTTCTTCTTTTCTATCACTTCTTCAAACTCAACTGGTTTAACATCTGGGATAATGTCTTTGAGTACATCAGTGGAAATTGTTATTGATTTCTGTGTCAAAGTCTTACTTGGTCTACTGCCCCATCTTCTCTTTCTATTTATTACAAACGGCACACTTGGGCCATTTTCTTTATTTTCGTCCCTTGAATCAATATGGTTACAAGCATCCAAATCTTCAGTTTTCTCTGCATCTGAATTCATAGATATTTGCCTACTCACTTCTTTTTGACTATTCACTTTTTTAACTGAGTTGTCATTCTCTTGTGTTTTTTCTTTTTCTATCTTACCCTTTTTCTTTTCTCTGCCATAATAATCTTTTTCTAAACCATGATTTTCTGAGTCATTTTTTTCTGGAGAACAGTCTTCTTCTACAATCTTCGCCTCTTCTTTGTGAGAAATTTGGAGTTCTACATCTAATTCATGCTCAGATTCTTCTTCCTGTTTGGGTGACTCTGAACGATCTGGAGATTCCAGCCGCTTAGAAGGCTCCGCCTGCTTGGGAGACTCTGCCTGCTTGGAAGACTCTGCCTGCTTGGAGGACTCAGCCTGCTTGGGAGACCCTGCCTGCTTGGGAGACTCTGCCTGCTTGAGAGCCTCTGTCAGCTTGGGAGACTCTGCCTGCTTAGGAGACTCTGCCTGCTTGGGAGGCTCTGGCTGTTTAGGGGCTTCTGAAGACTGCTTTGGTAATTCAGGCTGTTCAGATGACACAAATTGCTCTGATGACTCTGCTTGCTTAGGAGAGCTCAACATTTTAGGTGACGCTGATTGCTTAGAAGTTTCTGACTGCTCAGGTGACATTGGTTGTTTTGGTGACTCCGCTTGCTTAAGAGAGTCGGCCTTTTTGTGCAGCTCTGATCCTTTACTTATCTCTAATTGTTTGCTGGGCTCTGGAGTAGGAGTCCGGTCATGTTCAGTAGATAAAGTGTCTGGTTGTGAATCCTGGCTATCTGTTATTGATGAATCAACAGTAGTATCTGCTATAGTAACTTTGTCATTAGTCACAGTTTCATCAACTTTTTCTGTTTCTTTGTTTACTTTTACCTCAACTTGAACTTGTTTTGTGCAGTCTTCCTCTTTAGGTTCACCAGTTGTAGACATAGGAACATCATCCTCACATGTTGAAGTGTGAACAGGTTGAGATTCTTCTTCAATTGCAACATTCGTTTGTTCAGTTTGTGATGTTTCAGGTTCATCACCTTGACTATCCTGACTCTTCTCACCATCGTCTTTTGAATCTCGTGTCTTTTTTGCACGATGCCTACCTTTCTTTTTTTCTTCCGGAATCTCTATAGGAGTATCGCTAGAACTGGTTGTACGACTATGTTTCCTTCTACTTCGAGGTGAAACTCTTTCAGGCGTTAGAGGAGGACGTGCAAGGCATATCTTTAATTTTTGAATTTCTCCAGAGTCACCAGACGTTTTTACTTGCCAAACTTGATCATCAGTGGCTTCATCTTTAGCAGCGAGTTTATTGGGTGATTTCTTTTCGACTTGCTCTGTGGGGGTTATATTTTTCACTGGAATTTCCTCTTCAATAGATTCATTTTCTGACGAAGAAGACTCTTTCTTACTGCGTCTAGTCCTGGCGCGTCTCGGTTTCTCTACCTTTTCCTCAGGCGTACTTCTAGTTTTTTTAACGGCACGCTCGCTTTTACGACGCATGTCACTAATGAAATTACTACTTTATTATATATTTAAACACGAAGAAAGATATAACACAACATCCAATATTATTTAATAAACTAACAAGAAAACCGCGTAAAAGTAATAATCCGAATATTCTTATTACAAATATCCACTAATTTTAGAACCGAGCGTCAAATCAAATTTTAGGAAGCCATTGATTAGTGAAGTGCTTTCTTAAACCATAGAGATTTATGCATCAATTAAGTAACTATAATTAATTTAAAATTAGCTACTCATAACAACACTTTAAAGTGCATATTCAAGTCAATGTGATTTACTAATAATGTTTTTACTTGTATAGTACTATTTTAAGTAAAAATTAATGCTGATGAACTATAAATAGGCATCTACATAATAATAAACATATAAAATTATGTTACAACATTGAAAAACCTTTTGATATTTAACCAATGGTTAGGTTTTTCAAATTTTAAAATTATTATAATTATTGTCAAATATCAAGATTGTTAATAATAAATAATAATTTTGCATTAAAATGGAACCGTACCATAGATATCTGGTGGATTTGTCGAATAACAATGAGTTCGAATGAAATATTCAATTACAAGTAATACCCTCGAAATGAATGACATTCGCATGCTGTCAATTTGCCGATATTGTTCTACATTTTTTTTTAAAGAATGGTTGAAAATTTTTTTATGTGTTAGTATTTAAAAAACGCAATCACAAGGTAAGTTAAGCATAAATAATATGTGTTTTAATTCTGTGTGGAATTCTTACAATCATTTTAAGTATTGTTCTTTTGTTTACAGATGAAATAACATTCTTATAATGCAGTTCCTAATTATCCGAGTTTCATATAATGTAGAGTGGGTCATCAAGTACTAACTTATAGAATGGTTTCAAGTTATCCTCTTTAAAGTTTTTGTTCTATATAACATGGGAAATCAAAATAGCTGTTGTTGCTATCGTAGTCCATCGCCAATTAGAAAGGATGTTGTAAAACTAGAAGACTATCTTCGAGAAGGTGAAGTGAGCTCTAATAACATCCAACATATAAGCGAGAGGGAGCCGGATGACGGAGACATTGACCCTTCACAAGATCCCGTGGCTGGCACTATATTTCTGGAGCGGTCGAAGGCCTCCAACGAAAATGGTATGACAAGAAAACGCAGCCAACATCAGATAGCTGAAAACAAACTGAAGAAGAGTAGTTCTTGTTCAACAATATACCTAGATGATAGCACAGTGTCTCAGCCAAATTTAAAGAATACTGTAAAATGTGTTGCATTGGCTATTTACTATCATATAAAGAATAGAACTTCAGAGAGGCGATTAGACATATTTGATGAGAAACTTCATCCATTAAGTAAGGATGGTATCAATGATGATTATGATAAATATAATCCTGAACACAAACAGATATACAAGTTTGTGAGAACACTGTTCAATGCGGCACAACTGACTGCAGAATGCGCTATCATCACACTTGTGTATCTGGAAAGACTGCTTATCTGTGCAGAGCTTGATATAGCTCCATCAAATTGGAAGAGAATAGTTCTTGGTGCAATATTGCTGGCAAGCAAGGTGTGGGATGACCAGGCTGTGTGGAACGTAGATTACTGTCAAATTCTGAAAGATATCACAGTAGAAGATATGAATGAGCTTGAGAGACAGTTCCTAGAGATGCTACAGTTCAACATAAATGTACCGTCAAGTGTATATGCCAAATACTATTTTGATTTGCGTACTTTGGCTGAGGCCAATGACCTTGCATTCCCGAGTGAGCCTCTAAGCAAAGAAAGAGCACAGAAACTAGAAGCCATGTCTCGTGTTATGGAAGATAAGATTGCTGCAGAAGTTATTAAGAATGGTCTCAAAAAATGGTCTAGTTTAGACAATGTCAATTCAGGTGCCGGAGTCAGAAGGAGTGTGGCCATTTTGTCTTAATTGTAGTCATGAGCCAAATGAGAAAGTAGGCTACACAAGTTACTTAAGTCCTAAAATTAATAATTATTTATATTTTGGAGAATGTTTTGTATATTGAGACAGCACTATGTATTATTTTATAAATTGACTTTATGTTATGTTCTATTATGAATCTAAACACATGAAAGATTCAATCTACTAAAGTTTCTTATCTTAGCAATATTTGTCAATAACAAGAAAGACTAATGCGTGGTCCAATATTGTTTTAGTCACTATTTCAATTTTCTATTATGCTTCCATTGTTATTGTTTTAATTATTATTATTTTAATCAAGTTTTTACTTTAATCTCATGCCTTTGCAACTGAATTTGGTAATTGTGCATCAAGCCAATTGAGTATGTAGAATGAAATATCTTATTCTATTAATGAAATTTGAATAAAAACTTGTAGTCATTACTAATATTTTAGGTTGCTTCCAATTTGCTATGTAGGTTAGTTTTAGTCTAATTAAACATGGTTGACTGTCGTCCTGACTGAAATGAAAGATCTTGTGGTGTTTGTGGTATGCACATGTTGCAGACCATGCTTTTATATAATTGTACATTGTCACAGATGCATTTAATTCTTTTTAAAGTCATGTTTAGTGTAATAATAATTGTATGCCAAATTGTTATTTTATTGACATGAATCCAATATTGTATGAACAGACATTTTCTTTTTTGATTCAATTTATTATTATCTTACATATTTTTCAAATGTATTAATAACTATGTTAAGTATACCGAATTGTGAATCAATTTTGCAATTGCTACACTTGTGTATTTTTATTATAAGTAAAAATAAACATCTTATATATGATTTTTTGTTTAGTATTTTGCACTGTTTTTTTCTCTGGACCAACTACAACCTTTTGTTATTATGGTAGTAGGATTTTGATTTTAAAATAAAAGGCAAATTATTAATTACATTTTATTATGTGAGAAAAATTAGGATAAAGGTTTCAGGTCTTTCAAGAATGCACTGTAATTTTGGAATATTTCTACAACATCGCTTTTCTTGTTAACTTGATCATCATATTCACGACCAACAGCCCACAGTGATTCTATATCATATATTGCTCGAGACTTAGATGAGAATACGTGAAGGGCTATATTACCTGCAGAGTGAAACATAATAGATGGAATGATTGAGAGTGAATGAAGTGTTATCTTTTGTTCAATATATATCAACTTAATGTAAATTAAGCACCGGTAATTAATCAAAATTTTTTTTATAAATAGTGAAATAGATAATTATTTAAGTTTTTGAATAAATTAATCAATCAATCTTATCAAGTATCTCAAATTTATAAATAAATTTTAGTAGAAGTTATAGTACAATTTATCTTTGATTTAAAGATTTAGTGTTTGAAAAAGACTATGATAGCTTGATTTTAAATACAACTAATCTATATTTACCTAAATCTAAAGCCATCCATTCACCAGATCCTTTGCCCTCAATCCTAGGTATTCGGTCACTCTTATGGCATTTCTGTTTATAAACTCTCCTAACAAACTCAGCCAATGCTAAAATGTGTCTAGGACTTTTCCCACTAACTATGACAATGTAATCCACATAATTTATTTCTTTTGGTGGTGAAATTACACAAATATCTTTAGAATTTTCTCTTTCCAATAACTCTATTATATCTTCTATTTCAAACACTCCATTTACACCCCCTGAAAGATAGAAAATATTCATAAATTGTCTTATTTCAGCATTAGTACTAAGTAATTACCAAAAAATTTACTTTTTAAATTGATTCCTTCGAATTCATCGTTCTCTATTATTGGTATATCTTGGAAAATTTCGTCGGCAGTATTCTCTATAATTTGTGAATTATCTTCTGTAATAATTCTGTATTTATGGGCAATTGCAGGAGATGGAGAATCGCCTGAACTTGGTCCTTGCCTTGGAAAATTCAGACAAGATTGCTTATGTAATTCTCTAACATTAATATATTGCAATTTCTTATATTTTATATAATTTTTGATTGTTATATGTGTAAACAAAGAACGATTAACTATATTTTTAAACATTTTAGTGAAGTTTTAAAAACATGTAAACAACACAACCTAACTTTTTTGACAATTTACTTTTTTATGGTAAGCTCTGATATTTCTATTTTTGGAAATGTATGTTGTGTTATAATTTAAGTTAATATGTACTATTATTTTTTTAATTCAGCAAATTAACTGGATATTTAAGGTAATTACAACACTAATCCACTACACAGTTAGCTGAAATTCATTCAGTTCATTATGTTTTCGTGCACACATCAAAGGATCTTGGCGCGCTCCGTGAACAGTCTTCATGTTGGTCGCTGTACCTGAATAACAGTGTGTATAGCAGCCTTTACAAGTAGGCCGCCACTTCCATTTATTCTACGATTAGTTATAAAGCTGGGTACTCATATGAAATAAAGTCACTTTTTGTAATAAAAAGACATATCGTCTGATTATTTATTCATTTATAGGAAGGCCAATTTAGAAAAATTAAAACATTGGGTTTAGTTAGCAGATTTTCCTCGCTTCAAGGATATCGAAAGTATGTCATTATACAAAACATTTAAATTATCTTTTTGACTCATTGTTATAATCTTATCAGTAACATACCTGTGGGCGCAGAGACCAAAGCAAAGTAAATTTGAACATTCTCTACAAAATTTTGAAAAAAAAAAACTAATTTTTAGTTTTCAAATAGGCTAAAGTGAATAAGTTTGTGTTTAAATTATAATAAAGAGATTTATATTTTATCTGAATTTGGTTTTTACAAAAATATAGGTATGTACATATATAATTTACAAAATTATTTAAAGTAACATTTAAGATAGAATTATATATTTATAAATAATAAATTAGTGTTTTTGTTTTGCAATGCAAGTGTTGTTTTTGTAAACCTTGTGGATTTAGTGTTTTTATACTAATTGAAATAAAAAATCGTAAATAATGCCTGAAAATTATTTAAATACAATTCAATGTGTTAGTGTAAATTACATCAGGCGTTCTCAAATATGAATGTTTATTATTGTTTATTTCAGGCTCAAATAATATGTATTATTAGAAAAATAAAATATTATGACGTTAAATAAACTTAATTTAATAGAAGCAAAAGTGAAAGAAAGATGGTTGCCTGCGAATATGATAAAGATGTGGCTGGGGATATTATGGGATGGAAACTCCCTTCGTGGCAAGCTTTGTTAGTCCACCGAGTCCTGCCATCCTGTGGTGGATTGTTAGTCTATGTTACATTAATATGTCACGATTTTGCAATAATTTATGAACATGTTATTGGTGGTGACAATGGGTAATTATTTTTAATAGCTTTCTTTTTATTACTTAATTATTAATACTTAGGTATATGTGTATCGATTACATATATAACTACTATATAGTAACAATATAATGACGATCTCTATGACAAGCTTTGGTCACGCATAAATAAATTATTTAAAAGCACAATTCGCAAATGAATTGCTTAATCTAAAGTTCTGAAAGCTTTACAGGAATCTCAGACTGTAAAGATTCTCAATGTTGTAAAACTTTGGAAACGGAGACGGAAATAATCATAATAAGCATGATAGTAAGCTGCACTAAAAATTTTAAATCAATAATAAAATCACATTAATTCTTGTGAGTGATTTAAAATGCTGTATACGCTTGTAATTCCTAAAATAATTTAAATGTTTTTGTAATTTGCAATTACGTTCTACAGTTAGTTTATCTAATAAATAAATATATATTTTTTTTTTCTTTTAGATTAGCATCTTTTAGTTTTGCGTTAATAATAATACCAGCAATATTAACACTTGTTTTTACATTGGCGTCACCGCCTGAGGGTCTGAAAACTGACGAGGAAACAATTGCAATCGATATTGGAAAGCAAGATGTTTGGTGGATATTATTGCAAATTGTAAACTTTTTGTTTTTTCCTTTTGCAGTTATTGGAAGGTAAATAAGAACTTTCCCTTTGTATTATTGGTTTCATAATATTAATACGTATATTACGGAATTGGTGTTTCCGAAATAGAAGATAAATATGATCCTTTTTTTCACAGATACAGCCATCAAATATTTTGGTGGATAGAGACAGTTTTTGCATCG
Organism: Tineola bisselliella; assembly: GCA_028551675.1. Lineage (NCBI taxonomy): Eukaryota > Metazoa > Arthropoda > Insecta > Lepidoptera > Tineidae > Tineola > Tineola bisselliella. Next base: position 30,273 of record JAPWLS010001780.1, read on the forward strand.
TACGCAGATGACGATGCTCGAACTAAAGACGCTGTAATGAGGGCCCGTGAACCATCACCTGTAGAGCTCTATCTATTCCTTCAAGCTTTTCTTCACTCCGCTCCAAATGTGATCGTTAATTTATTAGACATGATGTCCAAGGCTGAAAACCCTAATTTTGAAAAATGTAAGATAATATAATAATATTTAGTAAAAAATAACTAACTAATTCACACTTTAATTTATTATTTTAATTTTTAGTGACAATGCAATCTGTAAGTTTGATATTTTCGACTTTACGAATGGCAAGCACTGCTACTTTATATAGGCGATTTGAAAGGGAGAAAATATGTGGCCGACAATACCCATGGACGTATAATACCGAACCTTTATTAGATAACATAGCGAATGAAAAACTCGAAGAAGAAATTAAAAAATCGCAAACCCTGGAAGAATTCGGGCCTATTGAACCTTCAGAACAGGAAGAAGAATCAGAATACGATGACCATGAGGAGCGCTTGCTCGCAAGATATAGCCAAATTTTAGAATCTGATGACTCTTTGCCATCAACACCACCTCTGAACGTAAGAGAGCCTTCGGCTACATACAGTGACGGAAGTGAAGAATGCAATAAACCTCTCACTATTATAGATAGAGTGGCGCCTCGGAGAAGAAACACTGAAGATACAATAGACAGCACAGATGTACAGCCACCGAGTGTAGCAAGCAGTGGACATGAATACGTAAGGCCGAGATCTTTTATTGGTAGATTAACTCCGCAAAGAAAAAGCACTCATTATACTATTGAGGTGATTGATATTCCTCCTCCACCTGAAGTGCCAGCATCTAGAATTTGGAATGTATGGGCCGAACGTCTGGTAGAGAATGCCGAAGCTTTGCCGAGCAGATTATCAGCGCCGCCGAGGAGTAAATATGTAAATGAAGTCATTCAAGAGGAGCCTGATATGCCCGTGCGTGTTCCTCGTTCTTACATGAGGGGGTTACAACCGCAAGATGCTACAGCAGCTTTAATGCATTTCTTAGGATGGCACATGTTCTTTGTTGGTAGATTAATATCTATCGCTGCATTTATAAATCTCTTTCCAGTAGTTGCGACGATATTGCTTTTCTCTCACTATCAAGTAATGTTATTGTTCTTAATTGTTCCTCAGGCCAGTAGTATTCGGAGAGGATTTTATTTATTTCTTGCTTTTATTTATTTATTCTGTTTGATGGAATTTAAAATTCGATTTCGTCACGTTCGTGTTTGGCATGTGTTTTGGATAATCGTGTGTACTTTGGAGACAATAATATTCACGTCGTTGTGGGCGAGCATTGACAATAGTTTAAGTGATTGGTGGAGAGAATATGCCGTGATGGTGGTATTTGGGAGTACTTTATTAAGTTACATGTGTATGTTAGTCTACTTTGTTTTATTGAAGCCTAAGGAAACAAAGATTTATTTCAACGAACTCAAAAAGCCTATAAAGAATTACTGAACTATCTAATAATTTAGTTTAAATTTATGTAGTCTAGTTTAAGTATGTTAAATATATTATAATTGTGTGGAGTTTATGAGTATGATTAGATCAATTTAAAAAAATTATGAGGAAATTCCTATATGAAAATATTTTCGTAATATAAATTAGACTTGAACATTGTCTAGCTTCAAGCATTAATATCTGAAAAGTTTTGTTTCTGTTCAGCAACAGCAGTTTGCAATATACCATCTCTTTCATACATTGGTTTCTTAGACTAGATAATACATAGGTACCAATTTATTACATCAGTTATTCAAGACCTTAAAAGGTCGGAATGTACGACTTTTAAAACAAAGAACACTTTTAAGTCTTCGATTTACAATCAGATTATACAGGTATTTATTGTTAAGATAAATCGTTGAACCGGAGACAAGACTTAAATATTAATTGAATTAATGTTATATCAGATGAATGGTACTGAGAAAGGTTACTTATGATCTCGATAAACTTGTTTTAGTACGACAGCGTATAAACAGATCAGTCTTGTTGTCAATCAGCATTTACGTTGCAATTTGTTGATAAATAATTAAATAATTTATTGTGCAAGTCAACTTCTCTACAATTAGTCAAATGATTTAGGTAGCTCTGTCTTGTGTAGGTTTATTTTAATTTATTACCCGTGCTCATTTTCGAGCACTATTTAGGCCATATCTTAACGCTAATTTATAAGATCAAAACTAATAAAATAATATCTATCTTATTACAAAGGAACAATAAAAATATCTACCCACTTGTGCTTGTGTAACGTATTTCTTTTAACCACTTCAAGATGTATAAAACATTTGAACGTTTCCTGTAAAAAGAGGCAGTTCGGTTTAACTCTTATGTGGAAATAAACAATCGGCCTTTGTTACATCAAAGACACCTACACCTTCGTAATATGTAATTGAAGTGTTGCGCCTAGTTGAACAGCTGGTGGCTTTTTTTTCGATATCATGAAGAATGTAAAGTCATGTAGCGAGAGTGACTCGAAAATACATTGGAATAGAAAAGATCCCTAAATATAGCGCATGGAACCGTGTCTTACAACACTTGTCATCTGACGCGCTACTATAAAAATTATTGAAAATATTTAATTAATACTAAACTATATATCATTGTTTTATTATACATATTACAATAAAACATGATTTATAATTTTTATAAAGTTATTTTAATAGTAGAATATAATTCAACTGAAGATTTTAAGATCTCATTCAAGCCTAATTAAGCATGTTGGAAGCTAAATAAATTATTAATTGCTATCCATGTGGCTATCAAGTTATCGCAAAAAATTGTTATTATAGTAATCCCCGAATGAATGATGTTCGCTCAAGATGAAGATGTTACGGGTCAGCAGCCTGCCTGTATGAAGCAGTTTGTGTTTGATACATATACTTCACAACGCACCATTCATGCCCGACGTGGAGCTATAAAAGATGATTTCTTAATATCATTACGACTCTACTCGTCCTAAAAATAATAATTAGGCGTAACTTTTTGAGTGTAATCTTAATTGATTTTTTATAACGAATACAAACAATTTTTGCTAGCTTTAATTATTTATTTCTATTATACTTACTAAATTCAGTGTATTTTTATGCTATATCTATCCATAGCTCGAATATAGTTTTGAATACTATTCGAAGTAAGTATTTATTCGTAATATTAATTTAGTATTATCTAATGATATATTATTAAATAAAAAATAGGTATTTGTATGGAGAATGGGTGTTGTGTTGTCCTTCTCTAGCCACCTAGTATGTGCACGTGTAATAAAACAAATTATCAAGTTAAAATTATTACAGTGAGGAACAACTGTTGATTCTTAACTCATTGTAGTATCATTCGGAGGATGCGGTGTCCGAGCATGCTCAGGCGGTCTCTTGTAACGATTATTTTTTGCTAATTTACCGTAGTAATATCGACAGACGCCGGAGATGAACAATGCAGAAGAGGAAATTCGAGGAGGATATTAGAATGGGAAAGGGAAGTGATTGTATTTGTAATTATAATAGTAATACCTAATCATAAGTAACAAATTATTTAAATTTAATAAAAGAAATAAGGGTCAGTCCCACCATGAGCATGATCACAATGGCTGCAAAATTTTCGTAACAGTCGATTAAAAGGACAATACACGCAGTATAAAACTTCCAAATTATTGAAAACATTATTATTATAGCATTAATATAAAGAACTACCTGTTAAGAATTTCATTCTTTTGTTTCTATTTACCCCGTAAAATGTAATGTGAATACATATACATTTTAAAAGTTTCTCAATGTCAACAAGACAAACAAGGCCAACGAACATGGATTGAGTAAAGCTAGGAGAATGTCTGATTTGGCCTGAAGTATGTAATACGATACTTCATGTTCTGACCATGTTCAATTCATTCTGCTATACTTTTACTTAGTCACAAGAGAAACGAATTATATCTAAAACAAACTTTTTTAAAAAGGTCTTATTTATCACTACCCGCAAATTCGATGGCTGCAAAGCTTTCGAAACGTGATATTGAAGTACGCAGCAAAAATGTTCTAAAGCTAAAACTTTAATGGCGTTTTATCCAGATACAAGTAAATTTTGCAGTTCATGTGAAGTTAAGCTATAGTGTACAAGCGTACTTAGTGAAAAATACATAAGTCATTCAAGTCCATTTCTTCCCAACTGCATAGAAAGTAATGATATCTGAGGTCAAAAGGAACTCTACTATCACAAAATCAACAATTTAAGTCCAGGAAAAGGAGGTATTAATATGAGACATGCAGTCCAAGAATGTTAAATTAATTACGACATATAATATGACAATATGATAACGTTATCAACTTGGTGTAAGTAATGCAGACATTGAAGCGACGCACACGCATTTGTTTATTTTCTTATTGTCCATCACATAGCGACGTTACCTATGATAATAAATATGACTGATTTTGTTGCTACATTTCAAATATTCTTGATAATTATTTATTAATTAAATCAAAAGGGTCAGCAACTTTTGGGAGAATTCAAATCCTAATTTTGGTTTTTATTTACTTTTTTAAAGTGTTATCTGTTGTTATTCGCAAAAAAACGTCATGGTTTACTTATATTAAAACTATGACAAATAATGCATATTTTTTGTACCTATATAATTTTACACGTTTATTGCTATCTAAATGCCCACTACAATTGCTTATATGGGCTTGGTTACTTACATACTTTACACAACTTATTTAGATAAAGACATCTTTACTAGAGACGTAGTGTAGAATTTAACACTATACAAATTTGTTAATCGTTATGTTAATTAGTGGCTTAGTGTTAGGTGTAATGGAGACACGTGACAACGGCGCAATATATAATATTAACTTTGTTACGTGTTTAGGTGCAGTGTTGAATCACGAAACAGATGATTTTTAAATATATATAATAGTGCTTTGTTAATAGTTACATTTTCTATTAAAAGAGTATTTATTAAAAATGTTTGTTTTTGAAGCTTCAATTAAAATTCAGAACTATGTGCGTAGGTATTGTTTATAACCACGTTGTATATGAAAATTTGCGTCAAGCTTCGTGTGTGGTCACTTTAATTAAGCGATAAACACACACTGACATTAATAAAGTGTACTATATTTAATAGGTTGATACTCAACACGATGAGCCTTCCAAATTTGTCAAGTTTGGATCTTTCATGCGCGTCACCACCTGCGTCATCCACCCATACACTAAAATGATAATGCTAAGTTTCAAACTTAAATTTGCACTTCCGTTTAATTATAGCTACGTCGTATTATTGTAGCTAACTGGGCGTTAATAAACAAATCCGTAATATGAATCATATTAATTAATAAACGTATAATGTAACACAAACAAAGTTTGAAACAAGCACTTTTTTCTTATTATTTTATTTAAGCCCATAGAAGACAATTCTTACAATGCCGAGTATTCAGACAACAACCCATTAAGAAATTACAAAACTTTAATGCACACGCAAACCCCCGAAAACAAACCTAATGGGACCCGAGACACCACACCACAGTTGTCGACAAATCTTAGAACAATATTGTGTAATACGATCATAATCGTAATAAGATATTATATTATATTGCAAATACCATATATATGTCCGAATATTTTGTATCATAAAATGAATAATTAATTAAAGATATTATAATTAATTTAGGACAAAGAAAGTATTTTAAATCATGTCACTATCGCCCTTATAGGACTTTGCTCTTAGCATAATAGATTTCTATTTCATTGTCTGACCTAAATGTATTGTATACGGTGGATGTTATTGATTGTTAATGTTACTATGTACTTAGAACAATATCAATTAATTAAGATGAGTGGAAACTTTGTAATCTTTAAGAAACAATTACTTCATTATATATCTATATATATTGCAATAAAAATAAAATAGAAATTGAATTGGCTGTCGATCAACGTTGACCAGTCGATATTGATCGCTTCAAAGCGTAACCAATGCGACTGATAGCTCGGCAGGCAACTCTCTATTGTCTTTCTGTTCCAGTAGCTATATGTTTGGAGTAATCAACATCGATCCGCTATAATTATGCTGCCATGCGTTTAGATTAATCTGGACAGTCAATGTCATTGATCGACCCTTATCTAGTTGTAACGAAATTGAAAGATACAGAAAATAGACGCTTAAAAGTATCGGTATTGTTTAATGAATTTTTGTAATTTAATGACAATAACAATTAGAACTAAAACATTTATTGTTATACTATTAACTTCCCACATGACCTTTACTGTTTTCTATAGGCTCATAAATATACCATCAAACACCCACCTGACTATGGGGCCGTTACAAACGCCACGCTGAGCCAAACGCCATGCATTCTTAGATTCAAGATATTACGTAATTTGCTATTGCATTGTACCTATCCATTTACCTATTTCAAATTACAGCCGTAAATCTTCATAATAATATAAGTTATTTATTAAATGTCGTAAAATTTAATTTTATATTCACAGTCGAGCGCTTTGTAACATTTTGCGCAACCTTTGTTGTTTATTGTCCTTTATTTAGGTATTACACTAATGTTGTCACCAGTCTATATAACATAAAGTTATTTATATAAAACCTGCACTCAATATTCAAAATATATACTTATGTCAATTAAGTATAATAGAAATCCAACATCTATGCTACTATAATTATAATAATATAATTTGTTTTTAATTATTATTATAGTAAATATTCATTTTAATAAATATAAACATTAAATTTAAAAAAAAACCTTTTATTAATCACTTTATATGAATTCATATTCAACGCTTCTCGAAATATCTTTTATTTCCTCTGATTTTTCTTTAAGTATTTCTGTAGGATTATAAAAACTCAATTTTTTAATTCACTATAAGCAAAAAGTTGATAATATTTTATTAGTAATTAAATGAAAGAATGACCAATAGAATTCAATATATTTTTAATAAAAGAAGACAGTTAATTGTTCATTATTCATATCACATGTGATCAGTATCTAATTACCATCCAACAGTGAGCTTAATATTGTTGTTTGCGATCGTTACAGCGAACGTAGATACCCTTTAGTCTTTAGTATTGATTTAGAAAACATATAACACTTTCTTTGATATATAAATAATACACTAAACACGATTAAACATATGAAGTTAAAAAAAAATCTTTTGTTTTTTCTTTTCTTAGTTGTCTCGTTTTCCTTAAAAAACTACACTGCTATATCAAATTGTTAATACATCGAAACCAATAATTATATTTTATAATACTTTTATTCATTCGTAGATTACCTAAGTCTTGTTTTCTATAGAGCTAATGTAACATAACAATAACTAGTTAGAGTTTGGATAAATGATCCGATAGGAGAATTATGGGTAAATCTTATACTCAGAACAGGTATAGGTAGCGAGCCCAGTGATGACAGATGGGAGATGTTAAGATAGTCAAAACGGAATATAGTACCTACATGTATAATAATAGTTTGATGGAATCGTGGGTCTCTTATTGTGAAATTTATTCTTTAGAATATATTTTTTAAATTATAGTGTGTGTTAAAATTTTTTTTTTTTCATAACTTAAAAAATATTGGGAATCTCTCGTCCTTTTTAACTTCGTATTGTAAAACTCGTATTTACATACATAATTACAAATATTGTTTAAAAAAAAAAATGCTTAATTAAAGTTTGTAAATGTGTGTAATTTTCCGCGATTCATTGTAAAAACGTTGTCTAAAAAAACTAATAATTAACTTCAAACAAATCGTTTTACAGAGTACAAATAGTGAAGACCACGACTATACACGACTCTTGGCTCATTAACTAGTATTTAATAGAATGCGGTAGGTATGCCCATCTGCTTATAATAATAACTACTCGTATACACATATGTAGGTACATTTGTGAATGCAAACACCCAATTAGGACACTTTGCACTATGGGTATCAGGATACAGGATAATAAAGTATATAACAGTGAGATCAATTTAGTAAGATTTAATCGAGGAACGGTCTTCCCCTTTTTTTCGCTCATCTCACCCCGTGGCCACCATACTATTTTATGGAAATATTACAAAGGTAAAAATCATACGAAAATCATAAAGTTTCATCGATTTCAGAGAAGTTAATAAAATTGTAAAGTTACCTTAGTTTAATTTGACTTTCATTATTTGTAGGCAAAATATTTGATGTAAATATTTATTACTATTTTTATAATTTATTATCAATATGATGTTATTAAATCAGACGAGAATCAAAGTAGATATTTGTTTCAGGTTTGGTTGTTATTTATTTATGTTGTTCTAGTGTTGGTACGTATACCACAAGTTAGCTATACTTTGGGGTATTGTCATTATGTACATATATGTATGTATAAGTATATTGTTAATATAATCTATAATATAATTTATATTAGAATTATTACAACGTACAAAACGTTAACAGATTAGAAAACTCACTCAATTGGCATTTAAGACTCTAACACGACTTAAAATTACCATATCGGAGGATTGAAAAGAAAATAAATTGTCCGTTCTTCGCTTATATAATAGAAAATCAAATATCATAACCTTCTAGATGTAAATCCAGGGTTAATCTTTGCTTACGATAATAAGTTGTAACACGATTTGTTTGCAATCATTGACCGAATGGTGATCGTGCTCATAACAAAGCTATAAAAATAACACCGTTACTGTAGCATTTATTAATAAAATTTATTAGACTATTTAGTACTGGTTTGATACATTGTGTGGTTTTATCGAAACCTTATACAGGCTTTAAGTTACAGTTTAAAGGGAACGCGTGAACAATAAACTTTCACATCACTAACTTTTGACATACTTCGATTGTTTCACGTGTTTATCTGCAGTGCTAATATTATTATAGTTCACGCACGCGTATAATGACTGCATTCACCTGACGTTTATTTAGATTTATTTTTTACCTGGCACTAAATTCATTTTGAAAACATTTTAAATCCATTTCTCATCTGTTTACAATCAACGGTAAACAATTTTAAAAGTATCAATATTAAAATATGATTTGTACTTAATCAAACTTACCAGACTCATCATGATGAAAAAGCAATTTAAGCAATAATTTACATAAATATTTTCTAAATCACCTATTGATATTGTTCGAAATATTAATTCAATGGAGCAATATCAAAATATTTCATTGTAGTATTTAAAATGTATATATATTGAAAATTTGTACTTTATCTTAAGATATTCGAGAACATAATTTAAAATATTTAGCATACATATATTATAAACAGTACAAAACTTTTATCAATTAAAAAACAAACATAAAAGCACATTTTCTTATTATTAATTTATAAAAATTTAATATATACGAGTTCTTCAAAAAAAAACATGTTTAAAATCCTTTTAAATTCTTTAGTTGATAATAACAACTCACCCTATGTATTTTTTCTTGAATACTTTAAGCGAGCATAACGTATGTCGTTTGTCATAATAGACATTCGATCAATCTCACAGCTAGTCAAGCGGCTATAGTTAAAAAGGGAGGATTAACGAGAACTATTGTCTCGATATGTTTGTTGTCTCATTGAAACCGGTTTACATATATCTATAAAAAAATATACACATACAATTTAATAATTGAAGTGTTTCGGTTACTTTAAATGTGCCTTTGACAATGTAATAATTAAATTAATAAAGTTACATTGTCAAAGGTATTTTACTTCATATACATGTATTAAATATACGATAATTGGTAAACTGGTAATATACCACAGAAGATGCGAGGAACAATATACTAATTTGCTAGTTAATATATGAAGCTTTCAGTAAGTATTTATAATATATATTTTTCATTTTAATTACCTACAATATGTAATTATGTATGCATGCCCAATGTGTTCAATCTGGTTTATGCACTCCTCTATAAGTAACGTGATCTCATTAGTATATTTTACTCAGTAATAGACAGCAATTGAGTGTGACAATTATGCTGTAATTCTTAAGAATCTTACAAAGGAAAAAAAATTTTCTATAGACGTTCATAAGAGTATTAAAATGTTAATAGGAATTCATAGTAAGGATGCGTAATAAAGTACTGAAATGGAAAGCTTACATAATCCCTTGAAAGAGAAATTCTAATAAGTTTCAAAGCATAGTGAAACCGCATAACGTTATAATGAGGTCTGAGGTTACAAGTAAAGTACAATTTTATGTTCTGTATTTATACAACTAATAATAAATTTTATTTTCTATTACCCCTTTTTATTGATTAATATTATTTGAATTGAAGTTTGTTATATATCAAATAAGTTTTAGGAAAAAAAAATCGAATTCAAAAATTATTCGTATTTCTGCAAAAGTACAGTCAAACAAATTGATTTATAACCAGTGACGAAAGGGACCTATTAGATTGCTTTGGACAACACGCACACGCTTACATGCAAATTACAGTAATTGGCCATTATATAACTGTATATTTGAATATAAGTACCTACATTGATTTAAATTGGCATTTCTCTGATTATTGTACATTTTGAAGCTATTATACATTTTGCTAGTGTTTGTGATCTTAATACTAAATTGATCAATTGTTATTGATGTTAGTACAATAGTCAAAAACTTTAAAGACTGATATTATTATACGAAATGTTTGATAAGCGAGTTATGAATCAACTCGCTTGATTGTACCTACGCATTACATACAGCTAGGTACTGTTCCAATCTATCTATAATATAATACTAGGCGCAATTGCCGTTGCTGGGTATTATTGTATTGTTAAGTACAATTGCATTTTGACAAGTCCAAGCAATAGGAACCCATAGATGATGTTAGAAAAAAAATACAGTAACATCAATCGGCGAAGCACAATTCTCATAAGTTGTTTAGGTCAGCAATAAAAATAGTCGTTAGCCAATTTATTGGTCTTTAACAAGATGATTTGACACAAGATGCATATTGGTTGGCGCAATTCGTATGCTGCATCAGACATCGGTGCTCGCCGACGTTTATAGCAAACACATAAAGTATACATTAGCTTTTAGCGTGTTGGCTGTAGAAGCTGTAAAGATACAATTAGCATCGATATAGAATAAACACGTAAGTAATGAAACTATTTGATTTCTAAACTAAATTACTTAATTATAAAATCTAATAGTGGTCGTTAACTTAAGATAGAGGTTAAATTGGGATGTTTTGTAAACAAGTCTTTTTAAGAAAATCTAATTACTGAATATATTAAGTTGGTTTAAATAAAATGTGGCAACAATTTAAGTATATCAAAAACTACTTTATTTCTTGAAAAGAAAACTATAAACATCATTTTATATCGTAATAATAACATATAACAAAAATATTAATCATGCAAACTTTTCACATGGAAAAAGTGAGAAAAGAAGTCATTCTATAAAGAAATAGAGTTTAAAATAAATAATTATTATTGGATTTCATTTGATTATTATTTATACTAAGCAGTTATTGTTGCATCGTAACTTATAAGTTTGTTAGAATATGTTCGCAACTAACATTAAATAAATTTCAATCTTTATTCAAGTCCTAAGACTCTATATATGTAGTGAGTAGTTAGTAGGTACTATATACATAATAATAATTATCGTTCGTATAAATAAAGCAATTATTAATAACGCCATACTTTTAACTCATACAAATATTAAAAAAGCAATACTTTTATAAAATTCTATATAATAATTGACATTTAATAAGTAGTTAGAAAGAATTCTATTGGAGATCGGTATAGTGGTGAGTCGGGAAGCTTTGCGAGCTGGGAGGGACGGGCGGTAAAGCTTGGAGGCGGGAAGAATCGTCCATTCGTCTGAAGACAGATTTGACGCGCGGTGATGTTGGACGTGGCGCGCGATTGTACGTACTACGACTTTTTTTCACGTGAACATACGCACGGATATATCTATAAAAGTAGTGGTATTTAGTGGTAATAAATAAAGCAAGTAAAGTGTTAATTAAAGGATAATGAAAAGAAAATTTACTAGCAATATTTTAGTGTTATTATTACTTGTGGATTTTGTTTGTGATTGTAAAAAAATATAATAAAATGCGCAATAAAACTCGGACTATGAAACGGGGAAAACGTAGGGTAAGTGTCAGATTAAATAATTGATGTTTACTATACCAAGATGTTATCAAGAAATAAGTATTAAATTTCCAAAGCAATACTTTTATAAAATTTATACATATTGATGCATTTTGTCGCTACCTATCCCTGTGGGAACAAAACTGTGATGATACAAATACACAAACGTTAAACCAGGTTTATATGAAGCTTAACAAAATGTATTTTTTATCTTTCCTAACGTAATCCACAAAGGATTTATTTTGGTATGATATCAAATATTTATTAATGTCATAGGTAGACTATTAGGATTTACTGGTATTGATTCTTTGTGATCCAAATAAAAATATTAGGGGTATATTATCTACATATATTGTTAAAAAGTGATCAATTGTTTAGTTAATTTCAACAATTATTAAACAAATAACATATTGTTTAATATTTAAAATAAAAAATGTTATAGGATTTATTGCAGTAGGGATTCTATTAGTTTTACAGTTTTTAAGCATAAAATCAGAAATAGTTTATAAATACTTTTTTAATGTTGCTAAAAATTGTCGAAATGTCAACTTAGAATAATCAAAATATACCCCATAGTATTTTAAATAATTGCGACGGTTACAAGTTCAATATCCAAAACATAGCTTCGTAAAATTAACGTTATCGCATCGTACGAGAAAAATATTTTAACAATATTGTTGGTAGTTATGTACAAATACGGTTCAGGGAATGGCAGATAAAGTTGAGGGCATAAGGTCAAATATATTTGTCGGCGGCTACTATTCTAAAGACCGTTGGAAATTAGACCAAGGAAAACAAACATTAACAAGATGCTGTTTCTTCTCACTAATTGTTGACTTCACTTATTCACACATAATTATAATAATGAACTTACTTAGCGCATTGTTAAAATATCATTATTGTTTTTTGTTTATATTCTATAATCTAATTGCTCTTGTTACCCCTATTTCATGTTATAATTAATAATTTACAATGTCATGTCGCGTCGTAATGCTTGTTCTTCAAATCTTAAGTCAATTCAAAACAATAAAGTAAGTCAATAAATGCCCGAAATAGGTAATAGGATAACGAACATCATAACAATTTTCTTGAGAAACATCTAGCGGCAATTATGTCTTCATAGCAATAAAGGACCTTTTCCACACAAAACTAAATGCACGGCAAGCATAAAAGTCACATAAATTACAATAACTATAACTATAAATATAATGCTGTATACATAAGTGTAATTTTAATAAGCTTCTTTTGCCACCTACTCTTAAACACTTACATTTGTCTTACGTGATCGAATTAAAGCGATGCGACTGTAACATTATATGGAAATGATTGAACTTATTTGTTTATTTAACGCGACATTTGACAATGAATACGCATACGTTTTAATCTGCTCTTAAAAGTAAAATAAACATTTTATATATCTCAGTTTGCATAGCAGACAAAATAATGACTAATGCACTTGTAAGACGATTAATTTAAATCGTTGGTGCAAAGATCCTTTTCAATAAAAAACAATGTTAATTCGATCGTTTTTATCCAAATGCAATTAAGTAATCCATAATTGTGTTTTAAGTTACGTTTATATGTGCAAATGTTTAGTTGTGATTTTACTTAGGCATATATTTTATTACATTTTAAATAATTTTTAAAATACTGACTCATAATTACTATCATAACTTCTATAGATATACTTATGTTGTCTTCTTTACCGAGTCAACAAAATTTGAAACTTTTTATTTCGTATAAACTTTCGTCGTAAACATTCGACAACCTTTGACCTAATGAAGCGATAACAAAAAAACTGTTACATATTATTACTACAAACTAATGAATACCTATGATGTAATTTAACGGATACTATACACGAAATTTTATTTTCCTCAACTTTTCACTTGTGGTCAGTCCTTTTTTGCCCACATTAAACCACTACATGAAAGTAATCCAAACCGAAATCTTGGTAATTTAACATGCAGAATTATTAATTGAAAAGATGCCGTTCCGGTCGATTTCTCTTCCGCATAAATAACAACGAATGGACTTAAATTAATGGTTTTCGTTTCTTAAAATATGCTCACAAAATTGTGAGCGCGGGAATCGAAGAAGCTCCTCCGAGATGGGCGGGCGGTGGCCGAGCGATGGCGTGCGCTCCCTCAAGATAGTAGGAGGTCACGTTTTGAGATAAACGGAGATAAGACTCGCTGTCTTCGCTATATGAACCGTCTTCGATGCAAAACGCATTATTTTGTGTAGGCAAGGCCCGTGCTTTCTTGTTTTGCAATTGACAAACTGCTTTCAAACACGCTTTGTGCACTCTGGCAACGACATTTAAATTATTTTGTATAATTAAATGTGGGACACATTTAATTACCTATACAAAATAAATTGTTGTTTGTTTTGTTTGATTATGATGTTTATTTATTGTTGTTTGTGTCAAAAACATACAAAACAAGGGTTTCCACTTACATTGATATATCTATTTTAATATCATCTATATTTTTAGTAACAGTTATGCATTTAAGCATTTTATTTACGACCTTTTCTCATAAGCAATAAGTCTGTGAATGCTACATTTACTTAAATACGTACACCGGCCATTCTTACAATAATTCTTTATCGTTAACAAGATAACTTTTCAAAAGATTAATCCCCTGTTTAAATCTCTGGGGTCAACTTAATTTATTGTATTGAGCAAGGAGTTTTGACCTCTGATCTTGAAGACATCGATATTTATTACAATAATTGAAAACGTGCGTGGAAATATTTTGGAATCGCTCATAAATACATTATGGGATGAAAATATATAAGTCACTAGTCTTGTAAATATAATTTATTAACGAGTTATTTGTTTATTCATTTGCTATTGTCATGATAGATATTAAACGTTCTTCAACACTATTTCATCAGAAAGAATTTATTGTGTCTGCGAGTTTTGAGATAACTTAGGGAATAATAAAGAACATAATTTAAGTTTTAAAAATACTAAGCATGTTTTTATTGAATGTAATTTTATAATTAACTGCACATTATTTGAATAACTATTATAAAAATATAAAAACAGATTTACAGGTTCAGTAACTATTAGTTTATTACTTATTAAAGATTATTTACACTATTTTTATATTTAGAATATATTCCATCTTATATTATTTATTTTTTAAGACTATAGTTTTAAATAAGTCAAATTTAGTATTTTAAACCAATTAATTGACAACATTTCTTAATATAATATAGACATAACATAATTATAAGTGTAATTTTATTCATACAATGAAATGATTACAGAAATTTGTCTGATAAATTTTGCACCAAACACAAGGGTCATTAGGGTTTTTCAATTTGTGACTCGGTACCTTAAACAGTAAAGGAAAACCGCTGCAATTAGTGTCAGATGTGGTCGTGTAATCGGTTTGTAAAACTCTCACAGTGTCTGCGGCGACTGCATGTCACAGTACGTGTCGGCATCCTTAAATGGTTGCGTTGCAGATTCCTGCATCAATTGCTTGCGAGGAGCATCGTAGGTAATTACTACACATGCGCTGATTTTGCGCCACTTATACCAAGTACAGTATCCAATTTATAGTTAATTGAAGCGATACTGATCGTTAAATTTTAATGTTTACATTTATTTATTTATTTTAAAAAACATAGTATATATGAATACCTACATATAAATCACTAATTATAACTAAACATAGAAAAACTAATTAATTTATGCTTGTCTATTAGGAAGGCATATAGTACGATTCGTATATTAAAAATTTACTAAAAGTAAATGTATAATAATTATATTTATAACTAGATATAATACTGAACTAAAATAAACTTCCAATCGTTAAATGTTTTACATTTATGGAATTGTAATAAGGGCTTAAAAGTTCATTCATTAGTTTTATACCATTAGCAATAATTGCATATATTATCTTGTAAAAACTTAATGTAAGGACAACTTCATAATAAAATTATACTTCGTTTCCTTTAGTTTCTATATAATTATCAATAAACGTTTTGAATGTTAAGCTTAAATATTAAGATTGGTGGACTGATGATGGTTATTAGCCCAGTCGGCGGTCCCGAGGTAGTATCTAGCAAGCCGCATTTAGGGAGTGGCTTCAAAGTAGCCGTAGCAGTATTCTATCAATACACACTGTATAATTCGTCTCCTTAAGCTGACATAGTAAAAGCGACTGTTACCTGCATAGATTTTTCTGTTATAACAGTTGTCTGCGCTAAAATGTTTAAATATACCTATATACAATTATTTTAATTTACTCTACACATAGTCTGCATTGAAATAAAAACCAACGATGCATAAAAATATCGCTGAGTCAACATAAAAGTTGTATTAAAAAATAAAGAATAGAACGTTTCGATGTGGTGTTACGTGCAAAAATAGCGAAACATTTTGTTGAGGCTAAGTGCTACACGACACTGGAATAAACAGCGCACGGTTATTGAAGGTCGAAACAGTTTTTCTCTCAGAAGCAACCAACAGATGGAACTTTTCATATTATTTTACTACTACAATATTGTTGTATCAAGAGGCATTATAGACAGATTTATTGCCAGTTTCCAGTACCAATTTCAACATTACGATAGAACGCCCCAATGTACGCTAAAAATACTATTAGTAAACATGGAACGTCGTTTATGGTCATTATCGGTTGTTCCACTTTTTTTTTTTGCTTTTTACTCATCTCCATCGTCATTAGTGACAACTGTGGGAATACTTAGTCAAATTGCTGCGTCGAAATTTATTGCAATTAAGAATACTGAATATCGAGAAAGTAAAAAAATATAATTTTCATAATTATGTAGGTACGTATACAAATTCGAAGTACTACATCCTAATAAGAGCCAATCAATCTGGCATGAGTGAGGCGCGGCCAGTAATAAATCTGACCACATTCATAAATCTTCACACATTAAAGGAATTTATTTACTCTAACTTTTCAACAGCGATTTGTGTCTGTTTCCCATACGCGTACTTTATGCACACAAACATAAAATCTTCGAGAATTGCTCATCAAGGATATTATTATTAAACAATAATAATCATTTAACCCTGGTTGGTAACAGACGATGACTCGCCATTCGTCTAGTATACTTCCACTCTCTACAAAGCGGAGATGACTGCTACTCTTTCTCCGTAGCAACAGCATTTTCTACTTATGAATCACACTCTACCCTAAGATCATACGGAAAGGAGTCACGTTCTAAACTACTATAAAAAACTCATTGTGTTTTTAAATGTAACATCGTACCGCTAATCACTCATTTAAATATCGTTACACATTTAGCATTGTGTGAGGTAACCAGTAGCTCTAATTAAAGTTTCGTTTGCAAACTATAAAGTATGTAGGTCACAATGCAACTGGGACGCAGTTCCGAATGTGCTCGTTCGCTGAACTGCAGCCCTGCTCCATACTATTCATGTCGCGTTACACCAAAACATTGTATAGTATTATAAGTACTGTAGGTACTCGTACCACATACTAAAAATAATTTAAACATTCTTTATTTTATTAATTCTAACAAATTATATATTTAAACAAACATAATGATAATAAGAAGTATGGAGAAAAATGAAAAACTTTGTTTTGGACAAATATAAAGCCATTTCTGAGATTATTTTAAACATGTTAAAAATAACTTCCGTTCATTATAATTAGTTTATTCTGACGTTTCGAAAACTTTACAGAATGCATGCATTGCACAAATACATTGTCAAAATCTGAACAATTTATTTTTATTAGAAATTTAAAATTAAATTAGAAATTGTCAAGGGTACTTTATGATAACCAAGACAAACGACAATTATCGCCGCAACCACGATAGCTGCAAAGCTTTCGAAACGTCTTCTAAAATTAAATGAACTAGAAGTGATAATTAACTATACAAAATCTTTGCAATTAATTATCAAATATTTACTTATATCGTTAGAACATTAATGGAACTTTTAGAAAATTCATTGAATTTCATTGTTTTTGTATTATTATGCCCCTACTGGATGTGGTAAATGTGTACTTCCGCATGACATCCGTTGATACCGCACTCTCATCAATTCAATTAGATATTTCAATAGAAAAGCCATTGAGTTAAATATATTAGAGAAGCGTAATACTTAAATAGGTAAAAAAAATAACAATAACTCAAATAAAATCAATTAATTGATTTAAAAATAGAACCACACGTCTTAGAACGGAGAGCACTAGTGATTGTCTCAACTGCATTAGCCAGTTGGACTAATAATGTAAGTGTACATTGTTAGTAATGTCATCTCTAGTATACTTAACTCAATGAGATAAAGTGACTATTTTAAAAATAAATATAGACATGATATACAAATATATACATACACAGTTTAATTTCATACGATATTAGATTTAAATTACGAATAAAATAGGTGTATAGATATATATTTCAATATCAAAATTACGCTACGAACTCAAATGTAGTCATCAAATTTATTGCCACTAATAGTAAATTCTATATAGTCCATTTAGGCAATATACTAACCGAGAAGCAATTCAATCTTTAGGCACACGTAAAAATATTTCAATCATAACAAAATATAAAAAATGACTACAATCGGTAGATCAAAGTTTTCGTTTTACATCATGGAAGATTTATTAAAAATAAACACTTAACCATTGCCCGGAATTGGGGTTTTACGGGCTGATGAGATAATAAAAAGTGTTCTTTTTGACGCCAATCTGCTCTTTATTATTTTCGACAAATGTGACCCGAATGTAATATGATACCGTTCCGTCTGTCTACTGCCATATAGTTCTACTGTTTGATCTACTGAGAGCTTTTTAATTTTTTTATGTCATACTTAAGTGCGCTTTTGACTAGTTTTTATTGCTGTGTAAACATATTCAAAACAATTGTTGGTGCATTCCGCCCTCGCGCCCGTTTTGTCAACACCTGGACGGTTTTATATTTATCTAGTAATAAACTTACACTACATAGTATATATTTAGTTAGCTATCTTTTAATTTATAACTTTTCGTACAAATAATTTAAAGAACCTATTTGTATTGCTTTATATTCATTAAGTTGTGAAAATTCTTTAATAAAGAATATTTTACAATGCCATTTCATGTGGTTTTGAAGTTATGCAATGGGGTAAGCAGAGGTATTTATTAACTGTAATATGGTTTAAATATTATTACAATAAATTTTGTAAGGATTTCCCAAAACCTTCTTAAAGCAAGATAAATATTGATTCTTATTTTAATTTGAAAAGGAATTAAAAGCGCTATCATTTATTTTTAATGTTTTAACATGTCTACATTATGTTGATTTTATGGAGGAATCTTTGTTTTGTGAAAAAGCACTACGAGATGCGAAGCGCCTGTGGACGCTCTGACACTAAAGGAAAATAGACACCCCGTAATATGTACGAGTTGGATGATTCATGCCACATAACGCCATTACAAAATATACAAATAACATGCTTGAATTTTTTAATAATAATATAATATACTAACTTGAAAATTGGCAAAACAAACCCCAAACAGACATTCTTACCATAAATGTGTTTGTTTCTAAAGTAACATTAAACAACCATCACTTTTCCACAAATTATAGTTTCCCGAAATTCTGCTCATAACTTTTTTGTATTCAATTGAATTGCAATTTAACAAATTTGGAGAATATTGCATAATTTTTTATTTATGTGATGGTTCTCTTTAGTGGGATGTTTGCCTGTGTTAAGCGGTTAGATTTTTAAATAAACATTTTTAATGATCGGCGCGCGCTCTGTTTGTGATTCGCCAGGTGTACCCAGATGTTGGTAGAGTTCTTCTGAGCCTCGTTTCTACGATCCGGACCAGCTATCAACACTACATCTAAATAAATAATATTAATATATAACAATTTCGATTTAAATGCAAACAATTGCACAATATTATACAATTTATTGAATTAAATTATGTTAAATAGTTAAAATTATTTCAGTAAAAAACAATGTCGCGAAATTGATTTTTATTAGATAACAAAGTCCTTTTAGTTGGACTGATTGATAAATATACAATGATAAAAAGTTACCTACGTACTTTCATTGATTCATACATTTATGTACCAAATTACAGTACATACCTACATGTAAACTAGAACACTAAAACTTAACCAAAAAGATTTATTATTTATATTTTTAGTTATTTATTAGACACCTTCACTATGCATTCGTAGAACCTTTTTTGTGGGTAGAAACAATTAAAATTATTTATTACAGATAATAATAGGCAATAATTTGAATTCCAATACAATAGGAATGGTTGATGTAATCGAACGTGTTGTATATTATTACGTATCTTAATTTAACCTATTGTTTCATCGCCCTCGCAACAGCATCTAACGCCTCAAGCTAAAGAATCAAGACCTAGTTCTATAAAGCACCGTGTTTCCCAAAGTTTGTTGTTATTCTTGTTGAAATAATAACTTATTCTTAATATAAATATTTAATACATGGATTCTTTATATAGATAAATAAGCCATAATTAAAACTTCCTGTAAATAATTTAATAACAGTACCACGTTAATTTTCTAGCAGTACGTGTGGGTGGTAAAGTTTGGGAAACATAGTCACAAAATATAGATATTCCAACACACCAGGTGTAATCTATCAATACGAGACGCAAGTACGTGGGTGCGCCACGGACGAACTGCCTCACTAATCCTTTGACTTTCTCAATTTTGTTTATAATTCAACTAACGTCAAAGCTCTCTCAGAATTTAAACAGAGATTAGTAGCGCGGATGTTCTCACGAACTTCTCACGAATAAGCTCAAGGAAATGACCTAAATTTCTATTACCAACTTAATTTTGTGTTTGAATTGTATTAAACGTTTAAAATATATCACAATTTTAAAATTGCACGCTGGTCTTGAATTGACAATCAAGTTGATGCATAATCTGAGATACAAATCGCTATAGCAAAGACTTGAATCCAGTTATTATAATTATCCATTTCTTGGTTTATTATGCTCATATTTTTATCATTAATTGGCCATTATCAAGAAATGATAGTTGAGGTTTTGCAATAAATATAATAAGTAACTATTCAAACTAAAACAAATATTGTAAACAAAGCAATATCTTAACTATTGAACATGAAGTCTTCGTATATTTAATATCAATAATTCACTTATTAGATATTATTGATTTATAGTAACCCCGGGCCAGGAGTGCGGCCACTCCAACCGATAAGGTGGCCAAAATAACCACAGAGCAACGTCTTGTAACATTCCGAAGATAACGAAATTATTTCCATTGGCTTATTTTTGTTTTTATGATGCTATTAAAAATAAGAAATCATTTACGAGAATAATAGGGTTTTATGCGATGTCGGTCTAATAATATTTTGTGTAGTTAATATATTCAGAGGCATTAATAAATTTCCTCATTTCTATCGTAAAGTAAAACGAAGAAATACCTATCCCTTACTCGTATTAAAATACAGTTTATAATTCTTTTCAGGGACCGCGAGATGACTCACACAAGTATGTTGGAAAATTCCAGTCCGATTCAAGAGAAGAAATTAGTACTGAAATCGCATTACCTTTACAAAATCCCGCAAGTATGTATCCTAAATATTAAACGTAAAAAGCCATATAATATAGTTATCTTAAATTGAACCGTTGTTTTAGTGCAACTATATGAGGGTAAGTGTCAGCCATTCTCATGCGGAACCGAAGCAGCATGTGTGCAAACTCAGGACAAACATTATTGCCTATGCCCCAATGACGGCGAGCCACCTACGAAAAATTTCAAATGTCCAAGAAGGCCGGGTCTGTATTGCAATTTACACGAAATATTTATTATAACTATAAGTACAAACTATTTATGAAGATAGTTTCTATTTCAGTCCCTCTTACACCGAAACCAATACATAATGTGATAATACCACCACAAGTACTGAACTCATCAGCGATACAGGGAGAAGAAATTGCATTTAATTTTATTTCTTCTTCACCAGTGGCTCTGGTAAGTATAAAGGCTTATAAACCCCAATATTACATTCTATTGTAGATCAGTGTTTCCCAACCTTTTTGTGCCATGCCCCACCTTAGTCTTTCTAAAATTCTTATGCCACCCTTATGTAACCAAACACTCAGTTGATATTTTAGTCTAGTCAAGCGAAATTATACCTAATAATTATTTACAGCAAATATTTAAGAATTTGCTTTTTTCGTTATATTTGGCACTGAAATCTAGTATTGCATTTAAATGGCCCGGAGCGAAAGGGTTAAACTCATGTCGAGTCCATTTTTGAATTGCCCCCCTGTGTGGGCCCCACTTTGAGAAACACTGTTCTAGATTGTATGACAAACTAATTTATGCGACTCACTATCGCCTTTGTTATTAATTATATTAATGCGACGTTTCGAAAGACTGAATAAAACTGCAAATATCGGATAAAAATAATAAAAACTCATTAGTATCGCAAAAAAACTTTAAATTGGTTTAACAAATCCTAAACAAATAAATAATTTATTTTCAGTCACCACTTTCAACTGGAAGCAAAGAAATTACAGATAGTCCGTCAGATACGAATCCTGGCGCAATAGCTCGTACGGCGCCTGGTGCAGTAGATGTTGTAGCCAACGCAGGCACTTATGTAGTAGCTGCCACTGTCGGGGGAACACTTCTTCTAATCTTAGTAGCTTGCTTAATGGTTTTTTACTTGAGAAAAAAAGTATGTAAGTTAGAAGGTAAAACACAGCCGGTAAGTTAATAACTTGATATATCATATTTAATTTTTAATTAATCGCCTAGTTTTATTTATTAACAATTTTTATTTTATTGCAGCGTGTTCGTCCTGGAGAACCTTTATTGGCGGAACGATATATTAGAAATCCACAATACGCTTGTGGGTTGGTTGGATCAATAGGTACCCTACCTGGGAATGATCCCAATGAAACACTCGTCGCACAACTGGATCGAGCAGCTTTAACATTTTTGGAAGAAGTCGGTGAAGGATGTTTTGGAAAAGTTCATAAAGGTAATTATTTTAATACTGCTTAAGGTAATCAAACCAAGTTATGAATATAAAATTAATTCGATAAATTTATTAAACAGGCTTATTAAAAAACGCTGGTGGTGAAGAAGTGGTAGCGATAAAAGTTCTTAAAGAAAGCGCTGGTCGTAGTGCAGAAGAGGACTTTGCGAGAGAAGTAACGATAATGTCAGCTTTTAAACATCCTAACATTTTGTCATTAGTTGGCGTTGTTTATAGAGGTAATTAATTTAAAACATATTTTATGATTATAAATAATAATTAATTACCTACAAAATGTTATAATGGTATGGCATTACAGATGATATTGGCGCAAGTCCTTGGATGGTATTCGAATACATGGAATGGGGTGATTTAGCTGGTGTCTTACGTGGGTCTAGAGGCGGTGGCCGTGAAGGACCATCATTAGACGAGAATTCTTTACTTCACGTCGCTCTACAAGTAGCTAGAGGAATGCAGTATTTAGCATCACGGCGCTTTGTTCATAGAGATCTAGCTGCGCGTAACTGTCTTGTTGGATCGCACCTTACAGTTAAAATTGCTGATTTTGGAATGTCACGCGATGTTTACACGTGCGACTATTACAAAATGGGTGGTGAGCGTCCAATGCCAGTGCGTTGGATGTCACCCGAGAGTATTGTATATGCACGTTTCACACATGAATCGGATGTGTGGTCATATGGAGTAGTACTATGGGAAATATACAGCAGAGGAAAGCAACCTTTTTATGGTCACAATAACGATGGTGCAACAAAATTAATTTTGCAAGGAATAGTCCTTGTACCCCCGGAAGATAGCCCTCGCTTTGCTTGTGACCTCATGCGCGCTTGCTGGCAGTCAGATCCCCGCGATCGGATAGGATTTGATGAAATATGTACGAAGTTAGAAATAGCTGCACAGTCTTCTGGAATAGTTGCACCTGCTCAAATTCAGCGACATCTGCCACCTCCGCAAGATTCTGCTGGTTATCTAATACCTGCCACGCGGCCATCTGTAGAATATTTAGCTCCATTACCGGAGCCTTGTGGGACTGTACTAGAGATACCTTCTAGCGATGAGGAAGAAGATGAAGATGACGAATATACTTGATAGATAGTGGATATGTTTGTTGCGACTGCAAATGTGAAGTATCGCCAACACATATACTTTGTGTACAATCACATTCCGTGTTCAAGTGCATACTAATGGAATAAATGTTGTAGAAATAGGCACCTAGATAGATAATACTCATTCGTGATACATTTTTATTACAATAAAAGGTACGTGTATATTATTTATTTATAGGTATTTATAACTTGTGCCATAATTATAACCAAATAATAAACATAGTTATGTGTAGATTTAAAATGTACCAACTGAATTATGTAAATAGTTACAGTACAATAAGTGTATGCAAAAAATTGTGTATTTTATGAAGCTTTTACGTTCTCAAATAATATACAATTGTAAATATCAAAATCATTAGGTACATATTATGTTAGTTTTGGAGTCATTGAGTTAAATAAGCTAGAGGTAGCTGTCAAACGAAGTCTGTGTGAAAATTAATATAAAACTAGAGCAGCGCTGGTCGAGTATCTTATGGTGCTATAAACCAGATACAGTACAAAGTTTCACCTATTAGATATTTTAAAATAGTTATATAAATGTATTGTTACAACATTAAGTATAATTATTTGCGATATATACCTACAATTATATCTTATATTTGTAAATATATAGAACTGGAACTTGTGACGCAAAATTTTTTTAGTATATTTCATTTGATGTTTGTAGCTACACTAATTTTCTTTAGCTACAGGTAAGAAAATATTTCTGAGTACGCACAATTTTTACAATATTATATGACTGTGTTAAAGTGTGTTTTATGATTAAACAGCATTTACAAAAATTTAAGATTTAAGTCTATTTGAGTTAAATATTAATGTAAATTAAATTATACCCACCATATTATTAAGAGATATGAGTATTTGTTGTATTGTATAAGAAATTGATGTCCGTAATACCTATATCTTGTTAATAAAATATATTTACAAAACAACAAACTTAATTAATTTAAACACTACATTTTCCTTTCCAAGTATTTCCTTGCTAAGTGGTAATAATATTCAAAGAATATTTAAAAAAAAAACAATAACAATTCAAGAATACTCAATTTTTATCTACTTATTTCCTTCTTTTTCTTTTTTTATTACCTCAGATATCTAATGAAGACAAATCTGCCAATGTAGAGTGTTCGAGCAACAGCGTAACAAGAAATAACAAAATTTTAATACACTCGTAAATTCTTATTATTGTTAATGCTATTGTGGTTTATTTTTTAAAATAATCGCCAAAATGACAATAATGTTGCTAGCATTAAATATATTATGAAATGAATATTTTTATAGTAACACCGGCAATAAAAGTCATATTGGGAACTGTCAATCTGTCATTCGCTCGATTCCATTTGGGGTGTTCGGCGTTTCTGATTTGGTGTTGTATGTATTTTCTGTTCTTAAAAATGTAAACATATCGTCCTTAATGAATTAAGTGATATTTTAAAAACTGCAAAATTTGGAGATTATATTGTAAAGGTATTTATTCGTGTAATAAAATGCCTCCAGTGAATTCGAAATCAAAAAGTGATGGGGCAGAATATGAGGTAAATGTATTATATTCTCTATTATTAAATAAAGGAGGCATTTCCAATGTAATTATTAATAAAACGTTATTTATTGATAAAAAACTAGTATATTATCCATCTCATTTGAATTCATATTTAATGACAAAAGAAAGTGGACTAGAAATCTAGTACGGTCTCGTATTCTAATGTAAACAGCGTTTTTAAATAGAATTTCATAGTTAAATCTCGTGAGATCTGTTAAAGAGTTTTTATTTATAATTTGTATATATTTTACTGTTTAAAAATAAAATATTAACACTTAATAAACACTCAATAATCAATTGAGTCAAAAATTCACGTTTCAAATAGGGACTTTATTCCTTTTTAAATATTATTAGCTACTTTTGTCGATATTATTAGATTATCTATTAATACAGGTGGTTGATAATTATATAAAGCTACAATTTCGCATAGATGCTTAATAAACTAACATATTACTCTACTACTTTTACATTGTTTTATATAAATATTATTTACACCTTTATCATTAGAATTTAAGAAAGAAAATAGACTAGAGTTATATGGATATTTGTTTAAATCTTTACAGAATATAATAGCAAATAAAAGCTCAGCATTAGACTTTGAGAAATATATACAAGATAATAAAACTTTGTTGCTCAATGATCCATTAAGAGAGATACTACTTTATCCTACAGACGATGTTCAGGTAAAAATATTGATTTACGTGTTTCATTAATAATAAATAATGTATTTAATTTTGTACATTAGTACTTAGTACATTTTAATACACATCAATCTAGTATTAATCAATATTGATTGGAAAATCTTACATTTGTTCTATGAAATTAATTTGTTGGTTATTTTTTTGTGTTTCGTCTAATAACTCTTGATTACAATTACCTACTTCTCCAGCTGCTTTTTGCTGGATTCTATGTTACTCTTTAAAGAGAGCATCGATGTATTCCAACTCCACCGTTCTAGCTAAACCTTGTTGGGTATGGTAAATCTATAAATAATGAAGATGATGTAGTAATCATGTTTATTTTGTTGATGTTAAGTTAGAGTGTGGTATATTACTATTCTATACAACTTATACCCCAAATGGATGTCTGCATGTAACATTCGCCTTGGTTATGCTCTGTTATGCACAATGTGCTCCATCAAGGTTGACAAGGGACAACCAGAATAAGGTTATTCCCAAGCTGATCCTGGAACATAACTAAGTTACATGAGTGTTATTGTCCCAGGGTACTAATAACTCATCAGTCTGCACATAGCAATTCAGTTTGACAGTTATATTTTTCACCAATCAGAGTGTAGTACTTCCAAGAAGATGGAGAACAGTCACAACTGCAGTACCAGACGTGAGAACATCTTCGACGTGCCCTCTGCTCACGCGACAAGCCCTTCTTAGTTATGCATCAAGTTGGACTCTAATACAATATAAATATAATAGATATTCATCAATTTATCCTGATATTGAAAGGTATTTATTTTTTACTGATATTTTATTAGTAAAAAGGCTTAATGGGATGAAAATAGAAAATTGATTTAATTCAATTTAATATGTATATTTAAGGAGGATGTATATGATTTTAGTTACAGTCAAATCTCAATTGATTATGTTAACATCTAAAGCATATTTAATACAGTAGATACTGCAGTATTGGCCTTGGTTATTCACGAATGTAGTTTAAAAGACATTTCTCGACTTTCTTACATGTTTAATTTTATTTTACATTTTTCTATTAATAAATAAACGAGATAGTAAGTTTTAAATAATATTTTAAATAAATGGCCGGTACTTCTAACTTTATTAGAAGCTAATATCTTTTAATTTATTTTAAAGTTTTAATCTTTAAAGAATATTTGTATATATTTTCTTTAATCGAATTATAAATCTTTCCAATAGGCCGACTCTTAGTCTTCCAAAAAAATTCGTTGTAAATGCTGTCTAATCTTATTAGCATTAATTAGTATAGCTATTTTTCAATAGTAAACGCAATATGCCTTTTATTGATTTGATTCATCTGAGTAAATCCTCGTGAGAGTAAATATTCATTTTTAATGTTAACTGTCTATCTATGTTCTTGTATTTGTTTTTTTATTATTATTTAATAATCAATATAATTGGTTCTATTTGCATTATAAGTAATTCTTATTCATACGAATAAACAGCGCATACGAAACGTACACGAGTTACCATGATCATTAACACAAATTGCATCTTGATGGAAATAGTAAATATTAGTTTAACTTTTATATCACTGTCTGGTCAAGGTCGCAGTTAAAATTAACACTCATCTGTATTGAGCGCAACTGACTCATTTCCTCGCTTTTAGGTAGATTACATACAATTCCGTAAGCATATATTAAATACACCATTGTTTTGTAATGTTTATCAGTGTACGAGGCTCGGCGTTATGTTGTGCTCGACCACAATAGATAATATTGACGTTCGTATTACGAAATAATGGTCTATCCATATATCTACAACAGGGATGGCGAACCTTCATATATCTACGTAGCAATGATTCGCGTATCAATTAGTCTTGACTTCGTAACCCTCGAAACGCATGCAAGCATTGGCCAAAAAATAAATTTGGATGTGGTATTTTTAAAATTTTGTGTCCAAATAATTTCATCATTTCTTTATAAATTATATATTGATACTTCAATTTATTTCATAATTATGAAGCTATGTGCACAATGATACCCCCATTATGATGATACCTAATGTTACTACACTCATATCACAGTAAAAAAATATGCATCAATTTACCTTGATAATAGTTTAGTGCTTCAAGATATAGTGATATATAGACAGACGTCTGCCACTAAGAGGGTCGCAGCCTTCACCCATTTGATCATTATAGTTTATAAATATTTCTACAGTACTACAGACTCGCTACCAATAGAAGTTTACGATATTGACGCGGAATGCGAGTTGGAAAATGAAGTTCAGAATGCTAAAATCGACGTTCAATCTAAAGAGGGTTATCTGCTCAAAGGACCGGAGATTGGCTCAGAAAGAATATTTAGCAATCTCGCTTCAAAGTCGTTTAAAAAACGATATTGCTCAATGGTCAAAGAAACTAACGGGACTTGTATACTTGAAGTGTACAAAGATGAAAAGAAAACTGACACAAAACTCACCATTGTTATGGATTTTTGCTCAGAAGTTGTTAAAGTAAGTAAATTAATGTTGTATATAAATGTGACAACCCTATTGTCACATAGTGACATGAACAATAGGCTTAGTACCTAGGGTTGTACAATTGAAGTTAATTGTAATTTTCTTATAGAATCCGAAACGAGGAAAGTTTTGCTTCGAGCTTCGAACGGCGGGTGGTAAAGGTTACACGTTTTCAGCCGAAAATGATGAAGATTTAAGTGATTGGATCAATGTATTTTCTTCTGCTTTAAAAAAGGATCAATATCATGGAAATAACCAACTGGAAGATCCATTAGATAAAGGTAATACTTGACACTTTAATGAATAAATTAAGGAAAAGGTAACTGCGTAAAATCGGCATTGTTTTTATATTTTGAAATCTGTATTTATAGATGCCGACGCGTCATTAACTGCAGAACCACCGCCTCCCACATACGGTACCCTAAAAGGATTGGAGCACAGTATGAATCCTTTGCTAATGCGATATGCTCGAGAAACTGATATGTCTATTGCTGTTGCCCGTAACGATTGCAGGGTTAATATATTCAATTTGCCATATAAGAGGGAATGCTCTCCTGAACCTAATCTTGAACCATTTAAGTGAGTAGATATAAGTAATATCACTAAAAATAAAATAGAATAAGGGATTTATTTTAAATGACTTCATGTGACTTAATATCGCGTTTAATTTGACCGACCTCATGGTACTAATCTAATGTTTTCATATCCTTGGCTTAGTTTTCAAAAATGTCAATCATGATGGAATTTTTTTTCTCGTTATAGATTTCTTTTAATTTATTATCCCCATTATAGTAATATATTTTAATTAATACGGAAAATTATTAAATGTTTAATCAATAATTTTAAGGAAAATTATTATTATCAAGTTTGTACAAATTTATCCTATATTACGCACTTGAAAGACTATATGGGGCTTATTGTTGCATATATTTTTTCAAATTCGGCGTTTTGAATTTTTTTGCAATGATAGCACTAATTAACAATGTATAAACGGAACGGAGACTATTGTTCCTTTTGATATTAATTCTACTACGAGATAAAATCAGTATATTAAAATACACAATGATGACAAATTGTACAATAATAAAAATTTTATTGAATTCCAGAGAACATTTTGGCCAAAGAATTCTGCTCAAATGCGAAAGTTTAAAATTTAGATTACAAGCACCTATTGATGGTGATAAAGAACTGTTGTGCCAAGTCGAGCCATATTTTACCCATCTCGCCATTTATGATGTGAGGAGTGGGAAGAAAGTGACAGAGAATTTCAATTTTGATCTTAATTACGACGCTGTTAAGGATCTAGTCAAATATAATGAGTGTACAGAGTCTTTAGTCGAGAACTTTAGCTGCGATGTCAAGTTAGACGTCAGCCAAATTACGGAAGAGTGGTTTCAGTCTAAGAAACAGGTGATTATTTATTATGTCTTATATAAAAACTAATGTTGAAATGACTACAGTAAATAAGAAATGAACAAAATATTAGATATTTAAAATATATATATAAATAAAAAGATTTAATTTTAATTGGGGGTTTCAAAGTGTTATGTTCCTTGATAAATTGCATTACAAGCTCGATTTCTCATTTCTAAATATCTTATTCTCGTTTTTATCATTAAACAGGTTATATTATCATTGAACAATCCACATCCGGAATTATTCATAGTAGTGAGAATTGATAAGATACTGCAAGGACACGTCAATCACGTGTCAGAACCTTATCTCAAAGCTACAAAGGACCCACGATTGGGTCTAAAAGTACATAAAACCATACAAGCGTACGCCAATCGTGTCGGAAGTTATAGAATGCCGTTTGCTTGGACTGCTAAGCCTTTATTTAAGTAAGTTACGAAAATAAGCTTTAGCGACTCCACTATTGACCGATAGATGACGCTAGTAATTATGTATCTCGCATTTTATAAGAAAGAGGAACCGACAAATGTTATATGTATATAAGTACTATCAACTATTATTACAGTGAATATAAATAAAATAAATAATGACAAAAATAACTAAAATTCTATTTTAGGCTATACAGCACGGAATTAGACACTACACCATTTCCTTACCTTTATCGTCAAGAGCCAAACAAGATGTCCGATGTTGATTTATTAAAGATTTTATCAGATTTTCGAAAGCCTGAGAAAATAGCGAAACTACCTGTGATACCTGGTTGGTTGACAATCAATATTCAGCATCTTAATATCAGTCACCCAACGCCCAGTAAGTATTTATTTATTTCAACAAACATTGCTCAAGGCATTCATATTAATTGATGATGAATTATTATACAGAATATTTATACATAGAGCCAACCCCTATTAACTCGGAACGAAATTCGGAACTATCATTTTGGCAATTTTCCTTTTCTTTTGTTTGTTCCATCTCAATGGTTTCTGACATTTATACAACAATGCACAATTTCAACTTTAAATCACCCTCCAGTAAAATTAATATCTTATAGATCCAACTTTGTTAATAGGATCGGCGATATATATTGTAAATATTTTTCATTTATTTCTCAGATTGTATGACAAGCGCTTACGCAGCTCTAAAACCTTTTCCATTACCACCTTCATCGCCACTTACTTTAGAGTTGGCAACACTGAACCTTGAACCTGAACAGCCATATGCAACATACACGCATCATTTGTATGTACGACCGTTATGTTTGAATTTTGAGTCGCAAAAAATGTTCGCTCGGGCGAGAAATATCGCTTGTTGTATTGAGTTGAAAGACAGTGACACTGGAGATAATAAATCTTTGAAGGTAATTATTAATTAATATAACTGCATTTTACTTTACTTATAAATTTACTTATTTCTTACTTGTATTGTTTGTTATATAAGTAATTATGGAGTATTACAAAGTTATTAGCCCAATTTATCATTCCAAAGAATATTGATATGGTATACTCAGTGTCCAAGTAATGTTTTGAAATTGGTAGTAACTTGGTATTATGAGGGGATATATATCCGTAATAGTAACCATGTCTACGCGGGTGCTAATCTAGCCTTAAAAAGCACAAATTTCTTTTAATTTACAGGTGATGTATGGTCGATATGGTATGACAAGTCAATACAGATGCACGGTACTCCATCATAACACCAACCCCTCATGGTGCGATGAAGCCAAGATACGTCTACCAGCCACAATAACACCTCAGCATCATATACTCTTCACCTTCTACCATATTTCCTGTGATTTGAGTAAAAAGAATGATGCCAATGTTGAAACTTGTATTGGGTAAGTTGCTCTTAATAAATGCTAATGTATTTTTATTTAAGCAGTGGTTGATTCTATTTTTATTGTATATATACATATAGCGAGATCAATGTGTCCGTTAATTTTGTCGCATCGGCATAGTCAAGCAGTGGTAATAAGAGCGATTGCGCAAGGTGAATTTTGGTAATAACAGGTAGAAAATTACGCAAACGCCTAAGACTACCAGAAGCTCTGTAAATCTTACCACTGATAGATTCCATTTGAGGGCCCCAGGACAGAGTGCTATCTATAAAAATACCAAGATTTTTAACTTTCGAACTGTAGGGCACATGCACGTTGTCGAAAATAATATTAGGCAGAGATGTCCAGTCCACTCTTCTGATCATACCTGGACTACCAATAATGATCGCCTG